>CM037462.1:2330000-2588183 GCA_021014325.1 Plazaster borealis
CTACGGTAATAGTCGGGAGACTTCCCAAAAGCTGACCGTTAGTCCCCTGGCTTAACATCTTAATTACCCTGGGTACTGAACTGTCTGGCAGTGTTATTTTTAGGCTACTCCTTCTTTTTTCCCTCTCTCTCTCTCGTGCGCTCTCTCTTTATCGTTGAGTGTTTTGCAATGGTTTGTGGAGGATAGAGAGCGGCGTGCGTGAGCAATAATGTGACCGAGGAATATGACTTGTGGCCGAACTAATCCAATCTGTCATCTTAGCCCAGGATGGCTGAGACAGTCTTTCGTTTCATTTTGGAGTGATTGGTATTACTTCATTGTCCCCTCCATAAAATATTGGAAACCACATGCTGGAGTATCGCTTTCTTATGTGGTTCTTTAAAAAAAAATAATAATAATGAAGACAAAAAAAAAATAATCACGATATGGAGCCGTCTTGGGTACCTTAATTCCAAAGTCATGTGACTAAACTAAGAAGAAGACCCGAAAAGCCGACAGGCCTAAGTAGCCGATATTGTGGGTTATTATTCCAAAGTGTATTTATTGTTCACCATAAGACGAAATATGAATTTTGAACTTTTCAGTGGATATTGCTGGCAATACAAAAAAGAAAATCTGGACTTTGTTGCTCACTTAATTACATTTTTTGCTTAATAAGCAGTTCTTCCAAACATTTGCCTACCAACTTCTTCCAAACATTTGCCTACTAATTTCTTCCAAACATCTGCCTACCAACTTCTTCCTAACATTTGCCTACCAACTGGCAGCTATAAACCAGAAGTACAGACTCCAGATCTTAACAAAGGAATCGTAACAGAAAATCCTCAAAAGAAAAAAGGTATCTTGTAAAATTCTTGTAAGCAAAGGATGCCTAGTAACGTGGAGTACGCACAAGCCCTGTTAAGGTTAGGAGTGATGTATCTTGATTTTTGACAGAACTCGAGCAGAAAAAACCTAGACATGCATTCTGCCCCACCTCTCACAATCTGAGGAACCCACACCACTGTATTGTGAATAAGTTGGAGCTTGGTTAATTACATTCAAGGTCTACGCATCACTAAGTTCACTTGTACTCAAGCTTACTAACATTTAGCAGACAAATAAAGGTTCATGATCACATTTTACCTTGTTGTTGTTACACAGACAAAAGTGCAGCATTGCAGGAAATAGCTAACAGCAGGACTTGAATGTCATTTTAGGTAGTTTTAGATGTACTTTTGCACAAGGCAATGGTTTTAAATCACATCTTGAAAGCAGGAATCACATCTGACTTCTCTAGTATCTAATGAAATAGTTCATGCACCTTTTGTTATTTAGTTAGCCTTAAAGGCACTGAACATGTTTGGAAATTGTCAAAGACCAGTGGTCTCACTTGGTGTATCCCAACATATGCATAAAATATCAAGCCTGTGAAAATGTGGGCTCAATTGGTCATCAAAATTGCAAGAAAATGATGAAAGAAAAAACACCCTTGTTGTACAAATTTGTGTGCTTTCAGATAGGAATAAAAAGTTCTTGCAAGAAGTGTTTATTATATTAGTGAGAAATTACCTCTTTCTCAAAAACTACGTTACTTCAGAGGGAGTCGTTTCTCACAATGTTTTATACTGTCAACAGCTCTCTGTTGCTCGTTACCAAGTCAGTTTTTATGCTAAAATATATTTGAGTAATTACCAAACGTGTACAGTGCCTTTAAGGTAGGTTTATAGACAGGTTTTTGTCAATGTAACGCTGATTTATAGGCCAAATTATCCAGAAAGATACAATAAAAGTCATCCAGTGAAAGTTTCAGCAAAATACAGTGTCTACTTGTTGAGAAAACAGCAAAAAAACTCTTACTGCATTTTCTTCAAGAACATTTAACTCATCCACGTTTAGTAAAGTGACAGCGGTTACCAACCGCATATCCGGCTGCAGCATTCACAAACGCCACAGAATTTAGAATCTCCAAAACTCGCGTTAAAGGGAGTTTTGGAGATTCAAATTTGTTGACATACCTTTTTTGATTTCTGATCAACAGGGGCATTTCAGACGAAATAATTTCGCAGAATGCCTACCACCATTACCATCTTTATAACAAGTAAGTTTTCGTATAGAAATTACTCAAATTTTGTTCAGGGTCATTACCAAAGTATTACCCAATCTGTAAGTAGCGTAGGGCCTATGTTATGTACTAAAGCAGTCTATTATTGGTCTCAGCTTTTAGTAATATCATCTTTTTACTAACCTGCCTAATAATATACTTATCAAGTAATAAACCACAAAGGAAACTGACTGGGTAAGTTGTAAATACTTTGGGTTGAAAAAAGAAAAATGGACTAGAGCAGGATTTGAACCAACAACCTCTGGATTAACGTGCCGGCACTCTACCAACTGAGCTATTTAGCCCTATGTTGGCAGTCTCCCTATTTTGTCAATATCTTTGTTCGGGGGTGCCAGTCAGAAGCCATCCAACATTTAACTGCCAGGTAGTAATAAAATTGCAAAATTTGAAAGTTATAGGTATTGTTTATACTATTTCATGGTATTTGTTACATTTAAGGAAACACATAATTTATTGATGAAAACATATTGTCAGTGAAAGGAATATAGTTCAATGGGGACTCCACTATTGGGTTGCCTTGTTGGTTGGTCAGTATGTCTACATTTATCAACATTGATGGCGCCATTACCAGATCATGAACACCATTGAAGAAGAAGTATGGGAGACTCTCAGTTCAATATCAAAGGGACATTGTCTAACTTATAGATGGATCAGCGACAGTCCCATTGTGCACCCCTTAGTGCTCAACAACAATTCAGTCCAGAAAAATGCTTCTTGTTAAAAAGTTGTCATTACCTTACAGGATCTATGCAGGGTGTCCCAAAAAAAATGGTGCAAGTGAAACGCGCCATCTTGGCCAAAAAATGTCCAATATTTGCTACAGATGTTTATACCAACTTCAAGATTATAGTATTGGCTTTAGAATACCTTTTGTCTCATCGTTTTTGCTTTTGTCAATCCAGAGCTATGTTTAATTAACCACAGACGCATGAAATCCACTTTGTGCCACTTTCCAGACAGTAGTACTAGTAGATCAGTAGGCCTTATTCACAGTACTGGCATTGTTTGGGGCTTAGAAGCGTAGGTTCTCTAAAAGTGGCACAAAGTGGATTTCATGCGCTTGTGGTTAATTAAACATAGTTCTTGATTGACAAAAGCAAAAACGACGAGACAAAGGGTATTCTAAAGCCAATACTATAATCTTGCAGTTGGTATAAACATCTGTGGCAAATATTGGACATTTTTTGGCCAAGATGGTGCGTTTCACTTGCACCATTTTTTTTGGGACACCCTGTATATACGTTTGGTAGTTGGAACCCACTGTTTGTTTCAATCCTATATAGTTGTAGATATATACCATAAAACCAATCTGTGAAAATTTCATTTGAGATATTGCCGAAAATCTGAAGCGGTTATATCCACGCAGGAAGAATAATCTGCAATTGGAATACACAATCTGAGAAACGTTACTGTCAGTAACACTTCTCAGATTCAACTTTTGGGGGATAAAAAGTGGTCTCTTTTTCCATAACCGCAGTACTTCTAAATGAAAAGTTTCTCAAAATGCATTATACTACCCAAAGCTGCTGTACATCTTACCAAGTAAGTTTTTATTGCAATTAATTTTCAGAGTCATTAACAAACGTATACAGGCCGGGTATAAAGGCCGGGTATACTTCGGGCAATTGTCAATGACTAGTATCCTCATAACATATGCATAACATAACAAACCTGTGAAAATTTGGGCTCAATTGGTCATCGAAGTTGCAAGAAAATAATGAAGAAAAAAAAACACCCTTGTTGCATATAATTGTGTGCTTTCAGATGCTTGAGAAAGGCTTCATGCCTGAAGCCTTTCTCAGATTCAAATTTTTGGGTGAAAAATTACCTCTTTCTCTAAAACTACATCACTTCAAAGGGGGTCGTTTCTAACAATGTTTTATAATACTAACAGCTCTCCAGTGCTCTTTACCAAGTAAGGTTTTACGGTCATTTTGTTGTTGTTGAGTATTTACCAAAGGTATACCCTCACTTTAATAGGCCTATACACCAATCCTTCGCCGACCTTGAACTCTTGGTGGCAGCAGAAACGCCTCCATTACTGCGGTGGTACCTGGGTGGTACTGTGCTGCCTATCGATGAGCTTAAGGGCTGGGCTACACTAGTTAATTTATAAATGGTTATATGTAAATAATGGTTGTTTATAAATAATAGTTACATAAGTGGCAAGGTCGTACCACCGCAGTACCACCGCAGTTTGTCTGCTGCCACCAAGAGTTCAAGATCGGTGAAGGATTGGTGTATAGATTTGGATATCTTTGAGCTTTAAAGGTATTATACAGGATTGGTAAGGATGAAAAACATCACTGTTTACTTTTAGTCTGAAAGCTTACTGATTATGAAGTTCATACTAGAAACTTTTTTTCCTGTGAAATATTTCCATCTGAAATGAAGTCATACTCGAGAAAACTGTATCTGAAAGATGTGCATTGTTTTTCACTATTTTCTCCCGACTCACACAATGGATTAATAATAATAATAATAATAATAATATTACAGGTTCTTATATAGCGCTTTTAACAAGATCAAAGCGCTTTACAATGAAAAAACACAACTATAAACAACTTAGATCAGACACCTGGAAATGTACAGGAAAGTAGATGCTATGGTGATTTGGAGAACAAGTGAGTTTTGAGGGATGTTTTGAAAGTCTGAATGGATGATGAGGCTCGAATGTGATGTGGGATTTTGTTCCATTCTTTTGGACCGGCGATGGAGAACACTTTGTCTGCTAAGCCAAAACTTTAACAAAACAATTTCTGCAACTATTTTGTCAGCTCTACCAATCTTGTATAATAACCTTTAAAATAAAATAAATAAAATCACCCAAGTAATTCTGATGCTCTTGCAAATTTCGTTTACAACTTTTCCCCCAAAACACATAGTGCGTTAAAAGAAAACACAACCTTAAAGGTAAAGCAATCTGAAACATGTCCATCTTAAAGATGTCATCTTGACACAGTTCCAATATTAGGGTCTAGGTTTTGATGTCTTGTAGACATCTGACACTGCCATGGAGATCCAAGCACTACAGACCAAACTAGAGTCTGATTGATTAGTAGAAGGGTATAAAGAAGAACAATCAGAAAAACTAATCATGCTAAAAACAAGTGTCATCACTATGTTACGTTTTTGCCTGGACATCGTATATTTTTTTGTTCTATTTGCAAAGGAGATGTATACAGCAGCATGACATTCTAGAGGCTCGTCCTGTCCGACTTAACTGACAAAGTCGTATTAAAGCCTAAATGTGGACGCCTGGCAGAGAGCAAATACACTCAGGTCACTGATAGACGACTGCCCTACTTTCTCTCTTTACTCTGCGAGTAGTGTGACATTGTCTTAGCGTGAAATACACAGGAGACTGGAAACCAATGACAAGTGATGAGCAGCGAGTTTTTTTTCCATTCTTTTTTATATTTAAGATCTTCTTCTTCTCTTCCTTCTCTTGATATGCTCTAGTGGGATCAGGCTGAGCACATTCAGCCAAAACTGAATTATTTTGTCATGAGCAATATTTACTTTGCAACCAAACTCCTCGCGAGGAATTACCAAGTCTGATATGAGCAAATAACCCATCGGTACATAGTATTACGTATGTTTGTAACCCGGTTCTTTATTCTCTGGTCAAGCTACAGAGCGACTATTAATGCCCATACCCCCCCCCCCCCCCCCCCCGTCTTTAAAGGGGCATATCGTCAGCTCAGTGCCATCAGGTCATTAATTGCAATTCGCCATATTTTTGGCCCGCGTGAGGGCGTTTGTGATGAAAAACGTGATGAAAAACAAGTAAACAAACGTGTGTTTTTTCATTGTTGTTATTATTATGTTTATGTGTTTCGTCATTGATGCAAGAAAACTACGTACAGACAATTAAAATAAGATGAGACTGTAATTGTGATGCAAGACATTCCCTGATGAAAGCGCCCCCATGCAGTCAAAAATATGGTCAATTTCTATATCCATTATAATCAAAAAGACGTTGAGTGAAATGTGTATAAATATTTAAAAAATCAATCAAAATCCACAAGTAAACGTTTTTTCAGAAACCGAATGTTTCTTTTTGCCAAACACTTACATTGGAGACCACTTTTGATCAATAAACTCCATTTTACCAGGAGCTCCAAAACATGCAAAACCAATTTTTATGAAATCCATACAAACTGCACTTACGACCTCATAGCCCTGAGCCGATGATATTGTCTTAGGAATGGGCACTTTGGGCTATACAAAGCACTTGCTTTGAAACGAATCTGGTCGGAAAGATATTTTAAAAGTAGAATATATTGATTCACATAAACATACCTTAACATTGTGTGGTTTTGGTGTCATTTCATGACAGAACACGCCTTCTGCTATTTTGTAGAACCAAATGTTTGACTCCACAAATTGGTGGACCGTATGTTTTTTATTAAATATATTTAGAACCCTCATCAGTCGGAGTAAGAAACTTATTTTTCTGTTGTGGTATCCCTTCGTGGTGATCCCTTTGAGTTGCATGTTTTTCGTTTTTATTCATTTACACCGCATCCATTTTATCTTTTCTCACTCCTTACATGTTCTTTCAAGAACATCTTCCGTCAATTGCATGATTGACTATAATTTTCCCGCTTTTTTTCTGGATGCCTTCCCATAATCCTTTGCTCCTTGTTTTGCTATAAATGGAGAAATGGATATGTTCGTGTCTGCGTTTGTTTGTGCCTATAGAAGTTCCAGTTTAGATCGAAAGCTAAGGCCATCTCCCAATCTAGTTTTACATACAAAGATATACATATTGGGCAAACTATTTCAACACATGGAAAATCCGGGGATCCCCCCCTCCATTACGGGATATATATATTTTGTATTATTATTCTTATTTTGTTCATAGCGCGTTTTACAGAAAACGTATCAATGCACTTTACATGTTCCGCTTGTTGTGTTTCAAGAGTCAAATTTATGTGTTTTTAATCACTACTCAATAATTACCCAAACACTCAAGTAATCACTACTCAATAATTACACAAACACTCAAGTAATCACTACTCAATAATTACACAAACACTCAAGTCATCACTACTCAATAATTACACAAACACTCAAAGTAATCACTACTCAATAATTACACAAACACTCAAGTAATCACTACTCAATAATTACACAAACACTCAAGTAATCACTACTCAATAATTACACAAACACTCAAGTAATCACTACTCAATAATTACACAAACACTCAAAGTAATCACTACTCAATAATTACACAAACACTCAAGTAATCACTACTCAATAATTACACAAACACTTAAGGTATTTTTGGGGGTGTGAACAACTCTTAAAAAGGATAAGGAGCAATTTCAAACATCAACATTTTTAAGAGATTTGGAGGCAATGTGCCTCTTTAATAAAGGGATGCACAATGTTGAAATTTTGGAGAGGAGATTGAAGTAGGAGGTTATTAGCATATCACACATGCTTAAGTTGCCCTGAAGGTGATATTTGCAACATTCCGTTATCTTTTTCTAAAGAGATAAGAGTATTTCAAGAGGAGACACTCTTCAGAGTGATTGGTACTTGTATAAACTTTACATCCAGGGAGCTTTTTGAAAAAAAATAACTGGATAATTTACACATTTACTGCGTCTATCTGGTTAAAAGAATGATACGGTTTAGGGAGGACAAAATTCAATCAAACTATCTTGGAAACATTACAAATATCGATGAAAATTGTAATTTTCTTCTACACACTGCTAAAAATTGTTTTCTTGAAAAAATAAGAAGAAACAAAAATAGGGAAAACTTTTCTTGTGTCACTCCCAAGAAAATATTTCTTGGGAGTGACACAAGAAATTTGTTCTTGAAATAAGATTTGTTTCTTATTTCAAGAATACCATTTTTTGCAAAGAAAAATGTCTGAATCTAGGATCAGAATGGGATGTGTGTAAAGCACTGTATACTCAGTACTTTCCTGAGTCCTGTGAAAACATCTAACATCTATTAAATAGGATCAGAATGTTAGGTGGCAAGTTGAAATGATGGTATTTCAAGATTTCTGTTTGAGAAGTAGATCAAATAGCATGAGTTCTACATGTCTGAAGAAGATAACAGTTGTTTTTCTTCAAGCAGACATAAAAAGTGTCTGAATTCAGATAAAAGTCTGAAATCTCTCATGCATGTAATTGCAGGAATATAGCAGACATAAAAATGTCTGAATTCACATAAAAGTCTGAAATCTCTCACGCACATAATTGCAGGGCTTTAATTTGGGCGTAAAATCCACGAGACCACAGGGCTAATAATAGCTCAAAACTTTTACTGGACCAGAAATTGTTTTACAAGACCAGAATCAAAATGAGAAAAAAACGAAATCTCATTTGTCTCTAAAGGGTAAGTATATTTCGATTCTATAACAGAATTGAAAGATATTTATCAGACTCAAAGTCAACACTTGAACGTCATATGTCATAGTTTTAAAAGTTATTATATACCTGTGAGGTATTATTATTCCATTGAAATACAGTGGTAAGTTTACTGGCCCGATACTAAATTCAGAGGCCTCGGGCCAGCAGTCCAGTGTCAATTTTGAGGCCTGAATTGTAAATGCAGTATAAAATATACATGGCTTAAAGCACATGTGTCACATTGGTAATTGTCAAAGACCAGTTTCCACACTTGATGTGACACAACATATACATGAAATAACAAACCTGTGAAAGTTTAAGCTCAATCGGTCATCGAAGTCACGAGGAAAAAAAGTGGAAAACACCTTAAATGTTTTCACTGTTTTCAAACATTGAGTTTTTGACTTGTGAGATCAAAACTAATTGTTATACTCATTTCTCAAAAACCATTTCAAGCAAAAGTATTTCAAAGGGAGTTTCCCATCATGACCATCTTTATACCATGTAAGATGAGTGCAAGCCTGTGAACATTTATATTTTTACTCTTAACAATGTTATGCACACTAAAGTATTTCGAAAAGAAAACGTGTGGTTCTTTAGAATATTTGTTACCAGAACCAAGATGAACCAAGTTCTTCATGAGCAAACTTTTTTGAAAATTGTTGACACTTTTTCTGGAAAAAACCCCCCTCATATACGTAAGGTTTGCTGAACACATAGGGGATGCTTTACATAGCTTAGCTGGTACTACAAGTTATTCAATGATACAGGAGTATATGTTACAAGGACAGTATGTTCAGAGATGAAACACCATACATAAGACAACAGAAGAACCTACCACCTTATACCTTTGAGTAAGCGGTGAGAAGGCCTGATGTATGAGGAAGAGTTAGTAATTTAAAAAACACCGACCACAAAACAATACAGTCTTCTTTTAAATGTCACAGATTCAATTTCTTTTTTGCAGATTTTCAGTTACTAATAATAATAACAACTAGTTTTTATATAGCGCTTTATCTATGGGCGTCTCAAAGCACTTATCGTTATTTATTTCAAGACAGGGTTTTTTTGAGTTTATAAACTGTGAGACCCTGTTGTGTAACATGTTGTAAGTGTTAACAAGGTGCTGCAGTGCATTCAGCAGCCACTGCCAGAAACACCGGGGCAAACCCCTTCTTTTAGCGATAAGTGTAACTGGGTTCTTGTATGTGCATTACACAACACACGGAACCTACGGCTTTACATTCCATCCATAAGACGAATAATAATAATAATAATAATAATAATAATAATAACAATATAATAATAATAATAATACAGTACTTATATAGCGCCAAAATTCATGAAAAACAAACTCTAAGGCACTTTACACATATTATTAAGGAACAATCACGGTTAAGTGTCTTGCTTAAGGACACAAGTGTCAAGACCGGGACTCGAACCCACACTCTGCTGATCTGAAACACCAAAGCTTGAGTCAAGTGCGCTTGACTGCTCGGCCACGACACGCCAGTCAAACCAAAGAACATTCCACAACTACACTGTGGTTTTGATCAAAACCACATTTTGTACAACATACTTCAGAAAAATAATAGTTATAATCTGGTATGTCCTGTTATGATTTGGCGGAAGAGAGAGTAGCACTTCCGTAAATGAAATCAAACTTAAAATGAGACCTTTATCAAACAAATAATCTGCAAAGTGGTAACCTGTACCTGGGAATGATTCCAGCTGTGTTACAGACAAAAAGGTATCAGACTATTTTGGTTTCATTTGCTCTCAGTTAATAGTCAAATGCATTTAGTTATGAGAGAGAAAAAACCAAGATGGTGGCACAGTGTAAACATCGGCCAACAAATCCCCTCTTCCCCTTCCCTCCTCAAGCGTAGGGTCAATAGAACATACCCATGCGATAACAAGATGAGAAACAAACTCCCATTTACAAAAACAGCAAAGAAGATAAGGCTTACCCCGTTGGTCGCACAGCGTTCCTTTTTTTTCTTCTTCTTCTGACAGTCAAGGATCATGTCTCGCCAGCGGCAGTACATTTGCTCCAATTCTCGTGTCCATTATCTACTGACTGTTATTTCCTGTTGCAAAGCCTTCTATTCTGGCTTGGACATCTCCAATAATGAAAATGGCGGCGAGAACACAGCAAACCCTGCGACATGAAAACCAATTTCACGCAGGGTTCAGTATCATAGGCAAGGCTATGCTTGTCTCTTTTTTTTCTATAGATATCGTAATTTTATAGTACTTTCATTCAAACTCTTCTCTCTCTTTTTTGTGTGTGTGTTTGAGTGTGAAAGTAAAACCTCTTTTGAGTACAAAATTGGTGCCTAGGTATCACGCTATTCACGAACAGTGTAGTACCACAGGGCATATATATACTCCTGTGGGAACACCATTCAAGCAAAGGTAATTTAAGCTACAATGTGGGACATTTTACAAGACATTTTGATGTGATCTCTCAGATTGTACACGTTTCAAACACTAATTCACTCAAATTACAAATGTCAAGCTGTAAAAAAACAAAAAAAAACAGCAAGTATATTATGAATAACAAAGAAACTTGATCAAGCAGACTGGACTTACGTGATGGAAATACGGTCCTTACTTCTAGTATGATGTGAATTTAAATCTTCTAAGAGCATACTTCAAACGTACTTGGCCCATCAGGGACAATTCAAATATGTAAATCTTTCAACTCTGTCATTACAACTAATATTATTCTGAACAATTTGTGTGCAGTAAATAAAAATAAAAATAATAATCGTAATAATAATAGTAATAATAGCTTCGAAGGACGTAGGAAGATCCAAAAGCACCCAGACCTGACCAGGAAACTTTGTAAGATTTGGCAGGTAAAAGTGAAAGTAGTCCCTGTGGTGGTTGGAGCACTTGGCACCATACCCAAAGCACTGGGGAAACATCTAGATGAAATAGGGACAAATGTGAGGGTAGATCTGTTACAGAAGGCAGCGCAGGAACAGCAAGGATCCTGAGAAAGACCCTTGAGATCTTAGGCTACGGGATGTAGCCCGACTCAAGGAGTTACCGGCACAAAGGAAAATGTGATCTTTCTTTTGCATGCTGGGTAATAAATTGAAATAATAATAATAATAATACTATTAATAATAATAACTGTTTTTATATTGTGCCAAACACCTTCAGGAGAAAGTCTCTAAGCGCTCAGAAGAACAAAAAAACAAAAAAAACAAAAATACATGTTCAATGATTTGAACACAAATGTTTTGAGAAGAGTCCTAAAATGTGTGACGATGGTAGCTTGTTTGATGTGAAGAGGAAGATTGTTCTGTAAAGTGAGGTCCAGCAAACTAGAAAACTACGTTCACCATATGTTAATTTTAACAAATAATTTGTATTACACAAACATTGAAACTGTATTTATAACAAAGTGCTTTTGGTATTTTTATTTTCAAAGAATTTTGTATATATGTGATGCGATCAAGCAAAATGAGTCATTTGTCGACCCAGGTAACTTTTTTATTTTTGTGTACATTTGAAAAGAGCATAATTTATGCTTTAATACTGTTAAAACCCCATGTTGGCACCACCTTTGGTTCAAAAGTTGTGAAAGTAGAAACACCAAGAGATGCAGGAATGAAACTGAGAAAGGGGGTTTTAAGTCAACTTGTTTATTGAAACTACATCATCACATTTTTATTTCAATGCTTATTTTAACCCCTTTTTGATGTTGTTTATCAAGAAGTTGCCAATAACATAAAATAAGATATATTTCAGCATTTAAATTTACAAAAAACAAATATTTTTGAAATTTTCACCCCTGTTGGCCTGTTTTGGCTTGTTTCTCCATACTGATATTTCCGACAAACGACTCTTTTAGCTTGATCGCATCACATACTTAGAATTTAAAAAGGAGGTTATATTTCATAAAAAAAACACAGCACTGCATTCTAGTTGTTTTCTCGTTTTTGATTTGCACAAAACTTGCACAGTCTACAAGAAACTTTGTGTCTACAGTGATTTCAAACTTCAATGATTCACAAACTTTGATTCAGTGCCAAACAATGATTTTTTTATTTTATTTTTTTTAAGTACGTTTGATATTAAATTGAGTAATCTAATGAAATTGGGCAATTACCAACGAGTATCTATGAGACCTACCTTTGACTAACTGGATCCTAACAGAGGTCATTAGTCGGTACCTGTTGATCAATCAGCAGACTGTCTCGTTCCTCGGAAAGCATCACAACTCTTGGCGCTTTGCCAACATCGTCGGAGCGCAGGAATAGAACGGGGATATCTGTACATGTCAAATTACATAAAGAAACGGCGGAATGAGGACAAAATCAGACAGCAGTATTTGGCCGAAAGAGCATAGCAAAATACGATTACGACCGAGTGTTGACTTAATCTATTTTTGATAGAAAACCGTAGCAACGTGAGGTCAGGGTTTGTTATGAAACGATCAATCTTATGCAGGAGAACACATTTGTTAGTAAAAATAATACTTTGAATGTTTTTCTCTGCAAATTCCATCATAATATTTACTGACTTTAAAGCTTACAGGGCAATGTGAGTGGGTAAGAATGAACTGCCAGGTACATGTGTATTAAAGGGTCTGTATACGTTTGGTAATGACTCTGAAAATTAATGGCAATAAAAACTTACTTGGTAAGAAGTATAGCAGCTGATGCATTTTGAGAAACTTTTCACTTCAAGGTACTGCGGTTATGGAAAAAAATATCACTTTTTATCCCCAAAAAATTGAATGTGAGACGGTGTTCAAATTGCAGATTATTCTTCCTGTGCTCCAGATTTTCGGCAATATCTCAAAAACGCTACCACCTTTTGAAATGAAATTTTCACAGGTTAGTTTTAAGGTATAAATCTACAACTATATAGGATTGAAACAAACAATGGGTTCAAATTACCAAACGTATACAATCCCTTTAAAGGGCAGAAAGGTTGTGAGTGTGAAAACTCCCACAATATCTGTAGACCAGAAACAGGCGGAAAGAACTGCCGTGAGGCCATTAATGACCCATCCGACCATCAAAAGGGGATCGATACAATTTTAGAATTTTTTTAAGTTTTCGCCTGAAAAAAACATTTTCTTGTTAAATTGAAAGACAACAACGTAAAGATCAAAATATTTTCTTTATCATACTTTAAAAAAAGATTATTTAATTTTTTTAGACATGCAATGAACACAAGTTTAACAGGTGCTGACAAGTAGATGCACAAGTCTAAAAAAAACTGCCGACAAGAGATGTGTAAACAAACAGACTCCTGCCGACAACAAAAAAAATACTTCGATAATTATTAAAATGCAATTGCACACAAAAGATTTTAGAATTACAAAACCTGATAGAATCAAAACACCCATTAAAACACTATAAAAACAATAAAGCAGGAAAAACAAAAATAACAACTGTGATGTAAATCTTGAATGAAAATTTAAATTTTAAATTTTGGTCTTGTTTCAGAGGGGCCGTTTGAAAATGCATGTAAAACTCTCATACTCTTTTTATCAAATTTAGTAGGCAAGGCGGAAATGTTTATGTATGAGCAGCAGAACTTGCTTCTTTTTGATGTAGGAATTTGTGAAGGTGATGTTGTTTTTTGGTCTTCAGAAAAGGAACTGTTCACAGTCTTTGATTTCAAGAAACTTTAGAAACACAAAGGAACCAAGGGCTTATTATTGTATTTCCTAAAATGATACGGATAATTGTGGCTCGCGTGGCCGAGTGGTTAAGTTCTGGTGTTTCTGATCGGCAGAGTGTGGGTTCAAATCCCAGTCATGACACTTGTATCCTTGAGCAAGATGCTTTACCATAATTGCTTTGTCCTTCGGAGGGGACATTAAAGTGTAGGTCCTTTGTACTAAGGTTTGGTAGTACATGTAAAAGAACCCAGAACACTTATCATGGAAGAGCAGGGGTTAACCCCAGTGTTTCTGGTTCACATAGCATCCTTGTTTACAGGTTTCCTCAGGCTTGCAAGCTACAGGGATCAAGTTCACTTTTGAGGCATCCTTGGTTTCACTACCAGAAATATATGATAATAATAATACAAGAGGCTGAAGTAATATTCCTCCACTTGCTAGCCAGGCTATGTTCAAACCATTTATAAACAACTTTTTTGATAATTATAAAAGGTTATAGTCTGATCTGGTCTGTAATTATTATTATTAGGCCTATTATTTATTTATTTATTTATTTATTTTTTTATTTTATTTATTTTTTTTTTTTACATATTTTTTATATATATATATATTTTTTTGAGGTGGTTTCTGTCTAAAAAAAATTGAGAGCACTACCGTTATTTCCTTCTTGTTTTTTTTTTTTTTTTTTTTTAATCTGTAATGTCGATTTCTGAATGTTAATTTTTTTCTCATTGTTTTTTGTCGTATTTTAACTTATTGTAAATCTGACCGCAATTCAGCCTTTGGCTGCGATGGTCTTTTTTTTTTTGCAATAAACCATTTCAAATAACAAATAACAAATAATAAATAATTTGCTGGCCACTGGCACTGCCAATCAATGAGTATGGTATACTGTCGTTGTATTATACAGGATTAATAGAATTGACAAAATAGTCGCAGAAAGTGTTCATGTTCTGTGTGATCGACCACATACATGAAATAACAAACCTGTGAAAAATTTGGGCTTAATCCGTTGTGTGAGTCAGGAGAAAATAGTGAAAAACCATGCACAATTTTCAGCATGTAAACACACTCTCCTTAATTTTGGTTGCAACAATCAAAATCAGCTGTTGCATTTATTGTTTAGGTTTTCAGATACAGTTTTCTCGACTATGACTTCATTTCAGAGGGAAATATTTCACATAAAAGAAATGGTTCTAGTATGAACTTCCTAATCAAGCTTTCAGACTAAAATTAAACAATAATCTTTTTTATCCTTACCAATCCTGTATAATACCTTAACCATCATCATTGTCTTTACACCTAGAGGAAACATCAAAGCTTTCCCAACGCTCTTATTATTCTAGAAAACAAGTTAGAGCTAATATTATTTAAGCAACTAAAAAGAAAACCACCCAGGTATATTTGTTGAGCAATTTAAACTGATGTTAGTTTTAAATTAAAAAGGAAGGTTTGTAGAGAGCACCCTGAAGTCATGGTTAAGATTGCCATTATGTTTACTTGAAAAATAAACTCTCTTTTTTTTCTAACTGTAAAGAACAGGGTCTCTGCCCTTTCCAAAATGAGCAAGATATTCAGACGTGACAACTGTCCAATTTAGCAAATTTGATGAAAACAGTCAGGGAACAAATGTTTTCGTTTCCAGCATGTAATTTTTCAAACAAGCATTCCCTCCAGCGATCCTGAAATCTGGGGACACAACAAGGGAGGCCTACATTGGCCGGCCGCTACGTTCAATCGACGAAAGGAAACTGACCTAGTGAAAAGCCGATGGCACTCTTCCCATTGACGCAGCAATGCACCTTTCTACAAGGCAGGTGTCTTCATTAAGTCAAGAGGGACCAACTGTAAAAATGTGGTTTTAAAAAAACAACGTAAATGCATGGAGAAACACGACGGAAATATTTTTTGAATAATGATTCCGACTTTGGGTAGAAGGAGTTTGTGTCTTTCGAGCACTTAGCACTGAAAGTTGATACATGAAAAGCAAGAAACCACATGTCCTAAAAAGGAAACACAAACTGAAATAAAAAACTTTGTCGATTTTTAAAAGGTGACTATTTGTAAAAAAAAATTACAGCAAAATGATGCTTCTTTTTTTTAAAATAGAGTATAGTCTGTTTTGTGAAAACAGCCCGTCAGAGCGGGATAAATTTGCATATGAAAAAACACTGATATATAGGAATAATGCTTTAAACAATGACTTGAGCGAAAAAATTTTAAATGGGAATATTATTTAAACTTGATTATAATGTGTTTGTTTATTAATTTTTATATTTTTACACTTCTAAATTGTTTGTAATTATTGATCAAAAAATTAAACCCCAACTTCAAAGTTTTAAAAAAACTACTAGCTACACATCTGCCGTGGACGGCATGCATCAAAATGACAATACTTTGACGTCATTTGTGGGATGTTGCTTTGTTGTTGCAACAAAGTGGTTAATACAAAACCGTGCTACCACAAATGTCGTTACACGAGTGATGACGTCAATGGTCTTTTCGCGAATCTTTCTGAAAAGCACCGGAGAAGGGTATACAAAATGATTGGGGTTTTTTTTACAATTAAAATCTGCTCACTCTCATGTGAACTCAATTTCCTTATTGCTTGAACACATTTTAAATGAATTTCAGCAAAGATTACACTTGTTGCCGTTTTTGTTCAAGCTGGGCCCAACTTCATAGAGCTGCTTAAGCATAAACTATTGCTTAACATTTTTCTGCTAAGCAAAACTAATCAGGATACCAGTAACATTTTGTACATGTAGAATGGTATTTTAGCTGGTAACCTTATTCTGGCAAGCATAATTTTGTTGTCCTTAGCAACTTTTTATGCTTGAAGGCATCGTACACGTTTGGTAATTGGAGCCTTTTGTTTGTTTCAAACCCATATAGTTGTAGATATATACCATAAAACTAACCTGTGAAAATTTCATTTCAAAAAGTGGTATTGTTTTTGAGATACTGCCTAAAATCTGGCACGGTTATGTCCACGCAGGAAAAATAATCTGCATTGGAATACACAATCTGAGAAGCGTTACGCAGAACGCTTCTCAGATTCAAATGTTTTGGGGGTAAAAAGTGATATATTTTTCCATAACCGCAATACTTCAAATGAAAAGTTTCTCAAAATGCATTATACTATCCAAAGCTGCTGTACTTCTTACCAAGTAAGTTTTTATTTCCATTAATTATCAGAGGTTACCAAATGTGTACGATGCCTTTAAGCAGCTCTATGAAAATGGGTCCTGGTCTTTAGAAAAAATTACTGCCATAAAATTATCTATTTCTGAACTGCAGAAATTGTTTTGGGGAAAAAAATGAAAATAAAAAAAGACAACCCCTTACGGTGGTTTAACTCCGATCCCCAAAATGCCGCCTGTTTGTAACAAATTGAGCAAAGTAAAAAAAAAAGTGGAGAATTTGAGATTGCCTAGTGGTTGAATTTCTGGAGTTGTGTCGGCACCGAGTCAGTATTAAGGAGTACAGAAAGCCCTCACAGCCCAGCCTCTTAACCGGCAGCAACCAGGGCTGCAATTAACACTTAACCACTTACCGGTGGTAAAGCAGAATTTTTTTTATGGGGGGTACATAACAGTGACTAAAAGGTAACGTGCGTGATATTTCACCATACATGAATACAAAAAAAAATTGCACTTTAAATGTCTTATTTGGTTTGCAAAGATGGCCCTGCTTGTGTGGCACGGCACGGAGGAGAACACAAAATGGTTTGCGGTTTGATGTATAGTGGTACCTTGAGATGGTAGCAAGTGAATAATGAACTGCAAATCGCCCACAGCCGATCTATACACATGGCCCCCGTGTAGGTGACCTCAGCTGCATTAGGGGTGTACAATGGGGTGCAGGGTCATACACGAGTAGGAAAACACTACAGCACTCCAAACAAAACCGGTGACACACTGGCCACAAGAGTGGCACACGCACGGCACTTGCTGGGCACACTCCCGACACACTTACACATAAATCAGGCTTTACAGCCGAGGCGTGCATATTACAATAGCAGCAGGTTAGTGACTGATGTAGGGGTTGGGGGTTACAAGAGGTAGGGACAAGGGTTTTGGTGTTGGCTTTTTGCTCTCTGTGACATGAAGTGTAACAATGAACTGATATATAGAAGGGGTATGCATTTACCCTATGTGTGGCTACCGTACACGCAGTTACTTTTACAGTCAACATCGGTTTTCAGCAGACTGCTCACGACACTTAATATAATTCCTGTCTGCTTTATTAAAAGGAAATCTGGACCATCTCTGACTTCTTCTGTACTTCTCTTGTAACCTGATATTCAGCATAATATCAGAGGGCAACACCTTTCATAAGAGTTCTCCACAAATACTGTGTGTATCATTTTACACAAGCCTTTTAACAAAAATGATTGTCACTAATTAGCATTTCTCTTTCTTGAGGTACCTACTCCAATCTGAATTAATTCCCTTCAAATGTAGTTACCTTATTATATTGGCCAAATCAAAAACAACATGACAAATTCATTTCCTGTGAACGAGTGAACTGAACACTGGCTCACAAATAAACCTCCATGTCCTCTCCAGATCCACACAAAAGAAGACAGCTGATGCGGTAATACCCTGGCTGGCTCCCCAGGGGTCCGTGCTTGGGCCCTTCTTGCCTTACCCACAGTCACAAAGTACACACCATGGCAAATCCCCCAGCAGTCCTAGTGGGTCGGAGTTAGCCTGTGTGTGGCCAGCCTATCTTCGCCAAATAATGGTAATTGCTTGTTGTGTCAATGGCAGGATCAAATAAACTAGGTCAAGACAGGGAGTATCCCAATCATTCGTGGTGTCGACTGCATAATGCATGATAGAGTGTGCATTCTCCTATATTGCTCCGCAGGTCCCCATACTCAGCTAGATGCACTTTCGCCAGAGCAAGGTATGGTATTTGTTATTGATTTTTCTTTCTATGCTGTACTAAATATTTGCATGCAGCCACACCGTGAACTGCCTGAACTTTGTAACTATTCACATTTTTTTTTTTGAGGTTGAACTTAGACAGCTATAAGCCTAGATTCTTTCATGGCATTCCACCTCAGAACATAAATCCATACCTCGTATGAATTACTGGTTTCAGGTAGAGGGGGGGGTCCATACATTCATGATACAATGATACTTTGATTGAATCAAGAGGGAAAAAACATCTGTGGAAGTTTCAACCTTTTACTCAGTTCACTTTGAACATTTTTTTGAAAAAAAAATTGTTGTAAATATACAAAATAAAGAAAGGGTATTTATCCGCCCCCAGAAAAGAATAAATATAAAGTTCATACCAGTACCAATCCCCTCGAGAAATATTTCCATCTGAAGTACTGTTAGGGTCATGTCACACGAGGCAATTTACAGGCAAACAGTTCCAGGCAATCTCCAATAAGAAAATCACATTCACATTTCAGTTTTCTGATTATTTCTGGTGCTGCTGAAGTGTTAATTTTGCATACAGTGAACTTGGTTGCCTCCAAGTTGCCTGAAAACAATTTCCCTGTGTGACACGACTGTGGAAGATCCCCACAAATCACTGTTGCTTATTTCAATTGCTGCAATAGAAATAAACTGGAAATGAACATGCACAAAGTCCCTAAAGTGTTTTTGTATTGTTTTCCTTAAAGTACAAAAAATTGGTGACATTTTATAGGCTAGTGGAATGGCTAGTTTTTGAAAACTAAAAGATAGAATTTACTCTTCCAAATGCCTTAACTATTTTTCACTTTAAAGCTGGGCTCCAAGGTCAAATTGATTTTACTGGAATGCACTCATTTTCCAATAGATAGGCCTAGAGTCCTCATGAAAGTGGGGACAAATTTACAAGTCTCTAACCTCATGTTAAAATGGTGTAAAATATCATTTTATTTGATACTCTTTCAGAGCGAAATTTGAAACATGACCTTTATGGGCAGCAAAAACAAAAAGGGTCTGTACATTCCAAAGAGGATTTTCTGTGCCAGTAAAAAGCTCAAATTCAATGGCGTTTTGATTGAATATCATCAGAATTCAACAATGAACTGAAAATTCTCAATACAAAATATGTACAGACCGTTTGAAATGTGACGTCATCGAACATTTTTGGATTTTGACCCCAAGCTTTTGAAGGGTATCAAATACAGTGACATTCTACACCATTTTAACATGAGGTATAGAGACTTGTAATTTTTCCCTCCATTTTCATAAGGACTCTACACAACGGATTGAGCCCAAATCTTCACAGGTTTATTATTTCATGTGTATGGTTGATCACACAAAACATACCAATCCTGTATATAATACCTTTAAAATTATTTAAGTTTATACATTCCAATCACATTGAGCAAAACAGGGGCTTTTACATTATATTCTAAATTTACTAACGGTGTGCATTCCCTCCAAGGTGTACTTTCTCCTTTTTTTTCTTGTTTAAATATGTGGCAACTTCTGATCGAACAGTACTCCCGTTTTAAAATTCATATATTCCACCGAAAATATCAGATAAAAGCTCCATGGCACAGGGTCATGCACCATTAGCCTGACATGGAAAATACATGGCCAGCCTCTATCTATCGCAGAATCACCTTCTAGTGTATATGCGCTTCCACATATTCAATATTATAGCCCCCTTGTTGAATTTCCCCGCGTTGAATCGCACAAAGTTAATGGCTGCATAACGGATAAACCGAAACACATTAAACCTCAGAAAGAAATGTTTAAGACGCTTTGGCGTTTAAAGGTATCGTACGCGTTTTGTAATGACTCAAAACAAATCTTAGCATAAAAACTTACTTGGTAACAAGCAACGGAGAGCTGTTGATAGTATAAAACATTGTAGGAAACGACTCCCTCTGAAGTAACAGAGTTTTTGAGAAAGAGGTAATTTCTCACTAAAATAATAAACGCTTCTTGCAAGAAGCTTTTATTCCTATCTGAAAGCACACAAATTTGTACAACAAGGGTGTTTTTTCTTTCATCATTTCCTTGCAACTTCGATGACCAATTGAGCCCAAATTTTCACAGGCTTGTTATTTTATGCATATGTTGGGATACACCAAGTGAGAACACTGGTCTTTGACAATTTCCAAACATGTTCAGTGCCTTTAAAGCCACTTGGCCCCCCTTCAGTTTTGAAACAGATAACCTATGTAAATGACTCACTGTAGGTCTGGAAAATATGACTACTGTCTGTAAAGAAGCAAATAACAGATTAACCGATACACATTAAACCTATAAAAAAAAAATGTTAAGACGCTTTGACGTTTAAAGTCACTTGCCCACCCCCCTTCACTTTTGAAACAGACATGTAAATGACTAACTGTAGGTCTTGAAAATATGACTACCATCTTGTAAAGAAGCAATTTACACTTTTTTTTTCTTTGATTTCTTGAGAGATGAATTCTACAAAAAGCACTCATGTATAAACATCAAAATGATATTCACCCAGCATTCAACCCCCCCAAAATGAACACTCAAGGCCCCTCTCTCATAACTTACAGTGAGCTCGGGCCATTCATCACACCACATCAATAATGTATGAGGTACTCACGGAAGTGCAATCGTGTTCATGCAACACCCCAGTTATTTTCTCAAGTAGAAAATATACGGCAGGTTTTTTCTCCCCAAGAACTGGCAGAAAAAGAGAGCAGTTCAGGAATGAGATGCCGTTATAGACCTATGACTAATGCTAGTCTGAAACACCGGGAGGTAAAATATAAAAAAAAAACCTGGAATACCTTTTATAGAAATAAACACAAGTGGTGCTAGTCACAAATGGGAATTACCCAGTACTGATTCGTGGTGTGATGGTGGTACTTGTAAAAATTCAAACGCAGAGTCATTGCGTCCATATTATTGCCAAGCATTTAAGTGCAACGTGGGAAATTTTGTGTGTGTTTCCCGGGTTTTTTTTCAAGTGGTCCCTCTTTTTTTCAGGACCCTGGATTGCTATGAGACTTCATGGTTCAGTGTATAGAGGAGTATCTCAATACATTGGTATTATCTTTATTGTTTGACATCACTGCCGAAAATATGGGCTCTTCTTCCCATTCGGAAAGAACAAATCATAAGTGACTGCTCTGCGCGCATGCTCGTAAAAACTTTTGAATGCTTGTAAGAACTTTCTGTTAGTGCTATCTTTCCTCGCCTTCCACCTCTAGGACCCCGGTTCGAATCCCACCAGGGGACACGATGTGGATTGGGTTTTTCAGTCCATACCCCATTGCGTGGGTTTTCCTTTGAATATTTCTCTTGGGGTTTTTCCCTCCCACATCTAAAAACTTAAACTTCCTTCCTTATCTTCTCTCCAACGGGGCTCTTAGCTAGTACAGTGATTAAGTTTGCTTTTCAGAGAGTCCTTGGCTTCACAACCAGAATAAATGAAAAAATGATATGAAAATGCATCTAGGTGCCTGGAATCTTGCCATGGTTTACACAAACTTCTCATAATAACCACTTGGAGAGAAGCAATTTAGCAGAAGGGCATTTATCCTCAGCTGATTAAATTTCATTTCTCACTGAAACTGTAATAATAATAATAAAACTCAGTTCTTATATAGCGCTTTATACTCCTGATGGGTGTCTCAAAGCGCTCAGTAATTTTCCTATCAGGTAAGTGGAGTTACGTGTTGAAGTATGAGACCTATTCCTTTGCATAGCACCATGTAATGGTTTACAAAGTGCTGTGGCGCAATATGCAGCCAATCAAACCAGGAACACTGTAGGAAGATAATGAGGAATAAAATTGGGTTTATGTGACCCCCTCCCCAACAATTACACAAACTACACCAACAACTTAACTGATTGTATACTATATAAATGCTTTCACATATATATTCTCATTTCTTTATGGGGGGGATCTAGGAATACGAAGTGTGCACTTTCACTAACTATATGCAGGTGCGTTAACCAAATACAATTTTAAGTGTGTGAAAGATGTGGCCAAATGGTTTATAATGTCATTAGGTTTACATCAATTTGTTATTGCTCGGTCTATTAATTGCAGCGTAGAAATAGTGCAGGCCAACCTGGGTGTGTGGATATAAAAAAACGCATAGCGTTCGCGGTAGGCTAGTGTGTATCAACAGGCTGATACTGTTGCAGAGTGGTCCGGTGATGGAAAAAAAGTACATTGACCTGGTAGATGCTGGCAAGAGGTCACTTCTGTCTAAAGGTCAACTTCAAGAATGGCAATATTTGTTTATTTATTTATTTGTTTGATTACACATCCGATAGCACAATTAGCGCCAATAACAGGATGAATTGGAAACTATAAGAAATGCTCAGTTTTAGAGGAAAACCCCCAAATGGGGAAAACCCACGCAATCAGGTAGGGACTGAAAACCCAATCCACATGCAAGGCTCCAGTCTGAAGTGGGATTCGAACCGGGGTCCACAGAGGTGAAAGGCATGGAAAGAAACCATTCAGCCAGCCTGATTCTCTATTTTAGAACCAGTCACGCAGATTCAGTGATCAAAATTTCAATCACCTCATATCAAACATTCCAAAGTTATCGTTTAACGATACACACTCATTGCTGCTGTGAAAGAATGAAGACGACATGGAAGGCAAAGGTCAGAAAGCATGTAAAAAAAGGTCTAAGGTGGGATTCGAACTGGGTCCACAGAGGTGAAAGGCTGGAAAGAAACCACTGAACCAACCTAATCCAATATCTCAATCACCTCATATCAAACATCCCAAAATTATCATTCAACGATACATGCTCGTTGCTGCTGTGAAAGGATTAAAACAATATGGAAGGTCAGAAAGCACGTAAGAAAGGTCTGAGGTGGGATTCGAACTGGGTCCACAGAGGTGAAAAAAGGTCACCAATGAACAAAAACTAGATTTACTTTCTCTACTGTGAAGATCGCCAACGAGTACATGTGGTGATCTTTCAAAACAGACTCTTGTTATGCTACTCCAATGCAAATACCTGTGATGGAAACTGAGGCCATTGGGGAAAAGGCAGTGGACGTAGGTAATCACAGCACGATAACAAGGCACCTCATCAATATGTATGACCTCATGAATATGTATGACAGCCACAAAACAGTCCTCAAGTCGTGCTCTGGATATGGAATTTTTAAAAGCCCTACCTTTCCATAATAGACATAATAAGAATAAGAATAATATTAATAATAATAATATAACTTGTTTTTACTTCTTACACCGATGTGTATCTAAGGCTTACTTGGTATAAGGTTGGTATACTTGTGCCAAAGATAGATATCTGCAATGCTTTCATCTTCCAGAAACGTGTTTGATCCGATCTTATTCTGTCCTCTTGCGAGGCAACAGAAGTATTAATAAAACTAAGACGGATTAAAACTGTTTTCTAAGATACGCATCTTTTTATATTAAAGTGTGCATGCATCTTGGAGAACATTAAATTGATGTTAAATTTGAGGTTCTGAGTTGTTTATCGATGGTTTGAACACAGCCTGGCTAGCAAGTTACTAAAGCCTCTTTTATAATAATAATAATGATAAAAATAATAATATAGTCTTATATAGCGCACGTATCTACCAATAAGGTACTCAAGGCGCTTGAACAGACATACAGTAAGTTTTTCCTGCAAGGTATGCTGAGCTATTGAAGTATGAGACCTATTCCTTTATAGCACCATGTAACTGTTTACAAGGTGCTGTGGCGCAATATGCTGCCAATCAAACCAGGAACACCGAGGCGAACCCCTTCTCTTTACGATAAGTGCACTGGGTTCTTTTACGTACATTACACAACACACGGGACCAACGGCTTTACGTCCCATCCAAAGGACGCAGCATGTGGTTAAGTGCCTTGCTTAAGGACACAAGTGTCACGACTGGGAATCGAACCCACACTCTGCTGATCTTTTATTATCCATATCATTTTAGGAAGTACAATAATATACCCTTGGTTCCTTCATGTTCCTAAAGTTTCTTGAAATCGTGTCTCCGCTATTTTGTCAGCCCTTACCGACCATGTATAATACCTTTAAAATGAGAACATCTGTTTGACTTCATGTGTTCCGCAGATTGCTCATTTATGGATGGATGCAATCGGGGACAATGTAACCCATCAGAGTCAGAAGAAACATGGGTAAACTCCCATTACTAGTTACTAGACCGTGACAATGAAAATGAGTTATCGGAGCTTACAATAAACTCTGTAGAATTATAAAGGGGACTTTTGTCGTGCTGATTCTTACTTTTAATCACTGCATCTTCGCAAATGTTCCTCCGCATTGAGTAATATTTCTCATGCATTTGGTGCTCGATATGGGGGCATGTGGTAAACCCCCCTCCCCTCTATTGTGTCTTCATAGTGTGCTTGGAATCTCAGGAGTTCTTTAGAGGATTTTAGGGTTGGGGTACTTTGTACAAGAGGAAAATAGTGTGTTAAAGTATGGGAACATTTGGGGGAGGGGGGGGTACCCTCATCCCCCATATTGGACATGTTATATTCTCATAATGCAAAGTGGTGCAATATCCAACTATTGGATAGTATATTCTGCCCGGCTTCACACCAACTTAGAGTATCTATCATCCACATTGCAGTTGGAAGATGCAGATCTGATTCAGAAAACACAATAAAGCTAAACCCATTAAAGTCAATTCTTCAAAAGCATGACTTCTTCCACGGGGAGTATAACAAAAACTATAACTTACTAATCCGGTGGGTAAATCTGACAAAGTTGAGCCTATCATGAACAGCCCCTTTAATTCCTGTCTCATTTTTCAACCTTATTAGTGTTTGTACAAGTGTGAAGACAATAAATAATGAATGACAAACAGCCACTTTACATGACTGATTACCAGATTCCAGCTTGAATGCTCATAACTGATGCATATGATTACATTCATGTGATTTGTAGTCACAAAGAATATGCCATCAATACGAAATGCTCAGAAATGGATAGAGAACTAGGTTTTTTATTCAACTGTTTATTTATTTAAAGGCACTGAACACGTTTGGAAATTGTCAAAGACCAGTGTTCTTACTTGGTGTATCCCAACATATGCACAAAATAACAAGCCTGTGAAAATTTAGGCTCAATTGGTCATCGAAGTTGCAAGAAAATGATGAAAGAAAAAACACCCTTGTTGTACAATTGTGTGCTTTCAGATAGGAATAAAAACTTCTTGCAAGAAGTTTTTATTATTTTAGTGAGAAATTACCTCTTTCTCAAAAACTACTTTACTTCAGAGGGAGTCGTTTCCTGCAATGTTTTATACTATCAACAGCTGACCGTTGCTTGTTACCAAGTACGTTTTAATGCTAATATTTGTTTTGAGTCATTACCAAACGTGTACGATACCTTTAAATACTGTTGTATCATTGAGTTTTTGTCTTACCAAAACTTATAAAATCTTATCATTAAAACTTTGAGTGGTAGTGGTAATGCTTGCAGATGATAGTGACCGACAGTTGCATTTTAAAATTATAGGCAAATGGTGTGATGGCAGAAATTGGAGGGAAACAAACTTGTATAAATTAAGGAACGCCTCTTGGTCAAGAGAACTTATAATTGTGGCTTAAACATTATGGAGTATTTACCATGCATAATATTTGGCCCTTGGAAAAAGGTAGGCGATTTTTCATTGAGTACAAGGGCTGACATACATACATGTATGGTTGGCTTTAACAAACTTTTTCAGGTTTTAAAAATAATTTTGCTGATTTTTCTGAGGGCTAAACAAAATCAGAAATCAGACTTTTAAAGGTATTGTACACTTTTGGTAACAGCTCAAAATCAGTGTCCACATTTTGTGTCATTCAACATATGCATGAACAAACAAACCTGTGAAAGTTTGAGCTTAATTTGTCATCGAGGTCACGGGAAAATAGTGAAAAGAGACCTTATGTGTTTTCTGTTTTTTCAAATATGCACATGATAAAAACTATTGTTTTACTCATTTCTCAGAAACGATATGATTTTAGGCAGAAATATTTTAAGGAACCCTTTCTACCATCACTTACTTTAAATCATGTAAATTATGTGTGAATCTGTGAACATTGTGTTTTTCGATCTTACCAATAGTGTACAGCCTTTAAGAAGGAAAAATATCACGCATGAGTTACAGACTCTCTACATTATTTTATTGATTTATTTTTTCTTGTTTAACCAGGGTAGCCCCATCAGTTATCAAAGAATTGTTCTCCCTGGGAGCCCTGGGGTCACATGTAAAAAAAAAAAAAACAGAAAGCAGTGAACTTAATCACTGCAGCTTGCAAGCCTGAGGAAATCTGTAAACAAGGGTGCTTGCTCTGTGAACCAGAAACACAGGGGTTAATTAACCCGTTAAACTCTTCCATGATAAGTGGTCTGGGTTCTTTTACGTGTACTACCAATGCTAGTACATGGGACCAACGGCTTAATAGTCCAACCGAAGGACACAACAATTATGGTAAAGTATCTTGCTCAAGGGCACAAGTGCCACGACCGGGACTCGAACCCACACCCTGATGACTTAACCACCAGAACTTGAGTTCAATTCACTAAACCGCTCTGCCACGACACGCCATTAAAAAAAAAAGTCAACAGGTTTCTCTTTTACATCATAACAAGTAAACACATCATGTCCTCATCATCTTGGTTATGTTCCTTGTATGTAGCAGCAATTATACCGAGTCACAGTTTACAAAAGAGGAACCAGACTATTTTATCTTCAAGCCCGAGGCCGTGTCCGAATTGACAGCTACGGCTATGGCTGGATCGCCGTGCAATTATGCTTTCAAGTACACAGGCATGGCACTTGGTCCTTGGAAAAAAGTAGGAATATTTCATTGAGGTCAAGGGCTTTACCTTCATGTGCACACAGGCTATTTCAGGCTATTTATAATCACAATTTTTCATATTTTTCCAAGGGCAAAAAACTCGGAAATCAGACTAAAGTAGGAAGACTATGATGCCTGAGTTTACGACGTCCTTAGCAACACCCTTAGCAGCAGTCGTAGCCGTAGCCGTAGCTGTAGCCGCCAATTTGGATACAACCTTAGCTTTATTACATTGATACGAGTGAGAAACAAGACGGCTCTTAAAAAAAAGGCCTGTCAAAATAACCGAGCATAAGGTGGAATGTGATGACGAATAAATGATGAACGTTTTTTTTCTTCTTACGGTGAATAAGGCATGTAGGAGCATCTCATTCACATTGATGGCAGATAATTGATTCGGATGGATATAGTCTTACTGCAAACAAAGATGACGTATAAAATTTCCTCTCTTAATGCAATGGAATTTCAGAAGGACTCAGTTGAGGAAAAAAGGGATCATTTGATCAGCTCAATCACAGCACCTCGGGACGGCCAAGATTTGATACTTACTCAAAAAAAATATCTCGGGTCTTAAAAAGAATATTTCAAATGAACCACTAAAAAAAAAACACCCTGTCTGTGCCTTCAAGGGCTCCATTATTTGATTATGGATGAACGTATTGAGTTGCGAGGCCTTCCATCACTACTTGTGTCTTAATGAAGAACCCCTGGGCTCCGGCACACCATGTTAATAAGCCAATCACATTTGTCATTTGGAGATAACACAAACCAAGCTGTTGACCGGACCCGAGAAGGCTCTGCTTGCATAACCGATCTTTTTGAGAAGCTAGTCCCCCCCCCCTGCTTTTTCCCCCATGGCCCCAGCCGATTTGGTCGTCCTCACTAAAATTGTGATTAATTTACAAGAGCTCCACCATAACAGGATGCGAGAACAAATTGGGGTGCTATAACATGATAAGACCGTGTGTCTGGAGACCAGACTATGTGCGTAGTAATGACTGTGAAGTAGCATTATATTTATGATAGCAAGGGAGGCCAATCATATACTTCCCTCTCTTTCTCCTACTCAGCATGCCTTACTTCTGGGAGCATTAATCAAGGGCACCCGCGTTGGGTTCAGACGTAAGAAGTGGAGATGCTTCGATGACAGAGCTTTAGCGAGCAACTTGATGGAGTTCAATGACAGATATGTTGGGAAACCCTAGCCCAGTGACTGATGGGATGACACGTGCAAGAAAAACAACGTGTCACAAGAACTTAGACATCGAGTGCCGTAACAGAGAAGGCTAATGTCTATGATTTGTCACATTAATGCATGTTACTTCGGACACTGTCTTATATCAACGGAATCGAGAGTAATATTTTTCTTGGCTTTGTAAACCCCGGACTTGATATAATAAACCATGATAGTAAATTTCGCATTCCGATGCCAGTTCAAATATCTGTCGAACGCAAGAGACAGCCAACGCAGAACAAAAAAACTTTCTAGAGTACACGAACGCGATCATCTTCCTACAGTACGCCGTAATGCAGATTGACATTTCAAACATGTCTCCCTGCCTCAAAACAAATACAGGCCTTTCAGAAATGTCCCAGGTAGTATCAAGATACAAAGAATGAATTTCCATCTCAAATATTATTTTAATTTAACAATTTTTTTTTCCCCTCTCAGTGTTGAATTTCGTTTTAACTCATTTTAACTAGCTTGCACCTGCCTTTCTGCCTATATGGAAGTTGAGGCCATTCGGGCATAATAGGCTCTCCCACGGAAGTGTATGTAAACTCTGTTATTATATATAATTGAATATGATCGCACTTCAAAACCTTATACAATTTGGAGTGTTTGCAAAAGCAATATGCACAGTTTAAAAATAACCATTAATTTACTTTTCCCATATCAGAATTCAAACGGTGTCTCTCGGGAAAGGGGGGGGGGGCTTGGAAGCGAGAGAACCTGTCCATATAATGGAGCCTAGCTTGACAAGGCAAGATGTCAGAATATGTCAAAAGAAAAAATTACTTTTTGTAGAAGAATAGGCGTAGAGGAAAATTGTTCTTCAGATGATTTCTTCAGACTAAAAAAAGTAAATGCTTGAAAGCTAAATGTCACAAAGAAAAAAAAACCTCAACACTATTGGACTTATTGGGAAAGGGACGCAGAGATTGGCGTTTCTTGCTTTGTGTGCTATGAGAAAATACAATGAAAGTTATTGTCAAGATCAATTTTTTTAATTTTGTATTTTCTAATTTATTTAAAGGGTTTGTATACGTTTGGTAATGACTATGACAATTAATGGCAATAAAAACTTACCAGTACTTGGTAAGTAGTACAGCAGCTTTGGATAGTATAATGCATTTTGAGAAACTTTCACTTTGAAGTACTGCAGTTATGGAAAAGGATATCACTTTTTATCCCCCAAAAATTTGAATCTGAGAAGCGTTACTAAAGTAACGTTTCAAAGATAGTGTAATCTAATTGCAGATTATTCTTCCTGCCTTGACATAACCGCTCCAGATTTTCGGCAATATCACAAAAATGCTACAACTGTTTGAAAAGAATTTTTCACAGGTTAGTTTTATGGTATGTATCTACAATATGGCCTAGGATTGAAACAAACTAATTTATTCTTCTTATTTTTTTTTCTCCATTTATTTATATTTTTAACTTTTTTTTTGTTTTGTTAATGGTTTTATTTCTTGTTTGCTTTGGTTTTGGGGGTTTTTGTTTTTTGTTTTGTTTGGTTTGTTTTGGGGTTGTTTTGGGGGGTTTTTTGTGTGTTTTTTGGGGGGGGTTTTTTTTGGGGGGGTTAAGAATTTTTTTTCTTTTTGAGAGTCCTAGCTGATGACAACACAAGTCCCATAAAATATGCACAAGGCGACATTATGGCTGTATCATCTCTACTTTAACACATGGTCTATTCAATCATTCATTTTATCAATTAAAGTACGTTCATCATAGCCCAGCTAGAAAAGCCCCCCCCCCACTCTTACAGCCCCTGATTTCAGGTAGCTACGGATTGTCTATAAGCGAGGAAATGTCATTTTAATTGTTTGTATCCGTACATGTTCTTTCTTTTCTTTTCTTTTTGTGTTTTTGCTGTTTTTCTGTAAGGACGCCAATGGAAATCGGGAAATTATATCATCCAGCAAAAAAAAAAAAACACCTCCCAATAGACGCCATCTTTGCGGGCAAATTGCATTTTAGCTTGCAGGTGCGTCAAGCCTTCAAATTATTAATGCAGCCGCGTTGTTCACTAACGAATCGTGCAATAAGTTTTGTGAAATGTGCGCGTGCTGCAAGCCGTTCAAGTTACCCATAAAGATGGCAGATTTTACGTTGAGTAGAAAAAGTATTTAGACTAAACATGTTTTGTGCACACTCAATGCTAACTATTGAGTAACAAAATGATGATTTTTGAGTAGCAATCGATACATTCAGGGTTCTCCCCAGGTTTTTTCCGAACTGTGGGGGCATTCTGGACCCAAATTTTTGGATGTTTGGCCGAAGCACGCTGAATTGAAACGAGATCTTCAGAATGTTTTCTACTTTTGTGTTTATCTTGGTTTTAAAAGCCCTACTGTGCAATCTGGAGCATTCTATATGGGTTTCTCCTGATGTTTTTTGTGAATATTTTTTTTGGGGGGGGGCAGATCGGCTGAAATTTACAGTTGACAATCGACATAGGGCTAGATAGGTAGCTCAATTGGTGGTAGAGTGCCGGCACGTTAATCCGGAGGTCGCAGGTTCAAGTCTTGCTCAAGTCAATTTGTCTTTGCTCCACCCCAATTTATTATTGTTTTTCAGTAGAACCCAAGGCTTGGAATTTCATCTTTGAGAGGGCAAGGCCATTTTTGTTTTGCAAAGGGCATCACCAGTGAGAAAATCTTAAAGTCTTTTGGAAAACTTTTGAAGGGGCACCAAGGCCAAGACCAGGGGCAATGGAGGCAATGGCCTTTGTGGCCTCTGTGTAATTCCAGGCCTGCCTGGAATTTCATCTTTGAGAGGGCAAGGCCATTTTCATTTCGCAAAGGGCACCACCATTGCGAAAATCTTAAAGTCTTTTGGAAAACTTTTGAAGGGGCACCAAGGCCAAGACCAGGGGCAATGGAGGCAATGGCCTTTGTGGCCTCTGTGTAATTCCAGGCCTGCGTGGAATTTCATCTTTGAGAGGGCAAGGCCATTTTCATTTCGCAAAGGGCACCACCATTGCGAAAATCTTAAAGTCTTTTGGAAAACTTTTGAAGGGGCACCAAGGCCAAGACCAGGGGCAATGGAGGCAATGGCCTTTGTGGCCTCTGTGTAATTCCAGGCCTGCCTGGAATTTCATCTTTGAGAGGGCAAGGCCATTTTCATTTCGCAAAGGGCACCACCATTGCGAAAATCTTTTGGAAAACTTTTGAAGGGGCACCAAGGCCAAGACCAGGGGCAATGAGGGTGCACTGGCCTTTGTGGATTCCGTGTAATTCCAGGCCTGAACCCTATTCTCACCTATACCTTATGAATTAATACAATCTGAACTCCTAGGTTTTTTAATTTGATCGTTCCTTAATCCATTGAAAGTTCACTACATGCCAAATAATTACAGCATGCCTAAATAAGAAATCCCAGCTCAATACCAATCAATGGTGATTACTTGAGCTTTTAATTAATTGGCAAGAGCTGAATATACATTGATTTACTTGCTCCGGGGCTGCTATTGTTGGTGTAGACTGTGCAAGTCTCGCGCATATTTGAACTTCCGGGACCATTGTGGTCCAAACAATATGGAGATTTACGTGGGCAAGATTTTGTTTTGTCAATGATTTTAGTTTTACGTGGTTTATGACCATGAAAAATATATATGTTGTTGGGAATGTAATACTTAGTGATACAAAATAGGAAAGTAAAATAAATTTAACAATATAACAAAGAAAACCTGAGAATTAAACTTGACCTCAGTTTCCGGTTCCTGCAAAAAATTAAGAATTTTGTGCTCACCTCCGATCACAAAACTTATGTAAACGCTTGTTTTGGATGCGTGATGATAATCGCTAGATGCTGTAATTGCAACGCGAAGCCTTTTCATAGCAGTCTATGGTTGTTGAGGCATCAGCGTCCTCTATAAACTGCGTCAATTTTACGCCCATGTGACCATCGCGAATTCACGTAAGTGGTTCCTGAAAAGTTAAGATCAAATAAGCATACTTGTCCCACAGTTTTAATTTTGCTTCAATAATAATCAACACATTATTTGTGTATTTTATTATAAAAACTGAAACTGATTTTATAAACATGTAATGAGTATTTTTGTTGTTCAGATTTTATCATTGAATATAAATTAAAACAAAGATTTGATTTCAGAGAAAGAAATGTTCTTTGTTTGACGTATTTTCTCGTTCAGAGAGACTTGCACAGTCTATTGGTACTCAGTGTAAGTGTGCAGACAAAATAGTCTTCAAGTACCTACAAGGGTAATTTCTTGTTTGGTTAACTGAAAGCGAGGATTATCAAAAAATACAAGAGTTTTGAACAAAGCAAAGGAAAATGATGATGAGTATCAACAAGAATCAACAGGTCTTCATTTCATACGGCTATTAACCCAAAATTAATGCCGTTATAAATTGATTGGTGTTATATCGTCACTTAGCCTTCGAGAAAGACTCTGCTAGGGTCGAAACGTCAGGCAATTAACAATCTTTGGCATCGATTTATAACCATATGCCCTTTTGGTTGGTAATCAGTTTGCAACAGCTTATTCCATTTTCTTAAACATTTACAGTATATACCAAGCGAATTGTACAGACAATACATAAGCAAGTTTTCTTTGTTAAGCCCCTTTGTGGGCAAACCGTTTTTTTTTTTGTATTTTGTAAAATTTGTGTGCTTAAATGCTGTAGAAAGTTCACACAACCTGAGCCCCCTGCAAGCCTCTAAGCACAGAAATTATTGCTTAGCTGAAATAGGCTCCCACACAAACAGCATACAATTTACATTGCTGCCACTGGTACCTCACTCATTTCTTTGCTTAGCAATGAATTTTGCTAAGCAGAATTTTCTGCTTACTATCAGCTTTATGAAATTGGGGCTTGCTGGTTCACCATTTTCAGAGCTGTGAATCCAGAATAAGGTTGCTATAGCCAGTAACTGGTTCCAATATTTTTCTGCTTAGCACCTTATCAGATAGAGCAAACTATTGTGCTTATTCTGGAGGAAGACAGTCAGTTGGAAAGAAATTCTTGACATGGAAAGCCAACAGTCGACTTTCTCTTCTCTTTTAGAGAAAACAACAATATGCCAGGTAGAAACAGTAACCTGTTTGTGCCAAGCAACCTCTTGAGTTGCCACCAGTAAGTACTTTGCTCTTTAAAAATGTCACAGATTAATTATCTTAAAGATTGTAACAAAATTAAATTGTGATGAGAGAGCAAGAAAGTTCCCCCCAGTGGTTATCAATTTAACAAGGCCGTCTGGGCCCAATTTCATAGAGCTGCTGAATCAGACAATTTTGCTTACAAATTTTGAGCTTGGCAAAAATTAGCAGAATACCAGTCAGAAATGGTGCATGTGACATGGTGTTTTGGCTGGTATTCCGGTAAGCATAATTTTGTTGCGCTTAGCTACTTTGTGTGCTTAAGCAGCTCTATGAAATTTGGCCCAGTTTGTTCGAGTCAAAGGTCGTATACACAAAGAGCCATCATTACATTCACACGCCGATTTAGTCCGAATACACAAATTTTATTTTAGTTCCGGGAAAGTGGGCGAAAGGTGACAGTCCCACTTCTAAATATGCACATGATGTCATCTAAATATGAATCACGCGAGAGAGTCCTACCGCCCCAAGATATCAGTGGCTTCAAAAGCCTCTGATCGCAATACAATGATCGTGGCTGTTTTAGCTCTCTTGAGGTGGCAGAGGGGTTTCAACCGCTAATAATATGCGGGTAGGAGAGTTCGCCGAGGGCTGTCCCATCCCGGCAGTGTCGAATCCAGACAGATCGATCATCAGAGGTTTCACAATCATACTCACCTTTCGTTCCACTTGCTAGCTCATTTAACGGTATAAGTTAAAGCTGAAGACGATGCACCACGGTATAGTGTCGTATTCTCCTGAGCGTCTCACCCTTTGAATATTCTGGGAAGAGAGACCTGACGGACCGGGCCAATCTATAAAATATTGATAGGGTTATATCATGTTAAGAGATCGGCCGTATATGATGACTGCTTTTATACAAGTTTACACTTGCGAGTGCTAATTGAAAGAAAGTGAGGGAGAAAAAAATCTATCCTTGATTTTCGAGATAACATTCAGTTCGTGTTAAGGGCAGAATGTTCCTTTTTTTTTATTTAATCACCAAAGTGTGATTGACTGCCTTAGTTTTAATGCATGACCAAGACTTCAACTATCGGAGCCTTGGAAAATGGCCCCTTTTTTCTACAGGAAATCTGTGGGCAGGATAGTGAAAGAAAATAGAAAGGGGTGAAACATGGTTTAAAAGGGTAGGATAAATTTCTATTTATAGGGGATTTGAAAAGTCAATTATTCTTTTATTTCCACCGTTTCTAAACTCTTGCCTGAAACTGTGTGTTAGTTACAGTAATGCTGTTGACAAGGCACGGATGTAGTTTGTACAATACCGAACCACTCTCCTGGGCATATGTGTTTGTTTGCTTGTTCGAATAGATACTCCTCTCCCAGGGCACTTGTCAAAGTTCCAAAGAGGGGATATAAAATAAGTGAGCAGACAGAATTCAATTTCTCTTTGAAACACAACCTCCATCGTTATGAGTTGCAGAAAAACATTGGAATGGGGGTCGTGGAAATAGAAAGCCATCAGAAAGGTTGCAACTGCTTCCAACCATACAGCAAGGTGAAGCTGTATCCGAACTGGTGGCTACAGCTACAACAAGCCTTGAAGCCTTACTATTTGACCAAGCTCACATGGTTGTAGCTTTTTTTATGAATATTGTCAACAAGGCGTTAGTTTTGTAAGAGAACAGGGCCCAATTTCATGACTCTACTTACCGGAAGCAAAGAATCGGCGCTTACTGAAAGCAGGGAATTCTGCGCTTATGTCAAGCATCAGGGCCCAATTTCATAGAGCTGCTAAGCACAAGAATTTGCTTAGCATGAAATTTTTTCCTTGATAAAAGCAGGATTACCAACCAAATTTCAACGTGATTTTCAGGATAAGCAAACAACAGCTGAATACTCAGTAACAAGCAATATATGCAACACATGGAAATTTGGTTGGTAATCCTGTTTTTATCAAGGAAGAAATTTCATGCTAAGCATATTGTTGTGCTTAGCAGCTCTATGAAATTGGGCCCAGGTAAGCAGGGAATTGTTGCTTGTGCATGTGCGTAGTCAACGTTGCGAGGCATTCTTCGCCTACACAGCTAGCGCAGAAATTCGGCGCTTGCCCTGTAAGCGAAGAATGGAGATCGCAAGCGCAGAATTTGGCGGTAAGCAGAAACGTGAAACTGGGCCCTGGTCTTAAAGGCACTGTACACATTTGGTAATGACTCAAAACAAATATTAGCATAAAAACTTACTTGGTAACAAGCAACGAAGAGCTGTTGATAGTATAAAACATTGTGAGAAACGACTCCCTCTGAAGTACCGTAGTTTTTGAGAAAGATGTAATTTCTCACTAAAATAATAAAAACTTCTTGCAAGAAGTTTTTATTCCTATCTGAAAGCACACAAATTTTTACAACAGGGAAGTTTTTTCTTTCATCATTTTCTTGCAACTTCAATGACCAATTGAGCCCAAATTTTCAAGGCTTGTTATTTTATGCATATGTTGGGATACACCAAGTGAGAACACTGGTCTTTGACAATTTCCAAACGTGTTCAGTGCCTTTAAACTAAATAACATTGTCTCAAATACAAACATTGAAATTCATGGGGTGCCATGGCCAAGTGGTCTAGGGCGGTGGAAGGTCTGAATGTGGGTTTTGAATCCTAACACTTGTGCCCTTGAGCAAGGCACTTTATCATAATTGCTTCTCTCCACCCAGGAGTGCAAATGGGTACCGGCGAGAGCTGGGGAGTAACCTGTGATGGACTGGCATCCTGTCCAGGGGGAATACAAATATTCTCAGTCGTTTAATGCCAATGAAACCGGATACAAACATCAAACTGATGAGCCATATTGGCTCGGGACAAACTTTACTTCTTTTTTTTCACTAGTGAAAGTCATTGAATATGATATAATAATGAATATAGATTTGCAAACAAGACAAAAATACTTTTGAGAATTATTTCTTGAAGATAGCAGGATATATTTTTTTTTAACAACGAAAAACTCCATTGCCTCCTTAACACAAATTGTTACTCTAAGATTAAAAAGCTTACATATTCCCAAAAAGCATACATTTTTCAAACTGTTTAAAAACATACTGGGAATGGCGTTAACAGAAAGAGATAGAAATCAAACGTCCTTCTCACATAGAAAGTGACTTTCCCAAAACTTTTCAAGAGTTCAGCATTACAAATCATTTTTTCCCCTGGATTTCTGCTAAAACTGATTAAAGGCACTGAACACGTTTGGTAATTGTCAAAGACCAGTGTTCTCACTTGGTGTATCCCAACATATAAAATAAAAGCATAAAATAACAAGCCTGTGAAAATTTGGGCTCAATTGGTCATCGAAGTTGCAAGAAAATGTTGAAAGAAAAAACACCCTTGTTGTACAAATTTGTGTGCTTTCAGATAGGAACAAAAGGCTTCTTGCAAGAAGTCTTTTATTATTTTAGTGAGAAATTACCTCTTTCTCAAAGAGTACGTTACTTCAGAGGGAGTCGTTTCTCAAAATGTTTTATACTATCAACAGCTCTACGTTGCTCGTTACCAAGTCAGTTTTTATGTTATTATATATTTTGAGTCATTACCAAACGTGTACAGTGCCTTTAACCATAACAATGTTTACATTATACTTATTTCAAAATATAAATAAAACAAATTTTGAAAAACTCTATGAAATAAAGGTCAAGCTCTCAAAACAAAACATTGAGTTTGTTTGAACATGGACATGTGTGTTTACAGTTAGGTCCTTGGGTTTTACTCTGTTTTTCTCTGACAAACACGCCAACCTGTTGTGATGTGAGTCTGACCAAGATTCCCTTTTTTCTTTTCTTCTACCATTTTTAAGTTGTTCAGGTTTCTCGGCCATCCCTCTGTATTTGTCCCTATGTCTCTCTCACAAACACACACACGCACACACACCATGCGGCCCAGCCGTAAAATCCATACATAGAGTAAATGGAGGTACCTATTGACACAGTCTCCATGTGTATTTTAGTTTCGGCACCGCGCGTATATACACACTAAGTCACACACTACATGCACATACATGTGTATTTGTTAGCCATCTCCGGTACATTTATTCTGCCTATCGGCTTACACCGAACTCGTGCACATGTTCTTAAAATTAAATTTTCTGTTGCCTTGGTTGTTTGTGGTGCACATTGCTGGAATTCGCTCGGCACGTTAGCGCTGCAGACCCGAGGCGGTGAAAGCCGAGCTCTCAGCTATCGCCACATGCTAGACACCACGCTATACCAGCGCAGGGGGAGGTATCTATGACTGGTGTTAGGATGCTGCTCTATGTGCTATTGTATGAAATTATGTGGATCATATTTGCGATTGTGTTACAATTTACGGTTCCAGTGTGCAATGAAAAATCTTTTGCTGTTTTCTTTGGATAATTTACTTCTCTAAGTCGATAAGTACTTCAGCTTCTGGAATTAGTTCTCAAGTTTAACGCAGAAATAGGTCTCAATAAAAGTCTGGAGGCCGTGATGCTGAGGCCAACGTTCTTTTACTACTAAAAGGAATCCCTTGCTAACTTTTACCACAATTTCACTCAAGAAGAAAAAAAAAATAAATCAAAATATTTGAGCTACTTTGATTACCTCCACTATCGAGTTACAGTATGGTTGATGGAATATAAAACACACGTCAGGTCTTTTGGTCTGGTAATAGTACGGTACACAATACATTTGACATAATATACATTTTGACATGGCCAATGCTGGGTGCCATCACGAATTATGTTCACCCGCAATCAAACGCATCCAGCTTGACACGGTTAATATTTCCCTGTGTGTAACATTTTTTTTTTTCCTGTGGTGAGTTAGGCGCACCACTCTACACAATTAATCCCTGGGACTTGCTATGATTTACATTGGGTGCTAGATATGGGGCATGGTGTACCCCCCCCCCCCTCCTTTTGCGTCTTTATTGTGTACTTGGAATCTCAGGAATTCTTTAGAGGATTTTAAGGGGGAGGGGGGGTAATTCTGTACAAGAGGAAAATAGCGTGTTAAAATTTGGGAACATTGGCGGGGGGGATACCCTATGCCCCATATCGGGCATGGTGTACCGATTTTGATGCTCATGCACAACTCTGTTGATGACCAAATACCAAAGAAGTTCATTATTTGACATTGGGACCCCGTTGTTATGAAAATTAATTCCAGAAAGTGTTTCTAGCATCATTTTTCTTCTCCCGTTAACTGCAAATAATTAACTGGTTTGTGGCTCAGGTGTTCAAGGAAATGTCAATGATTTCTACATTTTTATTTTACTATTTTTTTAACTGTTTAAAAACAAGTTCGCCATCGAATAAGGCTAATAAAAGCCACTCTTTGCACGGGGCTACAAGAAGAAAATATTTAAGATGAAAATAGGAAGGAAGGAATCGATGTTCCTCTTAAAACAGTCTAGATTGTAGGATGGAGGGAAACATGAACCAGGCAAGGAGTTTCAAGGAGACGTGGTTACTGTATGTGGAATAAAGCTCAGTGGAATGGCTCTTTGTTCTACATCTCAGCAAAGCGAGAGTTTAGGGATGAGAACAAGCAGAAAGCCTGGTTTTCAATTAAAGGTATCATTTGGTAATGACTCAAAACAAATATTAGCATAAAAACTTACTTGGTAACAAGCAACGGTCAGCTGTTGATAGTGTAAAACATTGTAGGAAACGACTCCCTCTGAAGTAACATATGTAGTTTTTGAGAAAAAGGTAATTTCTCACTAAAATAATAAAAACTTCTTGCAAGAAGTTTTTATTCCTATGGGTGTTTTTTTCCTTTCATCATTTTCTTGCAACTTCGATGACCAATTGAGCCCAAATTTTCACAGGCTTGTTATTTTATGCATATGTTGGGATACACCAAGTGAGAACACTGGTCTTTGACAATTTCCAAACGTGTCCAGTGCCTTTAAACATCCTGATAGGAGGGAACCAGGTTCTTAAGTTCTTGAATATAGATTATATCAGTTATTTTTTATTAAGAAATTTAATAACAAACTTTCCACAATTTTTACGAAAAGAGTTAACCCTTGTCCAAATCGCAGACAATGTATCAATTTAAGGTCGCTGGTACACGCATGAAACCAAGGTAATGTAAAGCACAAAGCCGAACATCAACCAAAGTATTTCTATTTATGGTGCTGTTAATTTTCAAAGCGCATATAGTCTGGTTCTTCAAAATATGCACAAATAGTGTAAGAGATTAGGCGGCACACAAAAGTTGAACAGCCTAAAGAATGGTCCTATCGTTTTTCTTCGTTAAATGTATTTACATGTATTAATGGGAATAACAGTGTAACTAACACCTTGGTTGGTGGCTGGCTGCTGTTAATGGACCCCGCCTTCGGCTTGTTCCATTAACAGCAGCCAGCCACCAACCCGATAATTACCACGCAGTGAAGACCGACCTTGGTTGGTGGCTGGCCGCTGTTAATGGACCGAGCTTTCGGTCCGGTCCATTAACAGTGGCCAGCCACCAACCTGGTCATTAACATGCAGTGTAGACCGGATCCCCACACTGTTATTCCCTAATTCAAACAACTATTTCCTCGGGCTCTGCCTCAAGCAGGAATTTCTTCGCCGCCGAAATGCCCCGAAACCTTGGATGAGTAAGTTTAACATTCCCTTTGCATCCTCAAACCTGGTATTTGTGAAAAACACACCCTTCCTCAGATGCCTTTTCATTCTCATTGCAAACATAAACTGACCCTCGCTACAAAACCACAAAAGCTGGATTCAAAACCAGCTGTTTGAAAAATCACTTACCAGATTGAGAACGACATGCATTTACATTAATTTTTATTTTCTAAATAGTGAGTGTAAACGATCACTTTGGGTTTATCCCTACTGATCGGCTAGCCTGGGGGTGGCAGGTGGCTCCATTGGAGATGGAACAGCTGGGGCTCAGGGACTGACCAAAATTAGAATCCAGAGGACCACAAAAAAAAGTACAAGAGGGAAAGAGGGTAAAAAATGGAATGAGAATTCTCAAAACCAAATCATAAGCTCTAATATTATTTGACAAAATGTGACCTCATGTGTGAAGCGCTATGGTGAGGGGGAAAAATGCGGTGATTTATCACAAATGGAGGTAATATTGATTTTGTTTTCAAAGGGAAAAGAATTACCGCTGTTTTCAAAGCAAAATTATTTGAGAAATTATTTACTTGGTAATTAAGGATTTAAAGCAATTGGTAATTGTCAAAGACCAGCATTAAGAGTGATTACCAGACATGAACCTTCCCGGTCCCTTTATCAAGTTCTTACATTATATATACCTCCGACATTCGCCTCCATACTTTTAAAAATAACTTAAAGGTATCGTACACGTTTGGTAATGACTCAAAACAAATATTAGCATAAAAACCTACTTGGTAACAAGCAACAGAGAGCTGTTGATAGTATAAAACATTGTAGGAAACGACTTCCTCTGAAGTAACGTTGTTTTTGAGAAAGAGGTAATTTCACTAAAATAATAAAAACTTCTTGCAAGAAGCCTTCTATTCCTATCTGAAAGCACACAAATTTGTACAACAAGGGTGTTTTTTCTTTCATCATTTTCTTGCAACTTCGATGACCAATTGAGCCCAAATTTTCACAGGCTTGTTATTTTATGCATATGTTGGGATACACCAAGTGAGAACACTGGCCTTTGACAATTACCAAACGTTCTCAGTGCCTTTAAGAGGTATAGAAATCAACTCCAGGCCATGGCAACAATTAACTGTGTGCCTCTGCTGACGTCATTTCAAATGCAATTCCCTAACAACTAACAATACCAGAACTAGTACTCAAGAGAAGCCTTTTTCTTCATTCTAGGATGACCAACGATGACACATTTACCAAGATGGATCGTATCCGTTATACATACTCAAAGATCACTAATCGGGAATCCTGATAAATGCCCCGATGGAAACTACCGGCCCTCACAATGAAATTCCCCCCTGTACCAAAGTATCCCGCAGAAAAGAAATAGAGCAAATAAGGGGCGGTGCTGATGAGGTATTGTCCATGTTTCAAGTGCAAATGGACACCGAAAGAAAAATCACCACTTCCAAATGCAGATGGCTGTCGACAGTGCCTTTTTAAAAGGGGACATGGTGGTGGAGGCCGAAGCGCGTGCATGTGTAAAAAAGCCCGTTTCCTGCCGGTGTGACATTGCTGAAGTACTTAAAAAGGCTGGTTCTTTTTTTGTTTTAATGCATGCGCATTTTCTGGGGTCTAGTTTATTATGGACGATCATATAGAAGTAGAGCTCTCATGGAAGATTGTCGAAACCGAGTCCTTTTTTTTTCTTCTTGGCCCGGCCGGAGTGCTGGATTAATATGCCCCCTTTCTCAGCTCTGGGATGTTTGAATTGTAAGCGGGAAATGTAATTCAGACTAACTTCCGTTTCTGGTGTCACCCTAGAGAACAAGATGTTATTGTTGCATGCATTTAATAGCTAGCAGATGGGGAAAGCTGTGCAAAATATGTTGTCTGACGAGTGTTATTTCGAAGAGTATATTATATGTATATATGCACAGTCCTGACAGCTTTTTATAAGCATGGACCAAAACGTGCAAAAATACTGTTTACTTTCTTTTAAAGGCATCAGTTAATTTAATAAATGAACAGGTAAACAAAAAATGGTGTTAAAGTTGTCCATATATGTACTACAACTAAGCCTTCACTAAGAAAAAAACTTCTGTAACATATTGAGTATTGGGCCTACATAAGGGAATACAAGAGTAGGCATTGTGAGATCTTAAATGGCTGTTTAAAACCGGCAGGGTCGTTTGAGTCCGAGTCACTACTCTCTTTTCTATTCCATTCATAAATGCCCTTTTTGTGAACAAGCGTTTTAATATAGTAGGAAAATCTGTAAAACTGTTGTTTTGTAGGCCTTAATTTTCAATTCCTGTTACGTCCTCAACAACATGAACTATCTTTATAAACCACACAAATAGAACCTTGTCATTTGACTGGTGGAACATGCGTTATATGTCATACTGTATTTTCCCGTGTATAATGTAATACTGTCCCGACACTCCAAAATTTAATATAGGAGTCCTATATTGATAAATATAGGAGTCTTAAACAGCTCCAGCTACGTCTTCATCAGCCGTTTAACCCCTAACTGTTGAAATAAATTGGGAATTATATGAAAAATATCAAAATGACAAGGATCGACCTGTGAGCTATATAAAACAAAATTAGGGTGTATTTTATTCATACAATATAGCAGCATATAATCACTTGTTAAAAACTGGACTGTTCCATTGATTAACTCAGCTACCTCGTGATTATATTCTGCTATATTGTACTCATGCATCCCATATTTGTATAATATTTGTCATCCTTTTTTTGTATTTCCACTGCTTTTCGTGTACCTCCTTGTTGATTGTTGTTTTACATAACTTGTTTGTTCACACTGTATTGTTCTGGTCAAATAAATAATAAATAATAAATAACAAGTTCTTATATAGTGCATTTTACAATAAATGTATCAATGCGCTTTACATTAGTGCCCTGGTCATTGGGCCAATAACATTCCTTTAACCTTTCTCAGCTCCCTGGGGAGTATACAGCCCCGAGCTGCCGTAGCGCTCCGAAGGCTTTTTCAAACACAATATCAACCTCTACCCTCGCAACCACCCATTTATACCCCTGGGTGAAGACAAGCAATAAACAATATATTGAATACAAATTGCTTGTTATTTAAGTATTATTGCAATTTAAAAGATGTTAATTAACATTTAAATCGTTGCGGTACCTGCTTTTAAGGATTCAAACTGCCTCTAACCATCGGGCTAGCTCGGTGGTCTAGTGGTAAGACATCTGCTCTAGCAATGCAAAGATCGTTAGTTCGAATCCCACCCGAGTGATTTGTCTTCGGATTTTTTCACAAAACTAGGGAATGTACTGAGTATACAGTGCTTGATACACATTGGTGTAAGGGTAAAACCAAATAATACTCATAACAAGCAATTTGTTTTAAATGAGTCAAACAGCTATGCATAAGAAAGCAATCTGTCAAAACAAACATTCTTGAAAAGTACATTTGAAGAAACAATTGAAAAATAAAGCCATTAAAAAACAAAACAATGAAATATGAAATAAAGCCAAACTTATACCTTTAATTCACTAAATACTATGAGAAACAAAGGGGGTTAATACAACATAATCTCAACAAACACAACTTCATGTGGCTGAATAAATTCCCCCCACAATAAGGCTAATAAATTACAATGTTGACGGGAATATAGAATGAGCCCATGGCTATAATAGTTACAACTGACACCCCCATGGGCCATCTTGTCTCACTTTATAGCATAAAACATATAAGACAAACATCCTTCTCAGACGCCTGACGTCCAACAATTTCCCATACGACGAGACATACCTCATTAATCAGCCTATTTCTTCCTCTTTCTTGGACCAAAGTTCAGAGACAGAGACAGCAAGGGATATAAGTTAATGACCGATTTTCTCAGCAAATTAACGCCAGAAAGTGAGTGCTGTTTGTTTGTTGTGGGAGAAATGGGGGTCCGGGGCCAGATATACATGGGAGTGGGTCACTTTATCAGTAATTGCTTATCAGTACATCTGCTCGTTAGTTTTGTTGGTTGAGTGGATGGTTGAATCAACCATGGAGGAAGGACACACAACGAGGGTAGGCTATTATAAGGAAAAGTAAAACCATACTCTATTTCAAGAAAAGCACAAGAAACAAATCATAAGTGCATAGTAAACTGTTGCACTTGTTTCAATTGGTTAGTTCTGACATTTAACAAAACCAAACATGTACGGCTCAATTTGTTCTTTCTTCATAAAAAAACAAATTTTCTTATGATCAGAATAAATAGTTTGTAAACAGATAAGTATATACAGGCCAGATACTTCATGGAAGCAATAGATGCAATTGTCTCCATTTCCCCCTGGTCATTGCCTTGGTGCCCCTTGAAATATTCCACTAGAAATTTACAATTTCCTCCTCATAAAGGTACCCTTTTCCAAGGAGAAAATGTCTTGGTGTCTTTGCCCTTTCAAAACTGAAGCATCAGGCCTGTTCATATAAATATTGTTTTATTTATGTATCTAATTGGTTTTTTTAAAATAATATACATAATGTATACACCACAGCCAAATTTTATGAAGCTGAAACTTGCTTAGCTTATAGACAATGCTCCCTTAGCAGAGAAAATTAATTTACCAGCGAAAATATCACTTAAAGGTCACATACATGATTGGCAGAGCTGACAAAATGGTCGCAGACAGTGTTCATGTTTTGTGTGCTCAACCATATACATGGAATTACAAACCTGTGAAGCTTTGGGCTTAATTCATTATGTGAATCAGGAGAAAATAGTGAAAAACCATGCACAATTTTCAGCATGTAAACATACTGTCCCTAATTTTGGTTGTAATAACCAAAATCAGCTATTGCGTTTTGGTTTTTTTTAGGTTATCAGATACAGTTTTCTTGAATATGACTTAATTTCAGAGGGAAATATTTCACATAAAAAATGGTTCTAGTATGAACTTCATAATCAGTATGCTTTACAGACTAAAATTAAACAATAATTTTTCGTTATCCTTATCAATCCTGTATAATGCCTTTGGTTTACGTTGTAAGCTAAGCATCTTTATGAAATTGGGTCAATGTCTTTAAAGAAAAAGGAAGAGTAGTGGCTCAATCACTTTCCTGAAGTACAGAACCCTAGGTATGCTTTATTCATTACATAGAAGCACCATATGGAATTCCTATTCACTTAAACTTCTTCAATGAATATTCTCAGTCATATCCCACAGTCGGAGAGGGAGAGAGACCACTCTCTTCCTTCAGACACACGAGGGCAGCAGACTAACACGACGTGAAGATTTCCCCGGGCAGCAAGGGAATGATATATTTTTAAGATACAGAATGTATCCGACGAGTTAATTGTCTGGAAATTAAGTTACAATTTGCAATAATTATGAAACACTTACTTGGTAAAATGATTAAAGTTGAAAAATAGTTCAATCTGAAATTCTGTCATTTTTGACTTTGAAAAAAAAAACGTTAACAAAATCTGATTTTAAATATCTTGCATGCAATGTAGAACAAAACACATAGGCATGAAAACATTCCATGTACTGTTATACTCTTGAGTTTTCTAAAAAAAAAGATAACCATATTTTATTCATTTCATGAAATTTTAAGAAATGTTGCATGGAACACCAGTTGATGGATTAGAAAATGCCCCCCCCCACCAAAAAATTACATTATTTGTACCATCACTTATAAATTGTAGTCTCCTCAAGTATTTTGTTTCAAAGATAAAATGAAATTGTAAGATATGTTTCACGGAACACCAGTTGATTGAAAAGAAAATACCCTGCCCCCCTAACAAAATACAAAATTTAAAAAATAAAAAAATAAAAAAATTGTACCATTACTTATAAACAGTAGTTTCCTTTTCAAGCATCTTGTTTCAAAGGTGAATTGAAATGTTAAGATATGTTGCATGAACACCAGTTGGTTGGAGATGAAAACAGAGCTGCCAACATTTGCATCTTAATCAAGAAGATTTTGTCCAACAATTCAACAAAAAACGGAACAAGTTTCTATGATCAGAGAGATTTTCAAAAAATGTTCATCAGAATTGGGGGTGGGGGAGTTTCAGGGAACTTTCTGCAGAATCACAGAGAGTTGGCAAAACTCTGATGAAAGTACACGGCCCGGCAATGATTTTGAACCATCACTTTAATACAAGTAGTCTCCTTCTCAAGCTTCATATTTCAAAGGTAATGAATTTGTGAGACACCTGGGGCAATAGAAAGATGGAAACATTACACTGACAGAACCAGAGAGCAGATGTATGTACACTTCTGAGTTGAATGCTGATAGATACATACAGGAATGTAATAGGTCGCAATGTTTGAGCCAGTATTGTCAAACGGGTGTCAAAATTTGCTGGAAATTTAAAAACTGGGTGTCCAAATTGTTCTTTTACAATACATACATGTAAACGACAGATAAAACAGGGTATCCAAATTTAAAACAGGGTGTCCAAAAGACACCCAGACACCCCTCTGGCTAACACTATGAACAAATGCAGAGATGCAACACTTCATTTAGAAAATGCGTTGGTTTGCATCGGAGCATCTTAATATTATTTGGTTTAACACATAAACAGGGTTCTCCCCAGGTTTTTTCAAAACTGTGGGGGCACTCCTGGACCCAAATTTTTGGATGTTTGGCCGAAGCACGCTGAATTGAAACAAGGTCTTCGAAATGTTTTCTACTTGCTGTTTATCTTGGTTTTAAATGCCCTACTGTGCAATCTGGAGCATTCTATATGGTTTTCTCTTGATGCTTTTTTGTGGGGAAAAAAATTAAATAAAAAATGTGCGCGTGTCGGCACGCAATTCAAGCATATCGGCCCGGTATGCTAGCTTGTGTATGTAGAGCACCCTGCATACACACGATGTGTGTAAATCCACAGGCATATTACTTTGGTGAGATTCGAACCCACTACCTTTGCCATTCTAGAGAAGATGTCTTACCACTAGTCCACCGAGATTGCCCGGTAGCTAGAGGCAGTTCGAATCTTATAATGACGTATTGACTTTGTCTCAGAAATCACAATGGTTTCTTCTTACAATTTAAGACGGCGATTCAACTTTAAAGGTATTGTACACTTTTGGCAACAGCTCAAAATCAGTGTCCACATTTGTTGTGATTCAACATATGCACGAACAAACAAACCTGTGAAAGTACGAGCTTAATTGGTCATCGAGGTCACGAAAAAATAGTCAAAAGAGTTTTCTGTTTTTTCAAATTATCGCGCGTGATAAAAACTATTGTTTTAATCATTTCTCAGAAACGATAGCATTTTAGGCAGAAATATTTTAAGGAACCCTTTCAACCATTACTTACTTTAATTCATGTAAGTTATGTGTGAATCTGTGAACATTTGTGTTTTTCGATCTAACCAATAGTGTACAGGGCCTTTAAGGCTGTTTCAAACTTCACTATAAGCTATATAGGAAACTTCTGTGATCAGTTTGCGAGTAACGAACCCTGTTGAACTGTGCTCAACTTTTGAGAATCTTTGGCACAAATCTCCATAAACAAACATCACTCTTCAGTCTGCATCACCATTCTCAATGAGGACGACCAAGCCTTTTAAGTATTCCTATTTGATCTTGAAAAATGACAAAAAAAAGTCATGGAGTATAAGTCCAGCTGAGGTTGCACACCTCCGTGCCACCGCAACATTGTTAGGATGTATGGACTTCAAAAAGAAGAAGAAAAAAAAAGGTCATCCAGAGACAGAACTCTGACTGGAATACATTATAAAATGTTGCCGGGTTTGAAGAATACTTTGCACCGAGAACAGGCCATGCACTATGCTCCAATTATAGATGGCAACACAGACTGTGGCTTCTAAGGAGCTGTCAACAACTGAAGTTCAGGATTGCAGTCATGTAAAACAGTGGAAGTTTATCATTCAAGTAGTGTTACTGACACTGTGTTGTGTGCTCTTTGTCACGAGCAACGAGTATGGATTGCATGAATGACGTCAACGTAACTCATGTGCTATACTCCCCCCCCCCAATAAACAAAACAACAAGACACAAAATTACAAACCCGATGAAGTCTTACTTGAAACGCAGAGATGGGGAGGGGAATCTTTTTTTGTCTTTAAGACCATCTCAGGATACCGCATCGAGGATGATAGATATATGAGGACTCCAGGAGGCCGTATCTTAGAAACAGGCCACGGCTGATAAAATGGTGAATGTCACAATCTTAAGATATGTCAGTTCTCTCTCTCTATGCGTTGCTTGTCAAGCCATCAATCAGAACCAACCAGGAGGAAACAAATCGAGATGCACACATATGAAGATGAGGTTTTAGAATCAGGTATATATACATAACCATCGATTCCCTATTCCATTAGACAGTATCTAGATGGGAATAAGCAAAAAGGCTTCAAGTGGCGCAGACAGCTATATTTCTCCTGATATTTCCACTTACCATGAACGATCAATAACCACTTTATTTCCAACTTTCACATTCACATATGGAAACAGTTTCTGGCATTTTGTCCGATAAACAACCATTTTCATAAATGTGGGCAATTCAGTTGTCTTTATTCTCAACTTCAAATATTTTTCAAAACGGTAAAGTGTGGAAATAGTCACAAGAGGAGACTGCAAAACAAAATTATGGCAAAGAAATTAATGTAACACATTCAAAAATAAAACTTGTTAAATGTTTGAGATGATTTTGATTCGATCGTGATGACAAGATTTGAAATCGAAAAATGATGTGCAAACAGTTTTCATAAGATCCACTATAAGGGAAAAATTGAAGTATACAACAATTTTCGGAAGAAATTTTAAGGACAAATTTTGAGAACAGAAAGGATGAGATATAAAACTGAAGCAATTTTTTAACATTTTGGGAAATTTCTTTAGGTTGAACAAAGAAAAAGTGACTAGAGCGGGAGTAAATTTTTCTTTGTTCACCCCAAAATTATTTTAAAAATTTACCCAGTCAGTTTCCCTTTTGGTTTATTACTTGATTTGGGGAAAATGACACTGCTACTTCAGGATATTATTAGCTTACTATGCTTTGGCGAAGAAAAGGCTAAAATGCTGAAAAACTAACCAAAATATATATCCTTGTTTTATATAATGGCAAAGTACACAAAAACAAACACATTCACTGAAAATTATGGATGGGAGCTTGCTGTGTCCACAGCAATTCTTTAAAGTATGAAAACTGTACTTGCCAATAGATTCAATAATCAAAAGACACAGGAAAGTTTGTATCATATCAGCTAAGGCCGTATCAAAATTGGCGGCTACGACTCTGGCTACAGCTAGGTCCTAAACTTTCATTTCATTTATCTGGTTGTGAAGCCAAGGACTCTCAGAAAAGCGATACTTAATCACTGTACTAGCCAAGAACCCAGTGGGGAAAAGACAAAGAAGGAAGTTTCAGTTTTAGATGTGGGAGAAAAACCGCAGGGATTATTCCAGGGAGAAAACCCACGCCATCAGGTAGGGACTGAAAAACCCAATCCACATAGTGCCTGCCGGCGAGATTCGAACCGGGGTCCTGGTGTTCAAGGCAAGGAAAGATACCACTCTGCCAACCAGACCACCCAACTTCAACGCATGATAACACGGGGATCCAGACGTAGCCGTAGCCGTAGCGGAAACCACCAATTCAGACACAGCCAAACTTGGTTATACTTCGTCAATAAGCTGACTTGGTTTACAGTTTGCGAGGTACCACCTGTCTAGAAAAAACCATAATATAGCATACCTCTTGTTTTTGTGAAAATTTGTGTACACTAATTCATAAAAGTAATTTGCCCATATTAATTGTTCACTCTTCCAAAATTCACATTGTAGCATCCCTTTAAAGGTGGTATAAACTATAATTTTTGTAATGGGCTTTGGTTGATTACTACTGCCCCCAAAAATGCAGGCCACACAGGGTCCTTGATTGAAGGCATTCACACCTGTCCTGGTACTGACTGACGGCCCAATCCCATTTACTCCAAATAGTCTCCTCTTATTTCTCATGTATCTTATATCTAGGACAACTAAGATCTCGCATCCATTCCCCGTCCATCATCTTCTCCTATTGTGTCTTATTTACATCCACCTTCATATTTTCTCAGTCTCCCCCAATCTGGCTGAACACTCACTATGCTAAATCCTTCTCCAATCGATAATAGATAAGTGCACCGGCTAAGGTCTCCGTAGGAACCAAACCGACACAGAACATCGGGGCATTTAGTACGCTGCTGCGATCTCCGACATGGATTAAAACCAAAGTTGGCAACTGCTCTGTACCCATCCACCTGAAAGCAAATGACCGCTGTACCGTGCACGCATATATGCAGTCATACTAATCGCAGCAGTGAGGATTAAATGGGGGGGGGGTTGGAGATGGAGAAAAGCACCTTGGAAACAAATTCCATTTGCGAATTAAACTGCGCATATTTTGCACTTGACTGGGCCGATCGTCTATACATAGAAAGATCATTGGGTTATTTTCCTTGCAGGAAAAGTGCATTTAATTCTGGAGTAAACACATCAAAGTGACAGCGCCGGGTACCGTGTGTACGCGCTGTAACATGCGGGATGGAGAGGTGTTGATGCATATACTGCACCGGTTACCTTAACTGTAAGATTGGCAGCAGACGATTGCACTTTTCTTAAGAATAAATAATCAGATTGTGCGCCATTGATGGATACAACCAATTACGGAATCTACAAGTGATCTAGCAAAGCGCGGCAACAGTACAAGCGACTACACCACAAATAATGCTGATGCTTCAGTAGAAATCTAGATACGCTAAAGATCATCCAGCCCGCTGTTTACATGGTGTAGACCGCTGGTTTTTTTAAAAATCGTGACTAGAAAAGTAATTTCATCAAGCGAGAAAATGCATGCAGATTAAAAAGGAATCGGGAAGAAAAATCTCTCACTGAAAGCATTGTTTACTGCGGAGATCTTTTGGATGGGGATGTTGGAAGGAAGTTTAAACCACCCCACAGCCATAATCTTGAAGTACATTTTCAAACATCCAAAATGATCAACCTATATGTCACCAGAACAAAGACACTATCACACAAGAACAAAACTTGACAGTATAGTCTGAGCAAAGATCCCGTTTGCTTTACACAAAGGCTGCAGCACTTGTGTAACTAAAAGAAAAGAGCCATAGAGGAATTGCAATACAGAACTAATAACTCATTCATTCTACCACACAAACAAAAAGATAATGTAATAAAGACATTAGTATAAAAGTCTCCGAACTCTAAAGTTCTTTCATTCTAATTATAAACTGTAAATCACTAAAAAATGTCTGTTAATACAAAAACAAAACTTTTGTTTATAAATATAATAGCATTTAACTGCCATCGTCACTCAGAGATTTACTTCAAACTGGATTCCATATTCTTGAACTGACAATATTTAAGACGGAAACATATCTTAACATGGTCGGTACAAACAACAGTCACAAGCTCTCCTGATAAACTCATATCTTATACCTTGTCTTGAAGACAAGATGGCTTGGCAGTTCATTGATAAGGGCAATTCCAGTCTAAATGTCAGATATTGTGCATACTGATTAAGAATTGAAACAATCCAACTTAATTGACATTTAACATTAAAGTTATCAGCAGATCTAGACTGGAGGCATTCTTTGTCAGGAAATTGGATTTTGTTTTACTTTACATATCGTGAGAGAACGGCAGTTATTACTTTAATGTCAAGCGTTTTTTTTTTCTAGCGACGTATCGGCCTATATAAACCGCTTCAAAAATTTGATTAAAAAGAAATAATTATATTTGGAGAATTTTTTTTTAAGGAAAGACAAATTTTTAGTTATATATTTTGTCAGATTAATAAACTCTCTTTTAGGGTTCAAACCTGTAAACATGTTGTTGTTGTTGTTGTTGTTGTTTATTTATTAATATTTGTTTTAATGTTGTCATCTCTCACCCTTTGCTATACTTGTGTTTTATTTTTCTATTTCAAAACCATATGGATAAAGTTTACTTGTATGTACAAATGAAATTGTACTATTACAAACATATAATTACTAAGCCTACTTTTTTCTGATATATTTTGTTCCTTCTTTTTTTTTGTACAATACTGGCTTTGCCTTTTTTTTTCTAACAACTCCACATCTTATGTGAAAATGAAAATGCAAGAGAGATAAAATGAAAACATTCTGAAATGAAAAAAATCCTGAAATTTACAGGACTGAGCAGTAATTGTAAAGGGCTAAAAAAAGCCCTAATGAATCTGGTCTGAAAGTTGAGTTTGATTCAACAACAAAATTGATGCTTTGTGGATTTCTTCCATGAAAGTTCTATATCTAATCAATATTTTGATTAAAGAGAAGACCTGGCGATACAAAACAGAACCCCAAACTTGGAAAATCAAGCAAATTAGGTGTCCCTATTGTGATTGTCCTTCTCTATTAAGAAAAGTGTGAAATCTTTTGAAGACAAAAAAACTCATTTCTTAAGAAGGTTTTTTTTGTGGATTATGACGATCTTTACTTTAGTAGTTGACTTTTCAGTATTGGTCAATGACCTTAATCACCATGCCCTGGAACTAACTCCTTTTCATTCTTTCATTTCAATCCATAGTACCTCAACTGCAATGACGTGCAACATCTCCCTTGACTTTTTTTTGTGTGGTTTAAATCTCTTCTTCAAAGGAAAGACAGGTGACGGTCTTTGTTAAGGTTTGTGTTTAATTGCCTCCTACAGTCGAACAGCAACCCAAGCAGTCCCCTAGGGATGACATGCGAGCATTTAGTCCGTTGATGATTATCATGTCCCAGTATGCAGCACATCGCCTTGCAAATCAGGGTTTAGAACTGCCTTCACTATATCTGTCTATCTGTTCGCCCGACGTTGCACTCCAGCGCAGTGGTTTGTGTTACCGCCCTGCGAGGCAAACCCCATGCGCTGTGCATTCCGGGTTGATTCTCACCCACTTCAATGGCAATTTGGCCAGGCACTCAAGTACGTGCCGCACATAATGGGCTCGCAATGAGACCCTCTCCACCGTGCTCTAGGCCAGTCGGCCAACCTCTTGACATCTCTTTTTTCGGGTTGGAAGTGGGCCACGTTGCGCTGTAATTACAAACGGGAGCAAAGCCGGGATGTGGGGTGCAGAATGCTAATCAGTGAGCGACCACGGCGGGCATAGTATGCAGCAACTCATCCCGTTGATGTGTGTATGCATAGGAGATCCTCATCACCTACTGTGAGGAATGCACGTACAACTGCTATGCGTAGGATTGCATCGATACTGCATGCATAAAGACTCCGACTAAAAATGTAAAAAAAAACCACTAAAAAAAACCTAAAAACCCTTTGCCATGAGCCTGTTAATGCACCATGGATGAAAACACGCTAGGAATCAGGAAGCGGTTTTTTCCATGAAGAGTTTTGATCATTTTTGTTTTGTATGTGCACACACTGTTCCGATTCTACTACGTTACTATGCAAGCAATGTGTTGCTTAACTGGACATCAATACAGCACAAACTCAGGTTAGTGCACACCGTGGCATAGAACTCTTAACCGCAATCCATTTTTTCAATTCTTAGAAGCATTTTTAAAAGCTGTTTAATACCTTTATCCGACCATGCTAGACAAACTAAGAAGAAATCTTAACAACTGGATCATATGAAATTCCACCAGTTGATGCAAAGTGTGTAACACTTTTTTGCTTCTAGGAAATCAGAAAAAAAGGTTTGATGTATATTTGTCTCAAATTAAGGTGCATCAAAAAACTAACACTAATAGAAAACATCCTGCAAGTATCACCGATTATTTTTCAGGTATCACTTTGGACAACAAAAATAGTCTCCTGAATTCCGTATTCTTCTCCGCGGCAGTAGAATAAATAGCAAGAAAAGTTCTCAAAGAACAAATCTACACAGCAAAGTAAATATACACAGTTGGTGTTACCGCAAACTGAATATACATTGATACCTCACCATGCAATGCCTCAAAACCAACAACAAAAGTTGTTTTAAAATGGTGATTTTTGAAATTTGATAAGCAGTTTTAAAGAATTATTTTAAATGATGATATCATAGATAGCAAATCATTTCTAAAGGACTCGTGAGTTCTAAGAAAGAAGCTGGTGCCGATTTCATAAAGAGCTTAAATCGGTCTTAACTGTGTATCAATCTTAATTGCTAAGCAGTGTGATGTCACAATCTAAATCACTATGGTGAAAAAAATGATCTTTAAAGTGAGGGTATACCTTTGGTTATTACTCCAAAACTGATGACCATAACAACTCACTTGGTAACAAGCACTGCAGCTCTTGATAATGTATAACATTTTCAGGAACAATTCCCTTCAAAGGAATGTGGTTTTAGAGAGAGAGGGATTCAACAACATTTCAATCTGTGAGAAACCTTTCTCAGATTGTGTATTCCAATTACGGATTATTCTTCCTCCATGGACAACACAACTCGGCAATATCTCAAAAACGCTACCACCTTTTCAAATGAAATTTTTCACAGGTTAGTTTTATTGTTTCTATCTACATTTATATAGGATTAAAACAATCGAACGGTTCCAAAATAAAAGGTATACTTTGCCTAATTACAGGATGAATCTTTGTGCTTTGTGAAATCACTTTCACATCAAATGGTTATTCCCCAAAACAAATATAATATTACAAGATATGAACGGACTCAAGGTCAGTGTACATCATGTGCCCAGATCAGTCGGTGGTCGGTCGGTTCGGCCGGTCTCCAGCCATCGCAACCAATTCCTGTCCATTCCCATGCCAACGAAAGCTTAGTGAGGTGTGAAAATCTCTACCAGAGTTGCGGCCGGTCGCATTGACTGTGCCGCTATTTAATTAGTGCAATGAGCATGAGCTGAAGCAGCTGAGATTTGCACCTCGTTGACTGGCAAAGGAAAATCGACATGACGGGGGTAAGGGTAGGGGTTCTGGATCTGGTGTTACTTTTCATTGAGGGGACGGTGAAAGGGTGAAGTCAGCCAAGTAGTGTATTAGCCAAAAGGCTTTCTGTACTGGTTACAAATCTCACAGTGGACACGTGGAATTTGGACTTTACTCAACCTGCGTGTCTGCAGGCAAAATGTTTTTCTGTTGTATTCAAGTTTATAGGAGCGAATGAATAACATAGAAGATTTTTCTGTCTCTGTTGTTAAGTCATGATGACAAGTTCTGTCAGGTTCAACATTGTGCAACAAGAGCTATTCCCAAAGTAGTCACATCAAAAAGTTAGACAGAGTACTATGTGCTGTTTCCATGCAACGGAGAGGTCAATGATACTTTGTGTTGTTGAAGAGATCCAAAGGTTTGACCTAGAGTCACAATCTCTGCCCCTCCCTCATCCACCCCCTCCATCTCCCCCTAGTCTACCCCCCCTCTGATTGAGAAAGGTATAAATGCTTGTAGACAACATGTGCCAGTACACAAAGGGGTTGGGCCAAACACACTCGAGTACATTTTCCAATGCTACTTATACATGTCTGATTCAGCAACATGGGAGACTCCAGGTGATGGGCAGCCACAACAGCCTGTCAAATCACGGCAAGTGCTACACCAGAGACAAAACTCAGACCACATGTAATGTAAACCCAGCCTCATCACCAATCGTCTCTTGCCTACATCTCGTTTGGGTAATTGCCAGTCCGTGTGTGATGATCCCCCCCCCCAACCTTCTTGACTAGCCCAGGACGATGACGACGATCACGGGGCATCTTCTGTTTTTGATCAACCCCTTCTGTCGGTTTTCATCGAGATGCCAATACATTTAGCCATCAGTTGACAAACATATTGTACTACAGCGGTCTGGCCGATTGGACATTCTGATAGGCGGTGGTTGAGTTGTCGGCCATCGTCGTCGCAGTTTATTCCCCTCTCCGTTGATCCTCTCTTCCTGTTAGACCTAACACACAATCAATACAGTTAACCCCAACCTACTTCTTCTATCAGCTCAGGGGATGGACGTGGAACAACTGAGGTCAGTTGCTTCAAAGAAGGCGACCAGATAATGTTTCTATATCATATTCTAAATTTCATAAAATGTTTTCATTTTGTATTTGTTGTTGTAGTGATATTTGATTTGCTCTCGTTGACAGTATCTAGATTTGATCACAGCTTTACACTTTCTTATACTAATCTGACATAAAAGTTCATAAGAAATTCGAAGCTGTCACTGGTACAGCCGTCTGGGTTTTCTCCCCCAACCATTCTAATAAATGAAACTATAGTGAGGCCTGGAGGGGAAACAGCCTGGTCTCTTTTTGTATACTCATTAATAACGATAGATAGAACTCGGGGAACATGACAAAAATGGTTAGGTCTCTTGATAAACTGTGATAGCTTTTCCAAAAATTTGATTAGTACCAGTTCGAAAGATTTCCACCCTTAAATCTAAAACCTCTTATATAGCCTCTTTTGTATGACGTTTATTTTTCAAATAAGATCATCAAGAGGTATTTGTTTACATATATAGGTTACATTTTGTTGACAAATTCCTTTGTGAAATTTCAGCCCCTGGCTTATGGACTATTATAGGGAGCATCGTCTACAAGCTTGGCTTCTTAATGGATCCCTCCGCAGTATCACATATTACTTGATATTATTCTCATCTCTATGATTTCATTTACATGTGTAACTTGTGATTTTCTTTCTTTGGTTCAATACTGTGGAATAAATTAACCTGGAACCTGAAACCTGGAATTTCATATTGCCATATTATTGCTTTAGGTGGTTATCAAACTGTATGAGGAATGTTTCAAAAACAGAAAAGTTGAAGAAATTACTACAAAACAGCCATTCACTTGATCCTCTTAAAGGTATCGTACACGCTTGGTAATGACTCAAAACAAATATTTGCATAAAACCTTACTTGGTAACAAGCAACGGAGAGCTGTTGATAGTATAAAACATTGTAGGAAATGACTCCCTCTGAAGTAACATAGTTTTTGAGAAAGAGGTAATTTCTCACTAAAATAATAAAAACTTCTTGCAAGAAGTTTTTATTCCTATCTGAAAGCACACAAATTTGTACAACAACAAGGGTGTTTTTTCTTTCATCATTTTCTTGCAACTTCGATGACCAATTTAGCCCAAATTTTCACAGCCTTGTTATTTTCAGGTGAGACCACTGGTCTTTGACAATTTCCAAACGTGTTCAGTGCCTTTAAGCGAGAGTTGACAAAATGCTGACAAAAGAAGGGTACAAAAGACCAACTAGGAGTTTAAATATGAAAACAAGTTCTGTATAATTACACGGCCCGAGTCTTAAAAGTAGAAAATGTAACATTCATAATGTGACTTTTAGAAAGAGCAATTTATGCACACACAGCGACAGAAAACAATTCCAGTTCAGACGAAACCGGCAGTTGAGTTAAGAGGATAATTAAGGCTAAATTGCCGGTTGCATATTGGATTAACGCATGCGTCTTATACTGACATGTATACCTACATTGTGGATTATCACCCCCTTAAGATCTATAATGGAAGACGGAGGGGAGTTCGTTGTAATGGCTCTATTAAAACCAGGGGGAAAAAAATGGCCGAGACAGAAAACAAAACAAAAACGCTGGCCAGAAAACGACTGCTTACAAGAATTTAATACTAGTCCGTCAGTAGAGACAGTATTGATTTCAATTGCAGGCAAACAACCCTAGGGTATGATGGGATTGCGATAGTTCTGTTTTTATAGGCTGTCACTGCCGGTAGGTGCTAACATGAAATGGCTTTTCATAAAAGCGAAACTGTTTCTCCGCTAGTGGAGAGCCACCTTCCCTCACTTATATTGAAGGGACCATTTTTCTATCGAGTCGTGTTGGAGAATTTGTCAAGAAACATAACCCCAGGTGAAGCTTCTCATTATTACATCTGTCATGAACATAGGAATATGGAAGTCAATTCTTGGACCACTAACAATTTGTCTTTAACTCCCTCAACCCTCCCCCCCCCCCCCCCCGCAATCCTTTTATATCATCATCTTCAAAAGATTCAAGAGATACATGCATAGCAATTATCGCTTTGAAAGTTTTGTGTTACTACAACAAGTGTATTCTTATAACCCAGAAGCGAGTACCGTATTTCAGTCTGTGGTGCTTATCTGTTTTGACTTTGAACAGCATACAGCCCCGATGGGAAGACCATCAACAAGTGCAATGATGGTAAAATAAAAACGAGGGGTCAAAGGTCAGGTTCAGTTTTGTGATGCACTGGATTCCTGCAAAGAGCTTAACAGTACAACGAAAAGCTAATAATAATAACAAAACATAATCCTAATTTGAAACACAACAAGGATAGCAATCAGGCCAGACCAACTGATTTGGGCTGTCGCCCAAAATCAACTGTCACCAGGGGCATGTTGCCACCTACTCCTGGCGTTGAAACAGTGTTATAGTTAAACCCCCTTCACAGTCCGTAAGGATGTAGGCATGGGTATCATCCACTAGGAGCCTGGCTGGTAGTGCAGAATGCATTACCTTCCCAACTTTGTACAAAGCAATTATGGTTAAGTGCCTAGCTCATGGGCGCACAAGTGTCATGACTGGGATTTGAACCCACACACTCTGCCGCTGACAACACCAGAGCTTGGGTCCGGTGAACTAGACCGCTCAGCCACGACACGCCATTCTGCTATAACGTAGTAGCACAATAACACTGGAATATAATCTTGGGGTCAAATGATTGCATTCCTCCATGTGGATGTCACGTCGTCGAGGCGACTGACAGACTCTACATGTCCGAGAGGACTCCTTCAATATACCCTACGATGTAATCTTGAGGGAGAATGCCTTTGACATTTCATGGGTAACTAAGTTAAGGCTTGTGGGGTTTTTTCTAAATGTATTTTTAAGTTTTAAGCAGAACCCCACTGGCATCAATGATTATCCATCCATTTCTCAGTGGATGCCTCACATCTTGTTTGGACACAGAAGCAATCTCTTTAAAAACAAAAGTGTTGTTCCCCATGCCTCCCAACCAAGAGCTGTGTATTGAGAGAGTTGCGACATACAGGAACCAGTTTCCTTTGGTCACGTGGTTGCTAGACGGTCCAAATGCAGCACAACCCAATGGGCAGACAAGTCTGGCAACCTGTATTTGCCAATGCTTTTTTTTTGGACACAAAATGGCTTCTAATCGCAAGTTGTCACAACTCTCTCAATATCTGGCTCTGCCCCAACCCTGCCATGCCCCCCACCCCCTGGCTGCAGCTCCCAACTTTAACAATAAGGGAACTTTGAACACTCTTTTAAGGCCTATCCTGTTATGCCTGTGTTTATGCGGGTGACCTAAATTTGCTGGACATTGCATTTGAAGTACAGGGCTCAATTTCACAGAGCTGCTTAACGATCGATTTTGTGCTTACTGCGCGAGTTTCCATTTTACAGCGCTGCTAACCGTTAGCACAGGAAAAAGGCTAACCTTCCGGTGCTTACTGTATGAAAATTAATGATGTACCAATGCAAATCCATGGTGAACGCGCAAGCTGGCTGCCTAATTTACTATCTAACCTGTGAAATACGCTTACGCTTTAGCAAATTTGTCTGCTATAGTTAGCACGGAAATTTGCTTACCGTTAAGCAGCGCTATGAAATTGGCCCCTGATCAAGTGATGTCAGATTTGGTGCTCTGGCAACCAGCACATGGGAAGAGGAGCAAAGGCTAAATTACTTCAACCAACTACACAATGTATGTGAAGACTCCAACCTGACCTGTGAGGATAGGCAACTGCATGCTGGACAGGAACATTTGGAAAGCCATCACAAATGTCCGTTGGAAGCCATTCGAACGAAATAATGAATTATGCGAGAGCTGATAATGCGCAGCACAGTATGCACCAACTACAATTGTATTGCGAAATACGCAAAATGATAAATTAACAAAATGGGTTTGTTTAATAGATGATAAAGAATATTATTTGATTTTACCCATACACCGATGTGTATAAATCACTGTATACTTAGTACTTTCCTGAGTCCTGTGAAAAAAAAATCCACAAGCATAATACTTGGGTGAGATTCGAACCCATGACCTTTGCCATTCTAGAGCAGATGTCCCACCACTAGACCACCAGGATTGCCCAGTAGCTAGAGGCACTTCAAATCCTATTTCAGCAGTGAGTACCGCAACGATTTTTAACAGATCTGTTAAATTTGCATTGGGGACAAAGAATATGTGCTAAATTATTTCACACAAAAAAAGAGGATCAAAATATAATTTTTCGACGACCAAATCCACATCCTCTGAAATGTATGTGTCGGTTACACACCTATGTTCCGACACCCCTATGTTCCGACACCCCTGGTGTATTTTCCTATTCCTAACCCTAACCCTAACCCAAACCCTAGCATGTAAATCACGAGGGGGTTGTCAGAACATAGGGGTTTCGGATTATAGGGGTGTCGGAATATAGAGCAGTCACCGTATGTGTCACTGAACATTCAACGGCATAAAAAAATCCAAAACCTTTTAAGATTTTAATTATAGATGGAACAAAAATTGTTTGCAATAAAATAAAGACCTTATCCAGGTCGCGAGTGTAATATTTAATTCAAAGTGAAAATTCTGACCCGGGGCCATGTTGATTGCAATGTTCTTTTGCTCCCACATGAAACCCAAGTAACACAACCCCTCCTGAAGCTCATGTGTTAAACGAAACACATCAGTATAAAAGCTTCATAAACATACCTGCCATATTCACAGCTGCAAACTGCAAAATTTAACGAATTTCCATGTCAAATTTGTCCCTGACAAAAATTTAATCTTGTACCATATGGAACCCATGCGCAAAGGCCCCGCAAGCTGATTTGAAACATTTGAATCGCTCATTCTGAGCTGAATTTCTTCAATTTAATATCAGTAACTTACATCCAAACAATGTTATTGAACTCCACACTTACTCTGGATATTTAATTCATCAATTTTTTTTTCCCCTGCTCCACCTGATGTAGCTGTTCGGTCAATGCCCTGCAAGATTCCTAGATAATTGCAGTCTGTTTTTCCGTTTTTTGAGATTTCAGATACTTTCATATACTTGGTACGATAACAAACAACTTTTTTTTTTCCAGCTCATAATACAGCTTTCTCATGAATGTTATTTTTTTCTAATTTGGATGGAGGTTAATTTTTTGCTCATATTAAAATAATTGGAATTCTCCGTTTCCTATTTTTCAACCAATTATATATCTGGGAAAATTGCGCAAATTTAATTTAAATCCGAAAAAGTTTGAACCTCTTTCTATCACCCGAAGGAACAAAAAAATTTTAAAAAATTCCTCTTAAAGGCACTGAACACGTTTGGAAATTGTCAAAGACCAGTGTTCTCACTTGGTGTATTCCAACATATGCATAAAATAACAAGCCTGTGAAAATTTGGGCTCAATTGGTCATCGAAGTTGCAAGAAAATGATGAAAGAAAAAACACCCTTGTTGTACAAATTTGTGTGCTTTCAGATAAGAATAAAAACTTCTTGCAAGAAGTTTTTATTATTTTAGTAAGAAATTACCTCTTTCTCAAAAACTACGTTACTTCAGAGGGAGTCGTTTCCTACAGTGTTTTATACTATCAACAGCTCTCCGTTGCTTAATACCAAGTAAGTTTTTATGCTAATATTTGTTTTGAGTAATTACCAAACATGTACGATACCTTTAAACAAAATACATAAATTAAAAAATAAAGCCAAATAAACGCGAAGTAAAAAACACAATTTAAAATCAGTAAACAAATTAGTAAATAAATATATCAATGAATACCATAAACCATATTTCAAATGACTTTTCCAAAACTTATGGAAGTAAAAACATGGTTTTCCATTTTTAATCCTTTCCATTTATGACAACAAAAATAAGGTCTGGCCACAGCGTGGCTCAGCCATCATCACAATCATCGCTGCTATAATATGCGCAAGAGTTTGTGACCATAATAATGTCAACCCTCTGTCAACATTTTGGCAAGCGGCAGGAAACAGGTTGTGGCCTTATTAGGTGGGCACAAGAAAAAAAACAGGTGCTTGACTCCGTTCATCGCGAGTAATTTTGCCGATTTGCATTGGGCTCCAAGGCTTTCTCTAAACTCTCTCTTTTTTTTTTCTTTCTTACTTTCGCCTCTCTCCATCCTCATCCAGCGTTTTTGCATCCTCGCCCGTATGCGTTACCCTCCTCATATTCTTGGAGGCGAGATTGCTCTCGTAGATTATTGTCAAAGCAAAGAACATCGCCAGTGGAGGGATGTGACTTTAATATCCTGTGAGCAGGCTGCTTGTCTACTGTTTCTCATCAAGGCATCCCATGTGTCTAATCCTTAGCAAGGAGGCTTCAAACTGTTGCCATGCCAGATTGGTGACCGATATTGGCTCCGCCTGGCTACATTGTCTGCCTTGAATGGCAGTTTACTTGTCAGGGAGCAGCGAACATGGCTTTTGTGCTGGATGTTTCTCTTTGAGCTATTTATTTACTAGGGTACCTTTCATTAGAATGCTGTCACTTTTATATAACTGTTTGTTATATATCATCTCTAAAGTCTTCCACCCACAACTAAACTATTTTATCTTCTCTGGTTTCCTCTGACCTCCAGGCAAGAGTCTTGAGAAGTTTACACTTGGCTGTTTGTCAAGTCAAAGATTCATTCCCATAGGTCTAAACTTTTGAATAGTCAATAAATACCTCCTCCCAAAACTTTCGGCCGCAGCTCACCTTGTTTTCTCACCCCATCACTTTTTACAAAATAATAGGGCCAACAAGCCTTTCTAATCTACAGTACAGGAAAGGAACAATAAAGCCATCCATAGAAAAACACTCCTCTTCCATAATAAAAACCCAAAAACTAAAAGAAAAACAATCAGAGACTCACCCCAAAAACTCAAGATGGATGTATAGCGCCTTTTTGGGGAAAATAAGAAGGGGAGGGAGGAGCCCATATACAAGAAGTGTTTATTATTGTTAAAAAAGTAGTTTATTATTATTTGTCTTCATTATTTGCTTTGGTTTCTCTACAGGTTAATTGTCATTGCTCTCCACAGCCATGAATTTATCCGATGTTTTTTTCCCCTCAGACATTTGAAAAAAGGGGTGTTTTTATTATTTCAGTACTGCACCATTGGGATTCTTATTACTCAATGGACTCTCTAACCTCACACCACAAATCCCCGAGCATAAGAAATTTGTTTTTATTATGCATCCTTTCCCATCTATCTTTTGCATTCGTTCTGCATGAAAATTTCCCAAAGGAAGTCGAGATGTCCCTGTGGACTATCCTTGGTTCCCTTGTTAACATTTAAGCTATGTTTACACGTCTACGCACGGTGGCGTTTTTCGTTCCCCAATCCCTACTCCAACTCTATTCCTTGCAGTCCACGCTAATCAAGTCCTGGTTGGACTTGGACTACCTAATGATAAGTGCGGGGGGGGGGGGGGATGTTTTGATGATGTGTGCCTTGAATAAGGAAAGCTTCACAGGTTAAAAGTTAACCCCTTTTTTTTAACTTAAGGACATGGGCACATGAAGTACACCATAGGGATCTATTGGTCATAACAACCCCCCCCCCCCCCAAAAAAAAAAAAAAAAAAAAAAAAATGGTGGCAAATATACTGATTTTTAGAACAGACGATTTTTGTTTTTCAAATTTGAGTATGCTGCAACCGTACCACCTGCTGAATTTATTCAGATAAATGGGTTACAGCAAACGCAGGTGCATGAAAAGGTGGCTTGGAAAGGGAGGAGAAGAATTTTTAAATGGTATCAGTCCTAAAGGCTGATGCCAACTCCCTCCATTTAAAAGTTATAAAGTAACACTCAACACATAAGCTGACCTGGAAATCCGTTAGTTGAAAAAAAAAAACAGAGGAAAAAATGCAATAAGGTTAAAGGTATCGTACATGTTTGGTAGTGACTCAAAACAAATATTAGCATAAAAACTTACTTGGTAACGAGCAACAGAGAGCTGTTGATAGTATAAAACAATGTGAGAAACGACTCCCTCTGAAGTTATGTAGTTTTTGAGAAAGAGGTAATTTCTCACTAAAATAATAAAGACTTCTTGCAAGAAGTTTTTATTCCTATCTGAAAGCACACAAATTTGTACAACAAGGGTGTTTTTTCTTTCATCATTTTCTTTAAACTTCGATGACCAATTGAGCCCAAATTTTCACAGGCTTGTTATTTTATGCATATGTTGGAATACACCAAGTGAGAACACTGGTCTTTGACAATTTCCAAACGTGTTCAGCGCCTTTAACTGCTTCTCTGCATTCGAATTTCATAGAGCTGCTTCAGCAGAAAATATTGCTTAACAATTTTCTGCTTAGCAGAAATGAGCAGGATACCACTCACAAATTGTACTTGTGACATGGTAGTTTGGCTGATAACCTTATTGTGGTAAGCATAATTTTGTTGTACTTAGCTACTTTTTGTGCTTAAGCAGCTCTATGAAATTGGGCCCTGGAGTCGATTTCACAAAACTCTTCCTAACTTAGAACTAGTCCTAGGCAATGCTAAAAGATAGGACTAGTCTTAAGTTAGGACCAGTACTTAAGACTAGTCCTATCTCTTAGCATTGCCTAGGTCTAGTTCTAAGTTCGGAAGAGTTTTGTATAATCGACCCCTGGAGTATCATTTGGTACATAAGGTACTCAAAAACTCATTTGCTTGAGTCTAAAGTTAATAGCACTTTGTCCTCGGCTGCATGGACTCCTTTTTATTCCGTATGGAAATGAGTGTAAAAAGAATGATAGACTGTGATACTTAAGTAAACCAAAAGCACTCACAAACTGTTGTTGTCAATGACAGTTATTCAGTTTCCATTGTATTTTAATTTGTAGTTACACATTTTTGGATTTTAAAATATGATGAAACGAGAGTTTAAAACTTCCAACTTCTTTGAAATGCCCCAAAGTTAGGGACAAGAGGAGGTTGCTTCTCAGGACGCAATGCCATTTGTGGTAAACTGCTCTTAAAAAGCTTTCCGGAAATTAGACCATGCATAAAATAATAAAACAATGCATTTTCAGCTGATAACTATTCATAAAGATAATTCTTGCGTTCTTTTCTGTTGTGTCTGTTGTTTGCAATCTGTTTCTTTGTTATTCATTTGTTTGTATGGCAGTGCTTAGAGAGCAACTTTTTCTTCCATTCTGTGTTATTTTGAAACATGCGCTTTTGATCATTTTTATGTAAGGGGCGTAATATAAATTATAAACTATCGTTAGTATTATCAATATTATTAGATAGTAGTTTAATCATTTTTGTTGTCAACAATCCTTCAGAAGGCACTGTCTTTGTTGTGTATTTTCCCTCCTTTGCTTATTTGATTTAACAAACTTTGCGTTGGATATAACAATATTTCTCAGGCCAGCGGAATTGTGGTTTCATGTTTATCAAAAGTAATGTTTTCAGATTTAAAATCGTCAATTACCGACCGCTTTCAATCAAGTATTACACCAAAAACCTATAACAAGATGATGTCAAAGTCTATTACACCGTTTGCAGGTTCTCCCCAGGTTTGTCAAAACTGTGGGGCATTCTGGGCCGAAATTGTTGATGTTTGGCCGAAGCCCGTGTGAATTGAAACAAGGTCCTCGGAATGTTTTCTACTTGGTGTTTTTCTTGGTTTTTTAAAGCCCTACTGTGCAATTTGGAGCATTTTGTATAGTTTTCTTTTCATGTTTTTTGTAAAACTACCGTAATAATTTTTAAAAATTTTTTTTAAAGTTGGGGGGGGGGGGTTTTCGCGTATCGGCAAATTCTTTTGCGTATCAGCCGAAATTCTTGCATATCGGCCGAAATTCTTGAGTATCGGCACGTAATTCTTGCGTATTGGCCCGATACGCTAGCTTGTGCATGGGGAGAACCCTGGTTTGGGTCATTATAATTGCACAAGATATAACCATCGACCAAGTGGGGATAGTAGTTGGAGTTGTTCGTAAGCAAGCTTAGTTGGGATCACTAGGTATCAAGCATCACTAATGCTGCATTTCAAGTCATTCGTCAACTCAGTCCACCATGATTAATTTGCACATCAGTATGGACTCTAGCCAAACATGAAGCCACCACAGACCCAAGAGTATGCACATTCAGCGAAGAAGGATGAAGAAAAGAAAGTAGGACGGAATGGAGATGTGGAAAAACGGGAATTAGAAAATATCGAGAAATCTCAGCTTTTCTGGACAGACAGCACGTGAACAATAAGCCTGAGGAACTACAATCCAAGGAATAACATCCTTACAGGTGATGCTGAAACCACTTGTGACAACGCTAGTAATTGTATTCCGTGTGTGTTGTGGCTTCACACCGCGCATACGTGTGTGACAGCAGATGCTCTGAGCCATTCCATGTCGTGCCTATCTCCAAGGAGACCATTCTAATTCATTGCGTTGGTGGGGGGAAAAACAGGAGAGAGAAAAAGTGGACGGGAATGAACGAGAGAATATCATGTCGGATTCGGCCGTCTTCTGGAAACAGATGCAGGTCCTCGGAGGGACGCATACAGTGTCTGGAACTACAGGGCATTGATGAAAAAACCACGATGAGGAGTTCGTTAGAAACGGTGTGATTGAGGATGTGAGCTGAGTAGGATGGGTTAGGGGACGCCCCCCTGTGTATGTCAAAGTGGAAATGACTTATTTTTAGATGGAACTACAATGTAGGGATGATTATAAAGAATGGGAAGGGGGTGGTGTAGATTGCACAAAGTATCCACTAAGTAGAACACAACATGAAGTATCCATTCTTATGAGCAGATTCAGACCAATCAAAGTTCTTTATTTCATTCCAATGTGACAGTGACGGCAATCAGCAGGAATTAAATGAGTTTTAGTGAAAGAAATTTATTCTAGCTACTAAAAAGAATTTTCATTTTATTTTAAAAAGACAGCCACAGAATTTGCACCCAGCGTTGTTTTTTCTCATTTCCATCAGCATTTCATATGACCTAGTTTGTGTTTTATGGAAAGAGATAGAGAAATGGGGACTGCTAACATAAGGGCTGGATAGCTCAGTTGGAAGATCGCCGGCACGCTAATCCGGAGGTCAAAGGTTCAAATTCCATTCTAGTTAATTGTTCTTTGTTTACCCAAAATTGAATTTAAAATTTACCCAGTCAGTTCCCCTTGTGGTTTATTACTTGATATTTCAAATAACAAGTTGAAGCCCCTTAAGGTGGTCCCTCTGCTGCTTCCCAGGGCACAAAAAGTAGCTAAGCTTAACAAAATTACGCTTACCAGAATAAGGTTACCAGCCAAACTACCTTGTCACAAGTACAATTTGTGACTGGTATCCTGCTCATTTCTGCTTAGCAAAAAATTGTTAAGCAATATTTTCTGCTTAAGCAGCTCTATGAAATTGGGCCCTGGGCCTAATTTCATAGAGCTGCTAAGCACAACAATTTGCTTAGCATGAAATTTCTTCCTTGATAAAAACAGGATTACCAACCAAATTTCCATGTGTTGCATATTGCTTGTTACTGGTATTCAGCTGTTGTTTGCTTATCCTAAAAATCACGAGGAAATTTGGTTGGTAATCCTGTTTTTATCAAGGAAGAAATTTCATGCTAAGCAAATTGTTGTGCTTAGCAGCTCTATGAAATTGGGCCATGGTTGTATTGTAAAGTTGAATGTGATACCTCGCTATACAGCAGTTTAAGGTTGAATGACTTCTGACTGGCAAACCCAAACAATGACAAAATACAGAGACCGCCAGCATTAGGGCTCGATAGCTCAGTTGGTAGAGCGCCTGCACTTTAATCTGGAGGTCGCAGGTTCAAATCTCGGTCTAGTCAATTTGTCTCCATTCACCCCAAAATTGATATGGAAATTAACTTTTGATTATAGTGAGATAAACAAACAAAAATAGTCTAAAAGACCCGTCTCCTTACCCTGGTTAATGTGATTTGTGAATGAAAAATAATGCTCTTGAAATAAAAGTAAATTACCCAATCAAAAAATAAACAAGTTTAAAATAAAATTCATAAAATAATCTATTTACGCTACTGGGTGCAAAAAAAAATTCCACATATTATTTCCATTAAAATAAATACAAAATAGTGTAGTATTAATAAAATTTAGTGCACTGTGTCTCTTGTAGAATGGACAGCCACAAAAACATTAACAAGAACCTAACATGGGCACAAAAGCAATTTGAACAAAAGCCAGCTGAGAACATCTTCATTGCTTACACTCACAAATAGGAGCATGAAAATATTTCAAGCTTCTGAATTATTCCCACAATTTTGCTAGAAATTTGGGACACTTAATACAACAACTGATCACAATTCTTTACATGCTTCAACAATTCCCCTGTTATGCCAATCCAAAAAAAGATTAAGGAATGAAGAAGAGAGAAATTTCAGTCAGGACGAGAGTTTCTTATTTTTCTCTCTCTCAGGTCACTAATTGTCTGCTCCTTCTCCTAATTCAGAAGGAAGCAACACGAAGTCTGGCATTGTCTGTCCCGGTGGCCAATCACGCTCCAATAAAAGCCTGCACTCAACACCTGACAATCGCCTGGGCACAGGGAGAGAAGCTGGTAGAATTGGATTTAGACTCATCACACCTCTCAACAATGGAAACGGGTTGATTGCTAAGCCGGGCACCACGTGAGCTTTGTGTCACATCAGCCTTGGGAGAGTGTCTCAAGAAACTCCGGTTGATGAGAGAAGTGACGTCCAGTCAGTGAGATGACAAGACGAAGGTTTTTTTTGTACCGCGCCTGGGTTGATGAAGGAATCTTCTTTAGCATATGCGGTGTAAAATCTGACTGCCCCCGAGAAGGCAAAATAAATGTCCCGTCTGTAGAATTAGTATCACGTCCAATTAAAATTGATGAGAGAGAATAATTCAGAATCGGGCCAAACTGTGAAATCAGACACCGATGGTTAAATGTCTAGAGAGGTTTGCAACAGATTTACATTAATTACTGCTACATCTGCAAATTACATAATACAAATATAAAACTCAAAAGGATAATTAGACTATGTTCTTTGAGATTAAAGTTTAAAATGTTACATAAGAAGGCCTCAAGAGCCCAGTCTTAGTACACAAACTGTGAAGAAAATTCCATGCTTACATAAGGTGATTTCACAAAGGGGTTCTCCTAAGGATTTTTCTAAACTGTGGGGGCATTCTGGACCAAAATTTAGGAAGTTTGGCCTAATGTTTTCTACTTGGTGTTTATCTTTGGTTTTAAAAAGCCCTGCTGTGCAATCTGGAGCATTCTAAATGGTTTTATCTTGATGATTTTTGTGAAGTTAATCTGAAGTGAAACAATTTTTTTTAAATATTATTGATTTTTGCGTATCGGCCGCAATTCGCGCTTATCGGCGAGCAATTCCCTTGTGCAGTGGGGAGAACCCTGTCACAGGTTTGGCGAGACATGTTCACAAGACATTTGGTGTGTCAGGGCCGAGCGGTTGAGCGCATCGGACTCAAGCTCTTGTGTTTCTGATCAGCAGAGTGTGGGTTCGAGTCCTGGTCTTGACACTTGTGTCCTTAAGCAAGGCAATTAAACGATTATTGCTTCGTCCTTCGGATGGGACGTAAAGCCGTTGGGCTCGTGTATTGTGTAACCCACGTAAAAGAACCCAGTTACACTTATCGCTAAGAGAATAGGTTTGCCCCAGTGTTTCTGGCAGTGGCTGCTGAATGTGCCAAAGCACCTTGTAAACCCTATACAAGGTGTTACATAAATGGGTCTCATAATTCACAAACTTAAAAAAATGAAATAAAAGCGCTTAAATGATAAGCGCTTTGAGACGCCCGTAGATAAAGCACCATATAAAAACTAGTTATTATTATTATTATTATTTTCATGTCACAACGGATTGTTTACGCAGCTAGCAAAGGTATTCTGGCTTATATGAGGTAATTAGCAGAGATTTATGATAATAGTGAGTGTAGATTACGGTAAGCAATGCCATGAAAGGCAACAAGCAATAACATGGGATGCAGAATCAACACACAGTTAGAATATGAGAAGTGAACCAGACTCTTAGCCAGAGTGAGTGAGGAAGAGAGTGGGGGGGGGGGGGGGTTGTCAAATGGTAGTGCTAGTGGTGGCAGGGGGGGTGGGGTGTTAAATGGTAGTGCTAGTGGTGGCAGGGGGGTTGTCAAATGGTAGTGCTAGTGGTGGCAGGAGGGGGGGTTGTCAAATGGTAGTGCTGGTGGTGGCAGGTGGGGGGTGTTAAATGGTAGTGCTAGTGGTGGCAGGGGGGTTGTCAAATGGTAGTGCTAGTGGTGGCAGGGGGGTTGTCAAATGGTGGTGCTAGTGGTGGCAGGGGAGGGGGGTTCTAAAAGGAAAATGACTAACTTCCTACAGAGGGGAGGGATGTGGAATCCACACAATAATAAGAAGGCCATTTTGAAAATGGATCGAACAACCCAATTCTGGATAGAGAAGAAAAAACCAGCAATAAAAGCTAATAATAGATAACAGACACAGAAATATGTTTCCCTCCCGAATCCTTGTCAACTTCGATAGTGAATTATGAGGAAAGTTGATCCCTCGAAATGTTGGTAACCTCTCATAAAAAATAGGTCATCGGGGCCGTAGCTTGGAGGACCTTAAGAGGGGTTGGGCAGATTTGGGTGCCCCCTTTCAAGTTTCATCTGCGTTAATTACAATAAAACTAAGACGATAGCTCTGTACTCCAGCAGCAAATCTCTGCCTCATCTCAAATTTCATTTCTGCGGACATCTCCAAAACAAATACACTCCGCACTAAAATGAAACCAATTTCATTAATTACGTTGACTCGTCCTTTGCCCAACTTGACCAATGAAACAAAACACCGGTGTGCAGTTCTCATTACGGATCCCAAACTTCCTTGGCCCCTGTGCGATGAGCCAGACCTCACTCTGGTGTGTGGCGCACCACGCGAGAAACTCTTGGCTGGGCATCGGCCCGTTGAAAGCCGCAACCCGATCAGTAATCAAGAGTAATTAAATGCCCCACTGACGATAGAGCCCACGGAGTAAAGGCCCTGTAACCCAAGCTCGCCGAGTAAATGTCAGGCTGGTTCATGACTAGCGATATGCAACATCTTTGTCCGCCAGTTAGCCAATAAAGAGCACAGGAGGAGGGAAGAAGAGAAAAAAAAAATTTGAGAACACTGGTTGAGGTGGTGTATGTATCCCTACCTCTCCAAAAGCTCTCTGGCATATTTACCGTTGAGGTTTAATATTTACAGGCAATAGACTAGAGAAAGAGATTCCTACGGCTTGCAGTTCAAGAAGACATGTTTTAATTGATGTGGAAAGATTTGTAGCTTGGAGAATGTGAAGAGAGTAATTGGCCGCGCTGTTTGTCCTGTGTCCCTGTTTCTTGAGAGGTCTTTTTAAGGAATGAATTAAGGCATGACAGTCGTTGAGAGAAAGAACATAATTTGTAGTGTTTGGAAGTACAGGCAATTGGCATGAAATGAAAACTAGCTCGTGAAAGTGATGTTCCTTTGTTTTTTATGTTTTACGGATCATTATGTCTGACAGCGATTGTGAATGTTTCTTTGGCTTAATGATGAATTTTTTTATTTCAAATCCCGTGTTTTAGACGCCAACCTTTTATTATCAAGAGCTGTTTATTGGAATTGGTGTTTAAAGGGATTGTATACAATTGGTAATTTGAGCCCACTGTTTCAATCTAAAAAGCAACACTACTTGAACATAGTCAAATGACCACACAATACAACCATTAAGAATTTTTACTTTTATCTGTTTTATATTAAACATTACAACTCCATCACAGTGCAGGCTGTTTGAGGCAAAATCCTTACAAACCAAAGCTATGGCAACAGAGGGCCTTTAAAAAGAACATGGAAAGGGTAAAACCTTTTTTCCACCTAGTCAAAGTATTGGAACCAAAGATGAATAGTGCAAATGAGTATCCTTTTTATTTAAAATGTCAACAGCAGACGATGTTATGAAAATGTACAATCATTTTGGGTTGAACAAAGAAAAAAAGGGTTGGAGCGGGATTTGAACCTGCGACCTCCGGATTGACATGCTGGTGCTCTACCAACTGGGTTATTGGTCTAGCTCTTAATGTTGGCGTTCACCCTATATTGTCAATATCTTTGTACGGGGTACAATACGACTTATGGTAGACATACGTTATGATAATCACTGTATAGTATCAAGCAAAAACTATTTGGAACACAACGGGTATACTTTGTGTACAGGCAAAAGGCAATATGTCAACTCTAACGCTGCTTAAAATTATTTAACAACATTTTTTCACAAGCCAGACATAAAATGAGCTGTGAATACCCCCCCCCCATCCAGTTATAATGATCCTTACCTTTTGCCTTGTCGTTTACCAATAGAGGTGTCCACACAATACATACTTCTAAGCAAACGCTTCCCCCTCACCTGTACCAGGGAAACGGTGTGATTGGTCAGGTCACTTCATAATTTCTTTTAGGGGGACTTTCGATCAATACGCAGCGAACAAAGTACAGAATGGGCATAGCACCGAAGGCCAAAATGGCCGGATTGTCTGGGAAATCAATGCTCGTCTGTCACAGACCAACCCTGAGGCGTTTTGTGTCTTCATGGGGGGGGGGGAGAGAGAATGGCCTGAGGGTGGTAGAATGGTAAATATTATAAGGTCAACTTTAGGCAAATGAAATAAATACCGGTAGTGGTTTAAATCCGTCACTAGATGACACTGATTTTTAAAGGTTATTTCAAAGTTCCATTGACATCTAGCCACGAATGAAAAAAATTAAAATCATAACACAATTCCAAAGAGAAATTGAAGCCACAGGTAAACTTGATCCACACAGTTACAAAAAGGTGAGCTTGTTCTCTTTGAATAAAATAGCCACTGGGCAGCTAGTCTGACTATTACGTTTCTTAATGTTCTGTTCATCTAGACAGAGTATTTTTAATACATGATTTTGCATTTTAATCAAGCTTTTTCATAACTTACACTTGTATACAAACTGATTTTGTATTCGTTTTCTACTTGACACAATTTTGGAAAGGCTTTAGTACATAATTATTCTACTAGGGGTAGTTCCATCAAGGTTATTATTCCAAGAATATAACGGACAGAGTGCACTACATTTTTTTGTATACTTAAATTTATGACTGGAATTTACTTCCTAATAGCATCAAATTTTCAAATAATCATTATCAATTTAAACGGGCAGTGAAACATTATCTCTCCTCTCAATCTAATTTTTTACAATTTTGTTTTGATTACCATTCTTCGCTACTTCCTGTGCAATTTTTCCTTATTTTGTCTTGTATTTGTTTGTCTTTGTTGTTTGTTAAGGACCCTGATTGAATTAATATTAATAACATACATTTATATTGCGCATAATTATGAATAAACTCTACTACGCATTACAATAAATACAAACAATTCAGAGAAAAAGACATACAAATTACACTTACAGTTCAAGAAGGAATTAAAGCCGTGTTTAAACAACTTTTAGGGCTATCCTTGGCTTTGTAATAATTTTTCTATTTAAGTATTTTCTCTGTATGTTTTTATTGAAATGCCAAATAAAATAATAACCCCAGAGTAAAAAAATATGTCATGGGTTAGTACACTAATATGGGCTCACAAACAATTAAATGTATAAATTTGTTTTTCCTGTATCAAGCAGTTCTCTATCTGGGCAATTCCACACTAATGGGCCAAAAGATAACTTTGTAAGATAGGCATGTGAGAGTGAGACAAAAGTAACTATTTTGTTACAGTCTTTTCCTTTACATTTTAAATCTGTTTATGATTGTTCCTAGTGAAAAATTAAAACAAACCTTGGTGACCTCTAGGAATTACAAGGTCATTTGAAATGTGTTACGTATGTAACAAAGACAGACATATGGCCTGGAAAGTAAAGAAAGAATTTGAAAACAATTACAAAATATTGTGTTAGTAACTTTCCTGACTCTTAAAGACTGTAAGCAATGAAACTGAGATGTTGCTGTGGGTATTAAGGCAATAAAAATGGGAAATAAGTCACGTACGAACAATGGACAGACACTTTTGTGACAAAATTCTGTCCTTGTTTGTACGTAGACATTTGTTTTTAAAACTTAAATTTCTTAAATAGCCAGGGAAGAAAATTTCTTAATTTTGGCTGGTAACTATCCCTAAGGGTCTGTAGAATTGGTATCTGGACAACATTGGGCAATACATTTATTTTAATATAACTTCTACCAAATGATAACCAAAATGTTTGTCCTTGTTACGTACGTATAAATCTTGAAGACTTATCCTTCCAGTTTCTTAAATACTCGGTCATTTACCTTCTTTTTTTGTTAACCACAATCCTTATGTGCTTCTGAATGTACACAGACAAAAATACATGACAACGTAGTTCATTTTGTTACTACTATCCAACATTCCCCTCCCTTGTCACACTTTTGTGCCCATTAGTGTGGAATTGCCCATCTGCATTATACAGCGATACCGTCCAGTCTCTAGGATCTTTCAAATCTACAATGGTGACTTGCTAATAGAGCATTTCGTCATTTGGGAATACATTTAGGATAATAGTTTGGAAAAATGTGAATATTTTTTGTATTAAAACCTGTCATAATCAAGATGAAAATAGAGCACTTTGTCATTTGGGGCTACATTAGGGACTATAGTTTGGAAAATATGAATATTTTTTCGGTTTTAAAACCTGTGAAAATAGAGCACTTTGTCATTTGGGGCTGCATTTGGGACTATAGTTTGGAAAAATATGAATATTTTTGGTATTAAAACCTTTCCTTTAATCAAGATGAAAATAGAGCACTTTGTCATTTGGGGCTGCATTTGGGATAATAGTTTGGGAAAATATGAATATTTTTGGTATTAAAACATGTCATAATCGAGATGAAAATAGAGCACTTTGTAATTTGGGGCTACATTTGGGATAATAGTTTGGGAAAATATGAATATTTTTAGTATTAAAACCTGTGAAAATAAAGCACTTTGTCATTTGTGGCTGCATTTGGGATAATAGTTTGGAAAAATATTTTTTTATTTTATTAAAACCTGTAGCCTAATAATCAAGATAACAAATCTGAGATTTTTCCAGCACAAACACAGTCAGTTTGGAACTTAAGCAGGTTCCAGTGTCAATGGATGTGTCAATGGATACATTGATTCTACAGCAGTTATAATGTCAACACACACAAAAAACATGGAACTAAACGAAAGCGAACAAACACATCGCCATGTTTAATCTCCACATTGCGCACGAAACTGATTAATTGCAAACAACCAACTGCCCACTATAATCTGATAAGAAACTCGCCTGGAATGTCCTACGAGTGCACGGCCATTTTTTGGTTTGTTATTTTTTTTTTTCTTTCATTGATGGCAATTTATTGATGAGCTGCCTGATTAGGTTGTCGTTGTTTGGACGGAGGCTCTTAAACAGACAGTCACAAGATACAATTTAATTAAAACTCAAGAGAATGGGTTTTTTGATTGACTGTGAGTTTAGGCTCTTGCCGGGGATCCTTGTTTACTGCGTACCAGCTAACGATGGTTGGGAAAAAGCACTGTACTTTGGCAGCACACAAATACTCCTATACCTTTCCAAATATACCCACTTCAGTTGAATAAATCAAATAAAAAATGCTGTCTTCCAAATTGAAAGTGACCACTGTCAAACTCAATATGACAAAAAAGAAAAGAAAAAGGATTACCGCAAAATTTGATGTCAGTGTTAATTAAAGTAGTTTGCTTATTAGTTTTGAATCCCTAGTGGCTAATTAGTCTCCTTGTTGTAAATATTGCTAACAAAATAATCTGGTCTTGATAAGTGGAAATAATGTAAACATTTGCATTTATGATCGTTTTGTTCAAAATTATTCTGTACAGATTTCTAGTTGGTTTTATAGATAAATCTTATTTTATAGACCATGTAAACCTGTGACATCACAAGTTTACAAAAGAGCTACAGTCTGGGGACTATTCCTGCTGGCACTATCAGTACACAGCTCAATGGAAGAAAACATTACAATCTTATATTGTATGGAGAATGCACTGTCTGATTTTTATCAACTTTTGATATGAAGAAAAGAGGGACATCTCAGAACTTGTTTAGCCGTTATTTAAAAAAAAAAACCATCAATGTACAAGCCTGGAATTACATGGAGGCCACGGAATCCATTGCCTTGTAGTTGCCCTGGGCCCAATTTCATAGAGCTGCTAAGCACAAAAATTTGCTTAGCATGAAATTTCTTCCTTGATAAAAACAGGATTACCAACCAAATTTCCATGTGATTTTCAGGATAAGCAAACAACAGCTGAATACCAGTAACAAGCAATATGCAACACATGGAAATTCGGTTGGTAATCCTGTTTTTATCAAGGAAGAAATTTCATGCTAAGCAAATTTTTGTGCTTAGCAGCTCTATGAAATTGGGCCCTGGTCTTGGCCTTGATGCCCTTTCAAAAGTTTCCAATAGACTTTAAGATTTCCAATTGAAGTGCCCTTTGCAAAATGAAAATGGCCCTGCCCTCTTAAAGATGAAATTCCAGGCTTGAATGTATAAGTGGAAATTATTACACAAATTGTATAACTTCCCATATGACTAGTGTAGAATTTTGCCTGCCAGGAAATGCCCTAGAATGTACATGGTCACTCTTTTTAGAAACAAAGGTTACATGGTCTATAGATAAATCTTGCAGCGACCAAAACCTCAAAGGGTTTAGGAAAATGTTTTAATTGACACTAATTCCTATAGTGAAAGTTTATCGACCCCTTGAACAACGCGGAACGCACCTCCACACAATGCCCGTCGATCAATTCCACCATTTTGGGAGTCGATTCCTTTGTGTGCATTTTGACTCCCAAAATGGCGGACAGGACAGGCGCGCGTAAGTGCGCTGAGAGGTTGTGCAAGGGGCAATAGACGATCAGTCAAAGATGAAAACAATAGACCCTCTTGCTTTTGCCGCCATCGCTGAAGGTCAAACAATGGAAATGTGGACGCGTATACGCAGCGCGCAAAACTCTCAACCAATGATAGCTCTTCATTGACCTCAGTGGGGGCGCTGTTTGGGTCTTGTGACGTCATATGAAAGGGGTCTATTATAAGATGTTTACCTGAAAACTCACCATCCTCATGAATCATTATCATGAATCACTACTTCTCAGAAGGGAGACCAAAAAAAACCTCTCCACACTCTTCCGTAATAACAGCTTGTTTTTCTTTTAAATTTGTTTTTATGGAAAAATAATCGATCGATCACTAAAGTAGAACTTGTTACTTCGGGAAATGGATGTACAGATACATCACTTCCGGGACAACGTAAACATCTTAGATGTGTTAAAAAAAATCTTGCTACAAATAGCATTCCTCTAATGGGAATAGATACACTAGACTTTAATTATTACGTGGGAACATGCCCTGAGCAAACCTTTCTCTATTATTATTTCTTTTTATAGATTTAAACACCATTGAATGATGGAGAAAATTAAGCTTTAGTTACACAACTGGAATAAAAGCAATTAACTCTATAATTAGCCTACTTAACCTTTGAATATTTCTGATTTGCATATGAATGACAATGATAACTAATAATAGTTATGGCTAGAGGAGATTGACCTGTTTAGATATTATAATTCAGGGCTCGAATTTTACACTGGACGGCAGGCCCGAGGCCAGTGATTTTAGCATCGGGCCAGTAAATTCATGACCACACAAGTCCAGCAGTCTTGTGTTTTTCAACTCAACAAAAATAGCTCACTGTATAATATCTTGAACAAAATCGAACTACGTTCAAATGTTGACTTTAAGTCTAATACGTTTTCAATTCTATTGAGGAATGAAAAATACTTAATACCCACAAGGACAAATTCAATAAATCTTCTCTTACATGTCATCAAGCTTGTCCAAATAAATACAATCAAATGCATGTTAAACTGTCGTAGGAAGTTTTTTTATCTCATTTTGATTCTGGTCTTGTAAAAAATTTCTGGTCCAGAAAACATTTTGAGTTACAGGTCTTATGGACTTTTCCAGCAAATTCGAGCCCTGTAATTGTAACAGAGTTTTATCACAGATTTCATGACACACTGCTGACCGCAGAAATCTTTCTTTCAAAGAGCACTGTAAGCCAATAATTCCTTTGTAAGCATTGCCATTCGTCATCATCCTAACACAATATGATAATCAATTACTCTAAAGAAACAAGACAACAATAAGCAAATAAATAGATTAATAATTATCTGGAACTCTAGACACTACACGACGAAGTTGGCGTTAGAGATGGTTTCTCAATCCCACTGTATTTATAACCACAGGGATCAAATTTTACACTGGACCACAGGCCCGAGGGAAGTAGTTTTAGTGTCGGGCCAGTAAACTCATGACCGGACAAGTCCGTCGTCGGTCTTGTGTTTTTGAATTGAATAATAATACCTCACTCTGTGGACTCTCTTGAACAAAAACAAATTATGTTGACTTTGAGTGTGATAACACACCTTTCAGTTCTATTGAGTACCAGTCATGAAGTATACCTACTGCCCATAAAGACAAATGAGATTAATCTTTTTTTTTACATGTCTTAGTGCTTGTTCAAACAAAAACAGTTTAAATGCATGTTTAACCATGGTTTAACTGTGTCACGAAGTGTTTTCTCATTTTGATTCTGGTCTTGTAAAACTAATTTTGGTCCAGTAAGCATTTTAAGCAACAAGCCCTTTGGTCTAATGGATTCTCTCCCCCCTAAAAAAAATAAAAAATAAAAAATTGAGACCTGAACTATTTTATATTTTATGTATAATTTAAAAGAAATTATGACGTATTTGTACTTGTACTTTTGTGTGCCTTTGTAGGTTTTTATTGTCTGGATTGCCTTTAGATAGTGATTATTTTCGCTTTTTGGTTATCAGCAGGCTTGTTCTCTGAAGTCCTATTTAAATTGTTAGTTCTTTGTATGAACTGTATGTGTGCTGCTTGGAAATAAATTAAATAGAAATAACAAATAAAATAAATGAATACTGTTTTCAAGAGGCAGAATATTTTATATCTGATTTCTATAAACAGAAATTTAAAGGCACTGAACATGTTTGGTAGGCCTAATTGTCAAAGACCAGTGTTCTTACTTGGTGTATCCCAACATATGCATAAAATAACAAGCCTGTGAAAATTTGGGCTCAATTGGTCATCGAAGTTGCAAGAAAATGATGAAAGAAAAAACACCCTCGTTGTACAAATTTGTGTGCTTTCAGATAGGAATAAAAGGCTTCTTGCAAGAAGTCTTTTATTATTTTAGTGAGAAATTACCTCTTTCTCAAAAATGACATTACTTCAGAGGGAGTCGTTTCTCACAATGTTTTATACTATCAACAGCTCTCTGTTGCTCGTTACCAAGTCAGTTTTTATGCTAATATATATTTTGAGTAATTACCAAACGTGTACGTGCCTTTAAATCTGATAATTTCTATAAACAGAAATTTAAATCTGATTTCTATAAACAGAAATTTAAAAAAGTCAACATCCACAAGTAGTGGGCAACAAACAGGAAAAACACTTTTCTTTTGTTCAGATTCACTGACAGGGAAAAATGCAGGATTAGCCACAACTAAACTAGCTCAAATTAAATTAAACTACCGATCACAGTTGACTTGTATAGGTTGTTCTTGCAAGCATTTTACAGTCCAATTTCCACTCCCCAAATAACCTTCCTTCTTAGGCCACATAAAAAAAAATTGTTGATCGTCCTTTGTTGGTGGGAAGTGGGGGTGGGAGGGCGGTTTTTTGGTGTGTTTTTTTTAATAGCAAAATATGAAATAAAGAATAAAGAAATCATCACAATCACCATAAAACAGAGGGTTTGTGTTTTGTGTGATGTTGATGTTTTTAATTGTTTTGTTAAACCCATTTAACTCCTAGATGACATTTTCTTTTAAAATAAAATAAAATCTAAAACGCAGTGTAGCCTAAGTAAGTATTTGAAGAATTGTTCTTGTTTTTGCCAACCTGAATAACCTTCTTCAAACATCTATTTCCAACCAATGGATTTAAGGGATTTAAAAAAAAAATAGGGAGCCAAATTTGACTGAAAAGATCATTGAAAAGACCGTTTTTTATGATAAAAATAATAAAATCAAAAAATTTTAAAAACTGGGTTGGGGTTTCGTAGGGTCAGGCGGGGACGATCAACAATGTTTCGTTTTATGTGGCCTTATAACAGTGATAGATACCCAATCAAGACAAAACTGGCGCTTCCTAGCTTAATCAAAATACCCACAGAACCATGAATGATTCCAGCCTGCTAAGCAACAGGACAATACCCAAAATAGACTAGCCTCATTGGGCGCACTGCTCTCCAATGCAAAATTGGATTTGTGGGACAATAATTGGTAAAAATGGTGGCTACGACCATTAAAGGTTTTTTTCTCTCTCTCTCTGTCTTAAGATTGCTGTTGTTTGAATGAAAATTATTCTGCCAGAACAATGAAGAGTAAGGACATGAGGCTCGGATTTGAGGATTAACTTTGTTTGGACTAATGAGTTTTATATTAGGCTGGCCATATATTCAGCTGCCCTCCTGTCTGGTATTAAAGCTAAGCTGTGTGATGAAGCGATAATATCAATTATTAAACACTTCTTATTGTTGGAATAGGAATGTACATTATTCACTTGAAGAATAAATGTATTTTTTGACAGTTATCTTTTATGGATGATGAAATCTCTGGTGGCAAAGGCACTGATCACTCACATAATTGAAATGATAATTGAAAATGAAAACATCAGTTGTTTTGACTAAATTTATAAAGAAACTTCCAACAGATTTCTCATGTATTCCGACCAAATGGTCACTAATAAAGTGGCAGCATCAAAATAGCAGGACAATAAACATGTAGCACTCATTGTTTGAGTACTTTATTCAAAGTTCTCCAAAGTACGTAAGTGAGTGTCTCATCAGTGTTAAACAATCATACAGTTCAGGGCTCCAATTTTACACTGGACCACAGGCCCGAGGCCATTAGTTTTAGTGTTGGGCCAGTAAACTCATGACCGGACAAAGCCGGTGGTCTTGTGTTTTTCACTTAAATTATACTACCTCACTCTGTGTAATATCGTGTTCAAATGTTGGCTTTTTGTCTCATAAAATAACTTTCAGTTCTATTCTACAAAGTCTACTTGACCCATAATGACAAATGAGATAAATCCATGTCTTTTAGTACTTTTTCAAATAAAATAAACTAACATTTCTTTCTTATTTTGGTCTTGTAAAAACAATTCTGGTCCAGTTAACATTTTGAGCAACAAGCCCTGTGGTCTTGTGGATTCTTCCCCATAATTTGAGCCATCCAATTACTGTTTACGTTCTAACAATAAGGTGTGCTTAACTCCCCCCGCGGCGAACATGTTTCCAACATCGGGTGGCAGATCCTGTTTATCGGCTGCCCCCAAACTATGGAATGAACTGCCATCTGACAATCAACACTCTTGCAACCCATTGATATTTTTTAACGTAAAGTAAAGAAGTTTCTTTTTAATCTTGCTTTATAATGTAAATGTGCCTTGAATTTTCTAGTTGCATGTACTTTTTAATTATTTTAATCTACTTTAAAAAAATACTTTTTATGATGTAATGCACGGTTGACCATTGTTATTATTATTATTATTAATCATAATTGAGCACATCTGAAAGAACTAGATACAGGCTTATTAACAGATATTAGGTGTAAACAATTCTAAACACTTATATATGAATAGAAAACAAAACTATTAATTCTCCAGAAGACGATCAGAGCATACTGATCGAAACGTCGAGTTGAAACCAACGGTTTTTTTCAGAACCACCCCAACTCATGTGTTACCGCAAACCTTTCCATATCGTATTTCCACCATGCAAAGTTTCAAATCCTACTCAATACAAATTGTCATCGAAATATAGATTTAAGCTCTTATAATTGAGATTTGTTATAAAAGATCCTACTCAGCCAAACAGACGGAACAATCCACTAGGAGTAGCAGGTAATATAATGGCTTGGTAAGTGGGGTCGGTGGCATGGCAAACCACATAAATGTTGTTTCAGGGTACACTGTGAAGTTTATACATTGGTGATAGAATACATTTATGCATCCATTCATGGCCTTTCAGTGGTTATTGGCTTTTTGGACTGTCAGTGGCCACCCTCTCACTAACCTTAACCTTGTTCTTCAGATTGCTAAAATCTTAGATGGATTTATACAATCACTGCTCAAGTGGCTAAGGGGGTGTGACTTGAACACTAAACCTGCTTGAGCAGCATGGCCCAATGTTGCTTAAAAACTTTTTACTATTAAGCAAAAATAAGCAGAACACCAGTCACAGCTGTGAAATGGTACTTTGGCTGGTCACCTTATTCTGGGAAGCACCATTTTGTTGTGCTCAGTTTCTTTTTGTGCTAAGCAGCTAGTATGAACTTGGGCCCAGAACTGACAAGTTTGGATTAGAAGCCAGTTACCAGCAAACTTCCACAGAAGCCAAAACAATGAAAATCAAACTTTCATATTTTGTTTGTCATCGTCAATTAAGCTTTCGTAAACTATGGTGGTGTTCCTTTGTCTGGATGTAACTTTTGGTATTGTCACCAGAAACTGTACACAACAAAGCAACTAGAATCTGGAAATTCATCAAGGCCTACTTGTTGAGAAGCCACATTACATTAGTCGGGGCCTACACCTCCAACAGCACAATTATTAGCGCCAATAACTGGATGAAGAAATGTTCAGTTTCAGATATGGGAGGATTTACCCCAATTCACATGCAAGGCTCCAGTCTGAGGTGGGATTCGCACCGGGGTCCACAGAGGTGAAAGAAACCACAGAGCCAACCTGATCCCCATTAGTTCCACTGTCATTGTAAATCTAGTGACGCCTAGTACGAGAGTGAAGAGGCTTTCTTGATCTCTTTCTTTACTTTCTTTTATTTATGTTATGTTTTAAAATCACACCGTGATGCTTTAAGTTAAAAGTACAATTATTTTATCTGCTGCTACCTTTGTCTAAAAATAATAATGAAATTTTCATAAGCAATTGTAAGGCTCCTGTTACTGTGGCAGAGTGTAATCAGCTGTTCACTTTAAATATGACATGTTTGAAAACAAAAGGATTAGAATTGAAGATGCATTCTTGATGCATAATGTAAATTGTTTGTCATCTGTGGCGTGTCCTGGCCGAGCAGTTAATAAGCGCACTGGACTCAATCTCTGGTGTTTCTCATCAGCAGAGTGTGGGTTACAGTACAGGTCGTGACACTTGTGTCATTGAGCAACATACTTTACCATAATTGCCTTGTCCTTCGGATTGGACATTAGGCCCTAGGCCCCATGTATACTATGAGGTAGAGCATGTAAAAGAACCCAGAACACTTATCTTGGAAGAGTAGGGGTTAACCCTGGTATTTCTGGTTCACATTCTCATTTATATCTAGCGCAAGCACCCTTGTTTACAGGTTTCCTCAGGCTTGTGAGCTACAGTGATTAAGTTCACTTGTTATAAGGCATCCTTGGTTTCAATACCAGAAATATATAATTATAAAAATACTAATCTTTAAATCATTGACTCATTCTCAGGAACTAAATCTCTTTTTCACAGAATAAGGGTTTTTACTTTAGAAATTAGAATTTAGAATGTAGGTATGTGAAGATCCGCATCGATCGCGGCCGCTATTTTCTGCCAGATTTGTGTTCCGCATCTACTGCGCGCGCTGGGCACACCCCCTTAAATTTTTTTTCTTTTTGCTGCTGTGTGATGATGATGTGGAAAAAAAAAATCGATGATGACGAGTGGGAGAATCCCTTTCGCCCATGTTTTTTTTTTCCGAATGGCGCGTTTTTTTTACTCTTCGAAGAGAAGTTAAAAAATACAAGTTTTGATTTGTCAGTTTTTATGTTTTGCAAAATGCTTACCCGGTCGCGAAAATGACTGACGTCTCGCTGCCGGGGATTCGCGCGCGTCGGGGCAGGGGGCATGATGAGCGCGAAAAAGTCGCGCGTTTTTGGGTCAAAAAATCCCAATCAATTGCCTGTAGAAAAAATGACGCTACGCTTCAAATGCTTGTAATTTCTTTATCAATTAAGACTTCTCAATAATTTTGGTATCACGTTCACTTTGAATTTTTTCTTCACATACCTATAGAATGTCCTTTTTTATAGAGTAATTTTTGTGCAACCTTGTTTTCCTGTTCAATTTTTTTCTTCTTCATCATAGGCTTTAAATATTTGCAAGCATAAAAACTATCACTCAATCACCCCCAAAAACATGTTTTGAATTCCACCCCCCCCCCCCAAGTGTGAAACAAAATTTACAAGGAGAAAAAAAGGCCATCCATTAGGCATCAGTTGATCATTGACTATCAGTATCAGTATCACCATGAAATGTAAAAAAACTTTCAAACTCAAAGTTCAAGTAACAAACACATTTTCAAAAATGCTGGTACAACACTTGCCAATTTACCTTTTATTTCAAAACAAATGACATTAACAGGTAACAAACTTTGAAAAGTGCCTAAAGATAAAAGCAGAAAAAAACAATCAGTATAAGAAAACTAAAGAATCTTTTTAGAACTCACCCAATGTTGACACTGTGACAGAGCACGCAATCACAAGCAAGCTCACTTTGAGACAACAGCAGATTGGTAAAATTGTGGTTGCTAGAGAGGGAGCCCTCTTGTGACACTTTGTAACCAGTAATAGAAAATGCTCATCTGCTGGTAAAAAAATAATGAGAGTAAAATTGGAATTCTGCTTTGAAAAGGCAATTCACTTTCTGAAAACTGTTCAAATTCAAAGTTCCCTCTTTTTTTTAATTGATTGATGAAAAACCAGCAACAAATATTCATCAAATTTACATATTTTCTCATGTTATTACAGAAAAAAACTTTGTGATGAAAGAAAGGATGTTCAGGAGAGCTTAATTTAACATTCTTAAAATACCCAACTTTGTAAATGTAGCAGTGTAGTGGCAAGATATTATAACAAAAATAATTTAAAAAATGATTTGGTCAGCTCTCAGTCAAAGACCAGAATAATTGTTGCTTGGAGATTCAGTTCAAGATGGAGACCTGAAACCAGCCAAACCATGATGAGTCTTAAGACTAAAACACTTTAGGACCAGTCCAAATTCTCTCAAAGTGGTTCGGCTGGCTGGTTCAGTGTTGAAAAGTATCCATATTCAATATGAAATATGGACTGGTGAAAACGCTGACAAACCAGTGAAATGACAAGTTAACTGGTCCCCTTAGCTATATTTTTTAGTCAGTAAACAAAGTTTAAGAGCAAACCCTGAAGTCACCATACCCAGCTGCAGATTTATTATGTACCATTTCCTTTCCCAGTGGAAAAAAAACATCCCTAAAATTATGAAAGAGTATCATCCCTCCAAGTTGAAAAACTGTAAAAACACTGAACAAATAAAACTATCATAACAACATCCACACTCCCCCAACTTTTCATTTTTTATTCATTAATTTTTATTTTTTGTTGGGGGGGGGGGCTGATTGATGATGGGAATAAAGGGAATATAACAATTATGCAGCCGTCTTGAGCACTTTTAGGTTCAAGACCCTGAAGGCTATTGCTGACACCCTTTGATTGCATATTTTCATAATTTCGCAGAAAACAATCTCTCCTTGATTATGGAAGTGTCACACGATGACTTCAATACATATTTTATAAAGTACTAACGACTAAATTATACCAACCTTAGTGAGGTCACGCTTTCACTCATCCATGAAATGATATCAAATTTTTTTTTTGCAGAATCTCTCTGATGCAGTGTCTGGGAATTCAACATTAGGATCTTGAAATGGGTTTCCTGACCTCCTTTTGAATATTCCCTTGTGGGACTAATGATGAATATCCAATGCAAATCCAGGTCTTTAAAAGACAACAGACTAAATCACCACTGAGTAGATTTCCTATGACCTTAGATGGCATTTGTGCCATTATGATGTACAGTGAATAAGCTGTGATTAATCATTAGTGCAACTATCAGACTCTGTCCTGGCAGAGCGGATAAGAGCACCGGACTCAAGCTGTGGTGTTTTTGATCAGCAGAGAGTGTGGGTTTGAGTCCCGGTCGTGACACTTGTGTCCTTAAGCAAGACACTTAACCATTGATGCTTCTCTTCACCCAGGAGTACAGATGGGTACCGGCGAGAGCTGGGGAGTAACCTGCGATGGACAGGCAGCCTGTCCAGGGGGAATACAAATATTCTCAGTTGTTTAATGGCAAGGAAATCCGGATATAATCACCGGCCTGATGAGCCATATTGGCTCGGGACAGACTTTACTATCAGACTCTTAGATTGGTCCTTGCTTTGGCGGGGGGGTACTACTGACTAACACAGCATTAATAAAGGCACCAGATGACTTCCCCTTCCAGCCTCAGTTTCATTCCAAAGAATGAAAGGTAAAAAGGCAGCATCAAGCAAGATGTCTTGATGATAGCACAGAATGAAATAAAACTGTCTTCAAGATCTATGTATAATAGCAATTGAAGCCTTTCTAAGATGTGTTTTCCTGCAAGCATATCCCCATGATAGCCACAGGATAAACAAGAAAATATTGGGACAAGGAAATCAAAATTAAACCCAAAACAGTCATGCTACTTCGGCATCAGATCCATCCAGTTGCACATGGTCACTGACTATTTTCACAATCTTTACCACGCACTATGCATAAGAATTAACTAAAACACAATTCTCGACAAACTGCCTCAAAATGAACATCAGCAGGGGCATAACCAGGGGCCAGCCCTCAGACCCCTTGCCCCCCTACCCCCCCCCCCATGAAATAAAAATGCACAAATGAATGGTTTGATACATTAAATAGCCCCATTCCCAGCAATGTCTGTGCCCACTGCTTGCGCCCCCCCCCCCACCCACTGATGAAAAATGTCTGGTTTTCGCCACTGAACATATCAAGGAGCACCCCATCCTAAAAGCATCTGTCATTATTAGACTACACAGAAAAATACAGATAAATAGATTAGCGTCTGGAAAATACGTTCAGTTTACGTATGGAAATAAATTGATGATTGGTGCCCAGGTGCCACGATTATGCATTACAACAAAATAAAATACATACATCTTTAGTGCACCACATTCGGGTCCATCTCTTATAGCTATATAATGGCCCTTGATACTTTGAGAGAGAAAATAGTTCCAAGATAGCCAAAGAAACTGCATTCTTGTAAGTCAAACTCACTTTCATTTTTTCCTTCAAATTGTTCAATAACTGATGTCATTTTTATTGGTTGCGGGAAAATAGAGCAATTGGGCCTGGTGGCCCTTTCCCTGGAGATGTCACAGCTTCGCTGTTACGCTGAAACTTTAAACGTGTCAAGTCTCGCATGAATGTCTTGTTCCAATTACAGCTACATTAGTGTCTACAAACATAGTATTATCATGACTGTCATTAAATCCCTTTCTCTTTAAAGCAGTTATTTCTGATCATCTGGTTATCATTATAGGCTTATGATATGGAATGACAGGAAACACAGATGAAAAGAAAGTATTTAAAAACAAAAGAATCTTTCTTAACTCGTCCCAAAACAGATCAATTAGATTATTATAACAGTCAAAACTTTCGACTCAACTGAACATACTCCTTTTATTTTATGCTTGGTGTGGCCCCCATAAACTATTGTCCCATTTTAAGAACTTTAATATCTTGGAACAATTTAGTGTACAATGTCCTACATATATCCATCCAAATTAAATAACATAATTTTAACCCAATCCCACTCCAGGAACAGGAAGAAAAGCAACAATAAAATTTTTAAAAATGTATTTTTGTTGGGTCAAGGCTGAAAATTGGGGAACATTTTGACATATTGAACGCTTGCATCTATCTAAGCTTGGTGTTCTCTAAATGTAATGCTATTTGTAAAAAATGTACTCTCTTCCAGGTTAAATAATTAGGAAGGTGGCATTGAAAATAATTTATTATTGTTTGAGCCGCCGAATTAGATAATAAGAGCAAACATCACAAAATTATGATGTGCATATTGCACACAAAGTTATCATCATTAAGAACATTTATATTTATTTTAATCTTAAAGCTCATATAGTTCATACCAGTACCAATCTTTCCAGGGGAATATTTTTGGTATCGATGCAATCAGAATGCAATTCAACTGCAAAAAAACTAAAAACCTAAAAAACAAACTCAAAACACCTACAGAATTTGTTTCCTATTTTGTTGAGTCTGTGATAATACTGATTTCTGGTTGAAGAGAATCCTAAAAACTTCTATGCTTAATATTTTTGTCCCTCCTCAACGAGCTTGCAGGCTCACATGCACTTGTATTTACACAGCTAAGCTTTCCAAAGAGGGTATCACTGACTAGAAAAGTAGAAATTAATCTCCTGAATTGCCTTTTAAACCATGGCACTTAGTGGAGCAGTTGCCTTATAAAAGACTGCAGTAATGCTGCCTCTAAGGGGATGGGTATCTGGTTGTGTCTGTTTACTGATACGGTCTCGATCACTGCATCACCATGTACTTCAGAACACATCAAATTGTGTGGGCAAACACCAAACCATGCACTGAGCCTTGTTGGAGGACCATTTTAGGGATGTTATGACTCCGTCTTTGTAAATAATTTCTCCTTGCTAGAGGGAAGAAAGGGGGAAAGGGGGGGGGTATACATTGGGGAGGGTTGAAATCATCAAGTAATCACAGATTTAGGCCATAGATAAGTTATGAGGCTTTCAGAGGTTATGGGCTCATCCGACGACACAGGCAGTGAGGAGCAATTACGGCGACGTATATAGTCGACTTTGATTGCTTGTAAACACTAGCGTCAGGCAAATAGATGATTTCTGGTTCCTCATATGAAACTGTCTGGGAGACTTCATAGTGGTGTGGGACAATTCTGAAGAGTCTTCATTTATGTAGAATTGCTGAGCTAATTTGACAACCAAGAAAGGAAAGGGGGGAGGGGGAGTCCATCCACGGAAAGGTTGGTACAAAAAATCTCTTATGGAATGGGCTGAAAGAGAATAGCACTCTTGAAATTCTGAAAACTGATTAATCACTTAAAGTTTCTGAAGAGATTTATTACCGTATTTAGAACAGTATGTGCCTTTTGCGGTGGTATGACCAATCTGTAAGCTGATGACAGAAAATACAATATTTGCAAATCTTGGAAAACTTGTGTCGTTTTTTTTGTTTTCCCTATTTCTAGCATGAATCATCAAACTGATGTGGAAAAAAAATGTCAAAGCCAAATAACACTGTCGGTAAAATATGAGTAATGCGTCCAAAGTTTCTTAAGGAAAAAAAATTGAGACATGTCCATTAGTCATAACTTTATTAATAATTCCACTAGAGAGTTCTTTCCACTAGTTAATTTCAGCTGGTGTTTAAAACCACTTGTATCAGTATTCAAAAACAATTTGTCAAAAGCAATAGGCCCAGACAAATGGTCCGGATTATTGAAACGAATGAAATAAATAATTCACAATAACTGATGAGCCCTCTTCCCTTTCTCCTGCGAACATCACTCAATTCATTCTTTGAAACAACTGTTATGTCTCAATGGCAGGGATGGTAAACTTCCGGAGGGAAAAGGATGTAGACTCGAAACTGAAAAGGAAATAGTGTCAGCACAGGATAAAGAACAAAGAAAGATAGTTTGTCTAGCTCCATCTAAAAACCATCACTCTTTTCAAGTGAACAACCACATCATAAACTGCTGATGAAACAGAAGCACAATTCAACTTTAGTCAGAAAATTGGAAGGTAAAATAGAGATACAGAAAAAAGCACAGGACTCAAGCTCTGGTGTTTCTGATCAGCAGAGTGTGGGTTCGAGTCCCAGTCGTGGCACTTGTATCCTTGAGCAAGATACTTTACCATAATTGCTTTGTCCTTCAGATGAGACATTAAGCTGTAGGTCCTGTGTACTAGGATTGGTAGTGCATGTAAAATAACCCAGAACACTTATCTTTGAAGAGTAGGGGTTAACCCCAGTGTTTCTGGTTCACATAGCAAGCAACCTTGTTTACAGGTTTCCTCAGGATTGCAAGCTACAGAGATTAGGTTCAATTATAAGGTATCCTTGGTTTCAATATCAGAAATATATAATAATTATTAATATTATTATTTCAAATTTGACCTCAGGGAATGTGACAGTTTTCACATCAAATGAGATTATTTCATGTTAAAGCACGGACAGAAAAGGAATACTTCTTGAGATGCATATGATCATAAAGTTTCTTTCTTTTTTTCAACAAATGATCAGGGCAGTTTCATTAGCTCTGCTTACCACGGAATTCTGCGCTTAAAGAGCCCTGATGTAAAGCGCATCAACTTATTTTACGTAAGCGCAAAATTCCACGGTAAGCACAGCCATGAAATTAGACCCTGGGCCCAATTTCATAGAGCTGCTCAAGCAGAAAATATTGCTTGACAGTTTTCTGCTTAGCAGAAATGTGCAGGATACCAGTCACAAATCACAAATGTCATGGTAGCTTAGCTGGTAACCTTATTCTGGTAAACATAAGTTTGTTGTGCTCTAAGCTGCTTTTGTGCTTAAGCAGCTCTATGAAATTGGGTCCAGATTACAAAACAGTCTTTTCAGATTTTAAATCACTTTTCCTTTTTGAAATTTTACTAACAATAAAAAGTGCCCTAATTTATTAAGTAAAACCATAACCACCTGTTATTAATCAATTATTTGTCAGATATGTTTTGAGAGAGACGGGGATAGAGAGGGAGCGAGAGAGTGGGTTTAATCCCTAATGATACTTAGAGTGCTCCAGGAGATGAACTTCATGAAGTGACCACGTCTTTGGTTTCATCTTCAGCCATCTATTACCACGCACTGGGAGTAAGAAATTCCAGAGGACGGGTCAATTGCCCTACCACACAAGAGAGTACCTCCAGGCAGTAAACTAGGCAGCCATCTTGAAGTAAAAACCCAACTTTATTCACCTCCTATTTTAGGCCCAGAGGCGTCTTCTAATTGCTTTCATGATTGCGTTGCTATGGGAACAACTGATAATCTTTTTCTGATGGTATCTGTCTCAGCTCCTCCTCTTCTATGCTCGTCACCACTTCAAACATTAATTTGCAACGGGACCGACATGTTGACATTTCTACTAGAGAATCTAACGCAATTTCCCCTTGTCTGGCGCTGCTGTGGAGAGTAACGATCATCAATTATAGTTCATTTCTGAAAACAACAGCTTCTGTTTCAAACTTAATATCTCATTTTTAAATTAAAGAGTTGGTATACCTTTATTACAAAGTCCATTTCACAGCTAAAGCACACCTCCACAGAAAAGCAAACATTCAAGAAAAGTGCAAGAGGAATTTGATACAGATTCCTGAGCTCTTAACCATTTTTTTACCAGGCCCTAAAAGTGGCACCTAAAAGAATTCTCCCAAAGATCTTTTTTGACAGAAGTCAACAGTCGAGTTACAGTTTGAAGAATCTAAAGTATCCAACAAAAAAGAACATCAGGTTGGGTCAAGCATTACGTTTATGGATAAAAGACTTTCTACACTGCCACCATTCCATTCAAAAAGAACTAATAATGATAACTTCGCTTTTTTCTTATGGCAACTTTACATTTTTCTCGAAGCATAGGCCGTGTCCGAAACAACGACTAACGGCTACAGCTACGGCTAGATCAGCGCGTCTGTCAGTGTTAAAGAATAGGCAGACGCACGCGATCTAGCCGTATCCTGTAGCCGAAGTCGCCGTTTCGGACACGGCCTTATATGCAAATGGAGACCTGTGTGGGCAGGGGGTGTCTATCTGTTGAAACTGAGGGCTTTCACAAAAGGGATCCGGATGTTTTGACAAAGCGAGGATGTCCTCGCTTCCCTTTCATGTACAAAACTAATGGGGATGTCACTTTAAAAAGTCCAAACAATGGGTGAACGAAGAGAAGTCCTCAATTTTCTGGTTTGACTCAGCGAGGGACCTGGTAGGTTGCAACACCCCCACGGTACATTGTCAGCACATGCGTCAAAGCTTTTTCCACAGGTTAAGAGGGTTTGTCTTGCATTTTGCCAACGATATTTTTAATCTGAAGTGTGTTGTTGACATGACCAGGTATTGCCTGGGTTAATTTAAGCTTATTTAATTTGGTTTCATCTACCGTTAACAATTGACATACCATTGAAAATTGACACAAAGGATGCTGGCAGAGTTTTGTCCTGCCCCCTCCTAATAAAAATCACTGACCCCTGTTGATTGACACCCCCTCTAGGACGTGTGACCAGTGTAGGACTTGGTTTAGACAATGGAAAAACTGAAATATGTCAGTGCTGACAGTGACCCTCACTGCGATGTTAAGTTGAAGTAATTATATTCCAGTGCGTTCATGTTGGGGGGGGGGGCTAACGTAAAAATGTATGTTCGAAATTACACAGGATAATGAAGTCTTTACTTGACACAGTTCCCATAAAAGTGGTTGAAATCTTTAAAAGAGGAAAAACAAGGGAACATTTGTTCTAATTTTGCTCCGAGTCTGAAATAACTGCTACAGCATCATTTTAATGAGTAGGTGTCTCTTCCTGGATATTACCTCTGACAATATATCGTCCCTAGGGTGAATGTATTCAATGTTCAATCTCCACCCCTCCAACCACCCCCCCCCCAAAAAAAAAAAAAAAAAAAAAAAAAAACCATTAAACAAAAAAAACTAAAAACACAATAAATGTATTCCTGTAGTGCAGTGAAAATGGACTCCAAGGCGAAGAAATTAATTTCGGTACACATAGACACACTTTTAAAGGTGATTTACAGGGAGGAGGTGCAATTCCAGGGGAACAATCATTGTAGCCGAGACCCATGGATTCTCATCTGGTATTCATGCAGAGTACCAAGTCACGACTCGTACACCTCATTAGTCAGACTGGGACCTCATCACAGCTGAAATGAGATCGCCAGGATGGGCCATTAATCATAATGAAATGGCTTGGCATACACTAACAACCCCATAAATAAATTAGGATGGTGCATCCAGCTATCAGATATGTATGCTTATGTACTTCATCTGATTAACCCACATCAAAAAGTTGGGAAATATGGATGAGGAAGAAAAGTTTGTCTGAAAACTTTGGTTATCAGTTTAATTCTCCATGGTTTAATTCAGTTTCCTAGAAATCAACTGATGTTGAGTTACACTCTTAGGTAGGGAATAAAATAATGCATGCATTTCAACTACTGAGTATAAAAACATGATTTTTGAAAATTGTTCTTACAAAATGTGTCCAAAGCTAATCAGACGCTGGGTTGACCTTTAATTTGTAGAATAATAATAATAATAATATTAATTCAAAATATACAGTAAACAAGTAAATCAGTAAACAAATAATTAATTAATTATATACCATAAAGTAAAAGCATACAATGAAGAAGTAAAAACCCACAATCACTTCAACAAACACGTACTTTGAGTAAACCTGTCGCAAATTCCAACGGCAGGATGGCAAGATGTTTCCGTTCATATTATGCCTCCCTAAAAGAAATATTGAAATTGGGATCAAGTCATATCCCAGACATATTCTAAGTCCTAAAACTCATAGGGTGAAGCTGCCGGTAGACTGTGCAAGTCTCGCGCATATTAGAACATTGGGACCGGTTAAAGTGTGGAGTTGTTTCCTTTATGCGTTATCCGACCAAAGTGGCCCATAAATGTTCGAATACGCAAGACTCGCAAGGTCTATAGTAACATTGATGGGTATCACAATGAGATTCAAAAAGAAGGTGGACCCACCGGGGCCCAAGTTCATAGAGCTGCTTAAGCATTAAAAGAAAGTTGCTAAGCACAACAAAACTATGCTTACCAGCCCCCACCTAAAATACCATTTGACATGTACAAAATGTTACTGATATTCTGCTTAGTTTTGCTTAATAGCAGAAAAACATTAAGCAATATTTTCTGCAGCTCTATGAAATTGAGCCAAGAGGTGATAACGAGTCTATACATAAACAAAGTCTGACAATTATTTCCTATGAGTGATATTGTTAATTTCTTTACTTCGATAACTTTTCATTGGTGATTTTTTTTATTGAGTTTCAAGCAGACTATTGGTTAAAAAAAAGACTCTATCAAAAGCCAATGATATAGGCTACCATCCCTTTTAGAGGTGTTTCTTCAAAGTTGAAGGATTGGACTAATTATACACGTCTAAAAGCACAGAGGAAAATAAACGTTCCTTATGAAGAACAGACTGCTGTGTATATTGATACAGGGTTCACAATGGATTTATGACAAGATGAAATACAATGAATTAGTTTTGCCCAAGACTGATGCAAGATTGTATTTATCTTAACCAGAATCAATACAGGAGGCAATAAACATAGAGCATAACAGCAATAAGCATAAAGAGGTCTTTTTGTGCATTTCTCACCCTCAACAGCTTCTCTGTTCTTCTCATTTCATTCATTTTATGTTGGTTGTGAAGCCAAGGATTCTCAGTAAAGCGAACTTATTCACTATACAAGCCAAGAACCCAATGGAGAGGAGGAGACAAAGAAGGACATTTCAGTTTTAGATGTGGGAGGAAAACCCCAAAGAATGATTCCAGAGACAACCCTAGCAATGAGGTAGCGACTGAAAACCCAATTCACATTGTGCCCTCGGCGGGATACGAACCGGGGACCAAGAGGTGGAAGGCGAGGAAAGATACCTCTACGCCAACCCGACCACCTCCTTCTTGCAGGAGGATCTTTTTGTTTAATAACCAAGGTTGGCACCATCTGTTGTTGCATTCATGAGGGTCCTTCCTCTGTGGTTATAATCAGTAGAATGTGATAGTATGATACTTAAAATACTCAATGTTACCCTTCAAAGTGAAAGTATACCTTTGGTTTTTGGAACCGTTCGATTGTTTTAATCCTATATAGTTGTAGATATATACCATAAGACTAACCTGTGAAAATTTCATTCCGCATTTTTGATATATCACCGAAAATCCAGAGCGGTTATGTTCACACAGGAAAACTAATCCGTAATTGGAAGTAATGTTTCTCAGATTCAAATATTTTGGGATAAAAACTGATATCTTTTTCCATAACCACATTACTTCGAATTGAAATGATTCTTAAAATACTTTATACTATCGAAAGCTGCTAATTTTAAGAATGATTACCAAACGTATACCGTCCCTTTAAACACAATCATTTAAAAACAATGTTTTCATTCGCAGTGACCTGCAAACTTTTAACATTAGAAGAATCATCAATTTTTAGGCAAAGGTCCTGATCTTGTGAGTCTAAATTCATTATCCAACCAACAACTCGACACTTGCAATGCAAGATAAGCTTCTCAGACATGGCTTAGAAGCCATCACATTAATGCTTGACCTGTTCGGAGCAAGAGAGTAGAGTCAAATCACACATCCAAAAAACTGACATCCAACTGTTTTTCTCCATGGCAGACAGTCTTATCAATGCCAATTGGGCATGACTCCAGCCACACTGATGGCAGAAAACTGCTCGGGTGCATCAAAGCAAACTCTGGCCTGCCACAAATCGACCGTGACTACCACAGATGCTTCCCGCCCCACACAGACATCTGCTGGCTACGCTGGGCCGGGGCCGGGCTGGCCGGTGAAACACAAAGTCAAAAAACGAAGAAGAAAATAAGAAGAGAGAAGAGAGAAAAAACAGACAGCTTGTGTTTAACGAGATACTGTGTGTCAGTTTCCAGGTTGTCACCTCGGTACGCCATCACAATGTCTAACGCATGATGAATGGATGCAGTTTGGTTAATAATCCATGAATGCTTCCGTTTTGGTTGTCGTCTTCGGGGCAGGATGCTGACAGGATGGGAGAGGGGGTGTTTGTAGAAGCTGCTACGCATATCCTGTGAAAACATCCTTAACTGTGTCACATTTTGTGGGTTCGTACACCACCTTGGGATGGACTCAAAATGTACACTAATTAGTGTTATCCTTAATTAAGAAATTGCTGAGAATTTTCTGATAACCTCTGATTAATACAAGTCGACTTAAAAAAATTGAAATTTTTACACTAATAAAACAACAAGTTCATCAAATATTATCAACACTTTATCAAAACATTAGATATTTGTGAAATTGTTCACAAAGATTGTGAAGCTTCTGACAGTTACGATCTTCATTATGAAAAACTTCTTGACAATCTTGTTTTTATTATTTAGCAAACTACAACTTAAAGGCACTGAACACGTTTGGAAATTGTCATAGACCAGTGTTCTCACTTGGTGTATCCCAACACATGCATAAAATAACAAGCCTGTGAAAATTTGGGCTCAATTGGTCATCGAAGTTGCAAGAAAATGATGAAAGAAAAAACACCCTTGTTGTACAAATTTGTGTGCTTTCAGATAGAAATAAAAACTTCTCGTCTCAAATGATGTAATTTTTGAGAAAAACTGTGGCGATATTTCTCGGACATTCTGGAGTTATGTCATTTTCTTGACATCATGGTCGGATAATTCAATGACATTTTCACAGGTTAATTTCTGATATTTGAAAAGTAGTTTGAATGTGTATTATTTGCGTTTCACCCACACATCAACATGTGTTTTAAAGCATTGTACACTCACTGTTGTTTTACCAAGTCCTGTGAAAAAAATCCACAGGTATACTCGGTTGGGATTCGAACCCCTGACTTTTGCCATTCTAGAGCAGATGACTTAACACTAGACCACCGAGCTTGCCCGGTAGCTAGAGGCAGGGGATGTAAGGTTTGCATCAGGAATAAAGAATATATTCCTGTTTTACCCATACACCAAAATGAGCACTGTATACTCAGTCAATGTACTTTGCCAAAAGTAGGCTTACTTTCCCGCAATTTTAAAGTGGTGCCTTTTCCATAAATGCAATTTTTGTGATTTTAGAGACTTTGGTGTTCTTTGGAGCATGAATTGAGGTACATTGAAATCATGGTTGAGAGGTTAACTCAGCTACTGTAAGAACGTGACAGCAACTTTGATGAAGACTATGCATGCATGGATGCATCGGCATCCCATGAAATATGCATGACAGTGGCCGACCACAGTGTGAAGGTATACCTCTACCATCGTATACAGGGGAGGGAAATAATACCCAGCCATGAGTTTGCTGCAAAAAAACCCAAGACAAATATCAATGATGATGACAATCATAATGCAAAAGACGGTAACAAATGAAAGGTGATCATAAATATTCAATGTGATTGGCCGCGGATTCTAATGGTCATGCTTATTGGACTTTTAAATTTCAACCTTTGATATTTGTTTTTTCTTTGTGGATGGGATCTGATCGGTTGGTGGGAAGCTAAAGAGATGAGCTGGCTAAAATAACGAACTTTACTCAGGATTACAACGAAAATCAGCAACAAATGTGGCTGAAATTATCAATAATTCACATCGAAGAGAATTACCCCTTACAAAAAAACCCTATAAGAATCTTATAGGAATCTTATAGGAATCGAGGAAGTGACGAAAAATCTATAAGAATCCTATAACAATCCTATTTAAACCCTATAGGATTCTATAAGAATTCCGCCTATAGATAGGACTTTTTTGTAAGGGACTTGTTAAAGGCACTGTACACGTTTGGTAATTACTCAAAATATATATTAGCATAAAAACTGACTTGGTAAACAGAGAGCTGTTGATAGTATAAAAACATTGTGAGAAACGACTCCCTTGAGAAAGGGGTAATTTCTCAATAAAATAATAAAAACTTCTTGCAAGAAGTTTTTATTCCTATCTGAAAGCACACAAATGTACAACAAGGGTGTTTTTTCTTTCATCATTTTCTTGCAACTTCGATGACCAATTGAGCCCAAATTTTCACAGGCTTGTTATTCTATGCATATGTTGGGATACACCAAATGAGAACACTGGTCTTTGACAATTACCAAACGTGTACGACGCCTTTAAACAAAAATATGAATTGTGTTCACTTTGAAGGCTTTCAATTCAAGTAACCGTTTCTATAGACCTTATGCATTGACGTCATCCATCGCCATCTTAGAAATAAACCAATGATGAAACAATGGAAATGCACAGATTTGTACGCGCGGCGCACAGGTTTGGCCAATGAACAACCTCACTTTGACCTATAGGCGAGGGCGCCCTACTCAAATGACGTCATTGAGATCAACAGGCTGATAACTACCTCAATCGGGTCTTTCAAACTTAATCAGAACCCTATTCTCCCAAAGAGGGTTTCAATGATCTCCATTGGGGACACCCATAATAAGAATAATATTTCTTCTAATTAAGCTCAACAAGTTGCTTAAAGGGACACGTTGCCTTGGATCGGACGAGTTGGTCAACAAAAAAGCGTTTGTAACCATTTGTTATAAAATGCATATGGTTAGAAAGACGTTATAAAAGTAGAATACAATGATCCACACAAATATGCCTCAAAATTGCGTGGTTTTCCTTATATTTTGTGAACTAACACGGTCGGCCATTTTGTGGAGTGACTCCACAAAATGGCCGACCGTGTTTGTTCACGATGTAAAAGGAAATCCACACAATTTAGAGGCATATTTGTGTGGATCATTGTATTCTACTTTTAAAACATCTTTCTAACCATATGCAATTTATAACAAATGGTTACAAATGCTTTTGATAGACCAACTCGCCCGATCCAAGGCAACGTGTCCCTTTAAACTACCCTAGTTAGGATATACACACAATCCTGATGTAAAACTGCTCGCCCTACTTAAGAAAAACTCACTAAATCCTGATAAATGTCTATACTGACGAGACAGCACAATGTTTGAAGAGTCCCCATCTAAGAACTATGAAGAAAAAAGGTAAAATATAAAGGAAAGAGAGACACTCAGTGGGTGTTGTTACATTTTCTTCATCCATGTTTATACAGTGTGTTTATAAAGTGTGGGGGGATGATGACAAGCCAGCCATTTTAGCTCCAGCAAGAGCAGCCTTTCTCCTTCCAAAGATCAAGATAAATTGATCTTATTTTTGACCGCACGAGGGCGCTTTCATCAGGAATTGTCTTACATCACAAGAACAGTTTCATCGTATTTTAATTGCTTGTATGTAGTTTTCTTGAATCAATGACGAAATACATACACATAATAATGACAACAATGAAAACCCCCAGTTTGTTTACTTGTTTTGCATCACGTGAATTTGGCTCACATACGTCCTCACGCGGTCAAAAATACGGCGAATTTCCAAAGAGAATAAAGTAGTTCATTCTTCCCATGTGAATTCTTTAAGTTTTTATAACAGAAAAAATTTAAAAGGCACTTAAACACCTAAAACCACACGGATGGCTGTGAATCACAAAACCTCCCTTGACAAATTGCAGTTTATACCACATGTGATATTTTGTCAATTCACATCTTTATTTTTTTCTTTCTGCAACACCGTGTATAACATGCAAGAGGAAAGTCAGACTATGAGAGTAAGACATGTTTTCACGCCGCTCTGCGAGCCCCTAACGCACTAGGCTTAAGAGCTTTCACGGACTGATCTTGGCGAGATTCCCATAACCTCGTTAGTTATTCATAACCAATTATAAAGGATCAACACTTTCTGTGGATCAGGTTGACGGCTTTGAAGCTCAGCAGGCGATATCACTCTCAAAGCAACAAATGTTATTTCTACCTGTTCCATTTCTCTCACACTCATTAATGTTGCCGGGGAAAACGCAAGTATCGTCTACAAAGGAAACCTACCTCTCCAAGGGATGAAGACCGCAAACTATTCAACTTGCTGATCACACACTACGGCCCTAGGGACATCGGGGATACAACAGAATCGGTTTGAACAAGATTCAGCTAGAAAAATTCTAGAGTGGCCTTTTGATTGTACACTTTACTCCAGCGTACTTTAGTAATTAGTATTCATAGTTGATTGGAATGATCATAATTACAATGTGTATACATAGGCTTCTCTATAAAAAAAGCATTCTAAGTGTAGACCGTGCAACTCACGTGTATAAGAACATTAAAGGACCACTTTGGTCCCACATACATTGCTTTAGGAATAATTTGTAAATGTCAAAGACCAGTATCCTCACTTGGTGTGCCCAAACATATGCATAAAATAACAAACCTGTGAAAATTAGGGCTCAATTGGTCATCGAAGTTGCAATAAAATAATGAAAGAAATAAAACAACCTCATTGCTTAGAACTATGTGCTTTCAGATGCCTGAGAAAGGCTTCATTCCTAAAGCCTTTCTCAGATTCAAATGTTTTGCCGAAAAATTACCTTTTTCTCTAAAACTACATTACTTCAAAGGGTTTTGTTTCTAGCAATGTTTTATAATATCAACAGCTATACAGTGCTCTTTATATATGTAAGTTTTATGAGCATTAATTTTTGGAGTATTTACCAAAGGTATAGCCTTACTCCCTTTAATGTTTGTGTTTATTTTATGTATGCCCAACAGGCCAAAGAAATTTCCCAAAGAAGTTGTCATTGCATTGAAATGATTTGAAGTTTAGTGCAATTATTTTGTTAATCATCTGTTTTTATTTCAGTTATGCTCAGACTAACTTCTTTACAAATGTTTACATCACCAGACGTTTCTTTTGAAACCCCAATAAACCGTGCAAGTCTCGCGCGTATTCAAACTTTGTTGGAGCCTGCACTTTGGTCCCACAGACATTGCTTTATTGCGTGAAGGACAAAAACTCGCCCACTTTTACGGGTCCTAATGTTGAAACGGTGACTGCTCTATATTCCAACACCCCTATATTCCGACACCCCTATGTTCCGTCAACCCCCTCATGATTTACATAGGGTTAGGGTTAGGGTTAGGGTTAGGGTTAGAGTTAGGAATAGGAAAATACACCAGGGTTGTCGGAACATAGGGGTGTCGGAACATAGGGGTGTCGGAACATAGGGGTGTAACCGTTCGAATACACATGAGACTTGCACAGTCTATATAACAACAAAAACAAAATGATCCAACAGAAATTTAAAGAATTTATCAGGCGATCGATAGAATAATCGGTAGTTTTGTCATGTGGACCAGTCAGTGGCAAGTATCTACAAAATTCAAGAACGTCAATCATTTTTCTTACAATGAGGTCACTTTAAAGTTGGTGATTATTTTGTGATGCAAGTTAACAAGATCCTTGTGCTTATACTCCTCTGAACTCGACATCAAGTGAACAACCTTTGTATTCATTTTATTAATAAAAAAACAAACGGTCGTGGAAAAAATACAGCAGGGTTATCGGTCCAGATAACCTCAATGGTAATTATTAAAAAACTTCTGCAGGCAAGTGTCCTTGCATACAAGAACACTCTTACCTGAAGACACAATTAAAAAAATAACAATTTTTGAGTAAATATCAGGCCAAAATCCTGAGAAGTCTGCAAATAGCAGCGGACGGCAAGAGGAAAGAATGTCATATTTGAAGAAGGGGATGAGCAAGCGTGTCATCTCGTATGATATGTAAAATAAAAGCAGATGCAATATTAATATTCCACATTTCTCATGGATGGTTCTTCCCCCCTCACTGTTGGCTTAGATGACGGGTGTGGACTCGTTGGCTGTCTAAATTTACGGCCATCACAGCGAGGGTGATCGAGAAAGAAATTCCAATCATTAGTAAATGCAGTCTGTATTATACTGAAACACTAAAACTAAAAATGGGAAACAACGGAGATGAAATTCTCATTAGTCAGTTTACAATTTGGGAAACTAGAGGAAGGAAGAAAGTACTCATACAAAATAAATGTTGTGCTGTTCCTAAAACAAAAAACAAAAAAACAGAAAAAAAACATATTTCTGAAGTTTTCTTTAACAAAATTGTAATGTATCTGGAGTCTTCAATACATTAAGAGAAGAGCAAAGTCTTTTCTCTTTTTCTGACATTGCAAAGTACAGCAAACAGTCACGTATAAGGTCAATTCTTTGAAGAGGGGGGAAAAAAAACAACGCCTGGAAAAATAAGAAGTCTCAGAAAATTTGATTGACTTCAAGTCTTAAAATTACCACCAGTCTATGATGACAGACAGGTCAGTGGAAAAACACGAGAATTCCTTACTCTTCATCTGCTGGAAGCCCACAAAGTGGTTCCGTAATTAATTTGGCTTCACTTGGCCTAAAAAAAAAAACCTGTGGGTTTTCTCCAACCTTTTTTATAATGTGATGGATAGATGATCTGAGGGAGAGGGGATCAGATTCAGCTAAACTCTGTGACCCCTCGCCCCCTAGATCAATGGTGGAAGACTGTGGTTCAGGGAAATCTATCTTTCTGAACGACCTGTGATAGATTATGCTTCTGCTAGGGTTGAAATGAAACCCTAATCTCTAATAATTGAATGACATGGATATGCCTGTATCCAGAAAAGGAAAATCTCTCTAATGATAAGTCTCATGTTTCCTTATACTTGGGGCCTAAAAAGCATTAGCTATCTCCCCTCAAAAAGCGTGTTTGTTCAGTGGACTTACATGTAAAATATGACATGTAAACCAAGAAACAGCATTGCGAAATATAATGCAAAAAATAGTTAGTGGCCTGTACTTTTCGACCCTATAGCAGAGTCTTTCTCAAAAAAGACTCTGCTAGGGTCGAGTCTTTCTCGAGAAGGACTCTGCTAGGGTCGAGTTTTTCTTGAGAAAGACTCTGCTAGGGTCGAGTCTGTCTCAAGAAAGACTCTGCTAGGGTCGAGTCTGTCTCAAGAAAGACTCTGCTAGGGTCGAGTTTTTCTTGAGAAAGACTCTGCTAGGGTCGAGTCTTTCTCAAGAAAGACTCTGCTAGGGTCAATCTTTCTTGAGAAAGACTCTGCTAGGGTCGAGTCTTTCTCGAGAAGGACTCTGCTAGGGTCGAGAAGGACTCTGCTAGGGTCGAGTTTTTATTGAGAAGAACTCTGCTAGGGTCGAGTTTTTCTCAAGAAAGACTCTGCTAGGGTCGGGTCTTTCTTGAGAAAAATTCTGCTAGGATCGAAACGTCAGAAAGACTCTGCTAGGATCGAAACGTCAGGCCACTGACTACCTGTATTTTTTGCATTTATACCACAGGTCCTTTTTGTTAGTAAGCAGTTTGCAACAGCTAATTCTATTTTCTCAAAATCTAATACTATCCAACATAGACTATAGACCATGTAACCCGTGACAACACATGTTTACAGAAGAGCCACAGAGTCTGGACTTCCTGCAGGCACGATTTGTACATAGCCCAATGGAAGCAAACATTAAATCTTATTTTTTTATGGAGATTGCACTGTCTGATTTTTACCAACTTTTGATATGAAGAAAGGGGGCACATCTAAAAACTTGTTCAGCTGTTACTTTTGTAATGGGGAAATTGTGACACAATGTAAATTTTCTCATTATGACCAACAAAATATCTTGCCTGCCAGAAAGGCCCTAGAATGAACAAGGTCACTCTTTTTGTATAAACAAAAGGTTACATTGTCTATATGCAGTTAAATAATTGAATACTTCTTATAAACAATACGTATATTAACATAGTTATCCTGGATAACTTTTCACTCTAATGTAAGTGTAATTTCCGCATCTAGTCAAACCATCTTCGTCATACAAAGTTAGCAGAAATAATTAAAGATAAATATTTTTCAGTAATAACTTAGACATCATAAAACCTTAAAATAATAATAACACATCTTGCAATAATCTTTGGCTGTTGTACATTATGATCTTCAAAGAGCCAACCAATGAAAACTATGAAACTCTTTTCCTGACTGTCACCATTTTGTTGAGGGAAAACCAAATAGGGTTATACCCCAGTCTTTGTTTTAGTGCTAATGGATTCCCAAGTAAACAAAGTGCATCACTCAACCTGTGCAAACTCTGCTCTGATTGCACCACATTTAAAAAATGTGTGCAGCACAAACAAATCTGCTGATCCTATCATAAAGAATCAAAATAGTTCAACTTCTACTCCAGCAAAGTTCATGGAGGGTCAGCGATATAGGTCTTAAAACAAATACAATTGAAAAGAATTATACATCTATCATATTTCTACACTGCATCTTTAAACTAAATTGTTTTTGTGTTATTATCATTATTTATTTCAGTTGGGCATTTTCAATCCTGGGGCATTTGGGTAATCTATGACTGCCATTCAATAACCTTGCACGGCACAGACTCCTAACTATTTATTGCATGGAGACTGGAGAAAGGTGGATATTTTCTCTTTCCAATTTTCTAAAAAGGGGGCTATAGCCTGCTGGCTATTACACGCAATCATTATGGAAGGTTTTTTGTGTCCGTGGTAAGTGTGTGTGTGTGTGTCCCGGACAAAACAGTCTTTGATTTTTTTAAGGTATAAATTTAACTTGCACATTACAGCTTCGGGGGAACCCACAGGGGAAGATAGTCAGTAATTTGTCAAGTTGTAGTTTGATTCTAACCCGTTAAGGGAATTCAGATGGATAAGAGAAAAACGCGATGGGAGTTTATTCAGTGAATAGTGTTGATAAAAACATATCTATAATGGTTAGGAGTGGAGCAAACAGGACTGTGTTTGTGCAAGGAGGAGGAATTGTGACAAATTAAATTATGTCCCTTTGAAGCAGAATTTGTATAGTTAGGAACAGCATTCTTTTTTTTCTTCTTCTTCCACGGTTGACACTTTCTTCTAAGATTAGGAGGCAAAACATGCTCACAGTGTTACATTTTCAAGAATTTTAAAATCGTGTCAATGTCAGAGGTATTGGAATTGAAGGCCTTCGACGGGCCACAGTGTTAAAGTAAACTTGTTTAATTCCGGGCATTTGCCTCCGCTTTTTGTTTCTTAAAAAAAATATATACAAAAATATAATTGTTGTTAATGTCAGTGTTTGTATGTGTTTATAATGCCGAATTAATAATACTAATAATAATGTCATCAAGGAATTTCTTTTTAATTATTACAAAACATGCAAACATATGCAAAACTAACACATTTATGCAAAAATGTTAGACTTATAAGGCAGAAAACAAACAGCAGGGAGTTAAATGTTCAGAAATCATACAAAAACACGAACATTTGCTAGCATTACAGGTCCAGCGAGATCAATCTTCCCCAGGTCTGTTTTTGTAAACAGGGTTGTACAAAGGACAATACTATGCAAGTCTCGCACGTATTCGAACATTGGGACCTATTAAAGTGCACGGGCTGTTTCCTTCACATGTTAATGCAATTATGTGCGTGGGACCAAAGTGGTTCAAAAAAATGTTTGAATACGCGCGAGGCTTGCACGGTCTCATAAAGGGAGGGTATACCTTTGGTAATTACTCCAACAAAATTATGAGCATACAAACTTACTTGATAAAGAGCACTGGAGAGCTGTTGATGTTTTGAAACATTGTTAGAAACGACCCCCTTTGAAGTAATGTAGTTTTAGAGAAAGAGGTAATTTATTACCTCAAAATCTGAGAAGGGCTTCATGCCTAAAGACTTTCTCGGGCATCTGAAAGCACACACTTCTATGCAACAAGGTTGTTTTTTTGTGTCATTATTTTCTTGCAACTTCAATGACCAATTGAGCCTAAAACTTTAAACAGATTTGTTATATTATGCATATGTTGGGATACACCAAGTGAGGATACTGGTCTTTGACAATTACCAAAGGTATACCCTGCCTTTAAGGGGGTGTTCCTGGAGAACAAAACTTCATTTTAGCTTGTCATCCAGGGGTGAGACAGGACATTTTGTGACATGGTGTGTAACTGTTTCTTGAACAATGATCTTTCTCCATTTAATATTATGGTTGTGTGCACTGCTGAAAACTTTGACAGATTTGCTGAAGGATTTAAGAAAGTTATTTTACAAAATCAGAATTATTATTGTATATTTCTGGTAATGAAACCAAGGATGCCTCATAAGTGAACTTAATCACTGTAGCTCGCAAGCCTGTGGAAACCTGTAAACAAGGGTGCTTGCTATGTAATCATATGAAATGTTAGTCATAAGCAATGGTGTACCTTCCCTTTGAAAAAGCCACTCAAAACCCATCTGGTGAAGCTCTTCTTCATTATAAATTTCAAACATTTTCCAGGAAACTTAAATGTTGTAATATTACATTGCAGACCGAGGAATCGGCTATCAAATAGTATTTTCCATTTATTGAAAGAGCAAAAGGGTCAATGAATGCATTGTAATTTTTGAATTAATCTGTAGGCCCCCACACATGCCCAGGGAAGGAAAACAACCAACGCTGAAAAACGGGGTTTGCCTGCCCCACTTTAAGAAAAAAAATATGCAAATGAATCCCTAGGGGGTAGGGCACCTGTCATAATGATTGGCAGGTGGTTCCCCAGGGGGGTGTGCCCCAAATTCCTCCTGGGGGTCTGGTAGAGAGAGAGGGAGAGTGGGGAGAGGGGGAGAGGAGACTGCTACATATTGCATGAGCAATCCCTCACTATAATTATAAGTTGTGTGTTGATTGGTAGCCGATAGCGATCTGCATAGGGAGTGAGGGTAGGACCAGTCCTAGACACGCAACATACACCCTCCGGGGATGCGCGACACAGAATTATTCCCTCTTCTCTGGGAGCAATCAATTTTCATTTATCACGTTTGGATGGTCGAGGTGTTGCTGGCATCATCCATATATAGGGTTTTTATTTCTAGGGCATGGAAACCATGGAATGGATGGATACCGGGGAAATAGGAAGTAGCTTAAACAGGCAATCACCATCTTTGTTCACAGTACCATGAGAACAAACTCTTAATAAAATACTCTCAATTTTAAAGATAGGCTTGCAGAATTTCTCAGACAATTGTATCTTTCCTGTTGTTATCAGAGATTGCAATAAACTGAACAGAGTACCGGTAAGTTAACATCTGGCACCTTTGTTCCTTTCAATGCAACGTCTTTTCAGAATGAGTTTACCGACTAAGTACCACAATGAACAACAAGATTCATCCAACCATTGGTTTGAATGAGCTCCAAGGAATGACCATCCACGTGATTCTTTTAGGTCAAAGCAACACAAAACAATGGATGAGGTCATCTACTATCACACAGCACAGAACTATGACTTGGCGGAGCCTAAAATAACTGGCCCTTTGAACCTCGCATTGTCCTCTAGTACCTCCTGAACTCCCTGGTGTTTCAAATCAGAAAAACTACTTCTTCCTTTTTTCACTAATCGATAACTATTACTTCTATCAAGAAAATTACACCAGTTCAATGAAGACATATGAATACTGTCATCCATCCTGGTTGAAGTTATAAGTAATGACTATTGCCTTCCAGCCTCAGTTTCCTTCCAGCCTCAGTTTGGTTGAAGTCATAAGTAATGACTATTGCCTTCCAGCCTCAGTTTCCTTCCAGCCTCAGTTTGGTTGCAGTCATAAGTAATGACTTTTGCCATCCAGCCTCAGTTTGGTTGAAGTCATAAGTAATGACTTTTGCCATCCAGCCTCAGTTTGGTTAAAGTCATAAGTAATGACTATTGCCTTCCAGCCTCAGTTTGGTTGAGGTCATAAGTATTGACTATTGCCTTCCAGCCTCAGTTTGGTTGAGGTCATAAGTAATTACTATTGCCTTCCAGCCTCAGTTTGGTTGAAGTCATAAGTAATGACTATTGCCTTCCAGCCTCAGTTTGGTTGAAGTCATAAGTAATGACAATTGACTTCCAGCCTCAGTTTGGTTGAAATCATCAGTAATGACTATTGCCTTCCAGCCTCAGTTTGGTTGAAGTCATCAGTAATGACAAATGCCATCCAGCCTCAGTTTGGTTGAAGTCATAAGTAATGACTTTTGCCATCCAGCCTCAGTTTGGTTGAAGTCATAAGTAATGACTATTGCCTTCCAGCCTCAGTTTGGTTGAAGTCATAAGTAATGACTATTGCCATCCAGCCTCAGTTTGGTTGAAGTCATAAGTAATGACTTTTGCCTTCCAGCCTCAGTTTGGTTGAAGTCATAAGTAATGACTTTTGCCTTCCAGCCTCAGTTTGGTTGAAGTCATAAGTAATGACTATTGCCTCCCAGCCTCACTTTGGTTGAAGTCATAAGTAATGACTATTGCTTTCCAGCCTCAGTTCGGTTGTGTGGATTTGTAGAAGAAAAAAAGATGGCTGCAGTAAGGTGAACATTTTTTTGGGGAAAGCATTGATGTTTGAACCTTAATTGTGTCTTGTCTCATCTTTTAAGTCCACCTTTTAATTGACTGCGCTAAATAATGGAAGTACCTGTTCTTAAATAGAGTAACTTAGACTATATTCTATTACACTAAAAGCACAGTGATCAAATAAAAAGCCGTTTCAGGAATACCTTCACCTGAGGCAAGACGAGCACACAGCATGCAGTAATGTAAACGTCTCTGGATTCATTCTACAGATAGAGGACATTGCATCCAAAGTCTTTTTTTTTCTTCATAAGAAGGAATAATCGACAGATCTGTCGTTATTGAATTCAGTCTTGTGACCAAATTAAAGAGAACAATGGTTCAGGAAAGAGTGTTATACAATTCTCCTGATAGTGTGAAAGTCCTTGCTCTGTGGCGAAGATAACCCATTAAATATCACACCAAAATATAGAATATACAATAATGACAAGCTTTCTTTTGTGTTTATTACAAGATTGGTTGCTAAATCTCAAGAGCCAAGACATCACTTCTGATGGTAAAACTTTTCAGGGTGATTTTAACAGAATTTTGTTCGGAAGTTATTGCATTCAAATTGCCATTCCCTGGATGCAATGGGACACACATTACAATATGAATTGTTGATGATGACCTCAAAAAGATTTTTAAAGGTCACATTCAAGATATTTAACTCTTTCACACGTTGTAAAACAAAAAATAAAAGATCGCACGGCCACACAGTTTTCAGAATGGGAAAGAGGACTCTTGAGGGTGCTATTGTGACCTGTTTTTTTGGAGGGGTTGCCATTTGCAAAAAAACCGAGTACCGGTACACAATTAATGTGTCCATATGATCAATTTATCACTAAAACAAATGTTGCATGAAAGGGTTAAAGGTCACATTCAAAATAAAGGGCACAGATTCTCTGAAGACCTACCAGCTTATCTTGTGCTAGTCTCATTATCAGCCACTTTATAAACTCCCTGACACTTTTGCTAGTCTGATTACAAGCCTCTCGGTGAACTCCTTGACTCAGCTGCTCTTTAAAGCAACCCTCCCAAGGCTCTCGCTGATGCTGGGGGGTTAAAGTAAGGGAGGGGGGGGGGTCCCACACCATGACTGGGTTATACAGCCAGCAATCAATTTCTTAGAGACACTATTAGGCAAGGCTGAGGGATGAACATGTCCCTGTGTCATTTCCCTCTGTCAATGAGCTAGCATCAGGTCATAACTGATGTTATTCCCAGAGCAGCCCTTCAGGACCGACCAACTGGCTTGCACTAGGTGAAAGGCAATGGTCATTAACTCTGGGTCACCGGCCCTGCTCATCACAAGACCACTGCGGTGATTGATTTTCAGCGATAGACAGATCTTCTGGCTGACTGGCTGGAATATGTTTTTTCTGACCAGAAATTTTTATTTCAGTGAACCGTTTGATGGACACCATCAAGTATATGAAACTCTTGTTTCCTGGATTGTTTTAACATTGAATTTTAATGGAATATTTAGGGCCTATGAAAATCATGCAATTACAGATGTATACAGATGTATAAATGATATAATTATAAATAAACATTATATATACATTAAACCATGTTTTGTTTTACTCTTACCTTGTTTTGTTTTCCCCCAGACATAATTTAAAAGAGAAAACTATCTCCCTTTTTAACTGTATGAAAATATAGTGCCAGGGTTTAGATAATAGATTTGTGTTTCACATAAAATATTATATTTTGCTTAAACATCAATTGGTTTTTTCTGTTTGCTCATTTGGCGCCATTTTTGTTTAACGGGTCTGTATACAATTGGTAATGACTCTGAAAATTAATGACAAGACAAACTTTCTTGGTAAGAAGTACAACAGCTTTGGATAGTATAATGCATTTTTCGAATTACTGCGGTTTTGGAAAATATATCACTTTTTATCCCCAAAAATTTGAATCTGAGAAGTATCGTTTCTCAGATTGTGTATTCCATTTGCAGATTATTCTTCCTGCGTGGACATAACCGCTCCAGATTTTCGGCAATATCTCAAAAATGCTACCACCTTTTAAAATGAAATTTTCACAGGTTAGTTTTATGGTGTATATCTACAACTGTAGGATTGAAACAAACAGTGGGTTCCAATTACCAAACATATACTATCCCTTTAAACTGATTTCATTAATGACAAATGAATGCAATAATTGAGAACCGAACTGCAATTTATGCATTAGATTCACAATTCTGCGATTTTTTAGTCGTTTAACGACAACCATTTGTGCATATTTATAGACCTCTCTGGTATGCAAAGAGCAAGGGGTGTTGAATGTCTCAAAACCACTGGACCAAATCTGATGGAAATTTCACAGCTCAAAGAAATTAAATTGTGGATCTTATTTCTGCAAAAAAGCTAACTCTAGATACAGTATTTGATGAACTTGTCTATAAAAACAACCGGGGGTTATGGCCACTCATCAGTATGCTGAAAGTCATGTGGCAGAAGGTATCCCCACCAAATGCTGCCGTACTTGAACCACTCCTGTCCTCTTGTACAGAAATATACCCCCTCCCCTAAATTCCTCTAAAGAATTCCAGAGATTCCAAGAACACAATGAAGACACAATAGGAGGGGGGGTTACACCATGCCACATATCGAGCACCAAATGCAAAAATAGAAAAGGACAAATATTTCATTTCATCATTTCATCATTCATAAAGTAATCTACATAAACACAACAACAAAAGTACATAATAGATCTCCTGAGTATAACTTTGTGGGGGGGGTTTAGTCCAATGGAGCACATGGATCCATTTAAGTTTAATTTCTATTCAAATTGGCCTCGGGGTGGGGGGGGGGGTTCTCAATCAACTCCCTACTGAAATACCGCCCCGACCGACTGAAAATCTGTGCCTTTTTTTCACATGATCGTAAACAAGATCTTGATTCCTGTAGCGCTGACTAATGATGGTAATTTGGCAAGACCCCGGTGAGCTATCAATATGATAGAGTTGCCCGAGGGTCTGAATTAAATCCAATAGGATATAGTGCAGTAATCACAGACAAGTCCAGTTGCAATTCAGAAATGGAAATTTTCAAATATAAAGAGATGTTATCCCATCGCATGAGATATATAACGTAGCAAACCAACACTAGAACAGTCAAAAAAATGAACAATTCCTTCAAACAGCTCATTTCTTTGTTGATGTATGTAGCAAAAAGGGACGGTTTTGTCAGGATTTTTCCCCCAGAGTTGCCTAAAGTTGACAGAATCATAATTAAGATGATTACAGCGCCTTTATAAAAATGTTGAGTTGTTAAAATGGGTGTGTGTGGATGGGTATACACATTAAAATCGGGGACCAATTACACAGAGACAATAGGGTCCCCAGTTGGGGAAAGGTCCCCAGTTGGAGAGCGTGTACAAAACCAATGGGAGCTGTTGCTAAAAAGTTAAGAGTTTAAAAAAAAACCAGGGACAATAGGAGGTCCTAGGTAGGTATACACATTCAAACTGTGGACCTATAACAAGAGGACAATAGGGTTCCCAGTTGGGTAAAGGTCCCCAGTTGGAAAGTGTGTACAAAACCAAGGAGCTGTTGCCAAAAAGTTTAAGTACAAACAAAAGAGGGACAATAGAAGGTCCCCGATTGCAGGTGTTTACACACGCCAACTTACAGGGTACTTTTAACAATGGAACAATGCTACCCCACAAGGTTTTCTTTGTTCTAGTGTTACACCAACAAAAAAATTTCTTCAGAAAAGGGAATAATAGAACAACAATGGAAGTACCCATAACTGCCATATATGTTAGGTTGTCTGTGTGTGTGTGTGCGGTTTTTCTCAATAGTCTGTATAAAGGATTTGAGACTAAACTAAATGTCCCAGTTCAGCCCCTGCACCCTGTGCTAAACAATTGTAAAATGAAGATAGCTTTAAATGTGATATCTGAAAGTGTTTGTTTTCTCATCTCATGATTGGTAGTAGCTTTTCAATGACCCTGTATAAAGACCCAGGCAATAATAAACCCACAACAAACTGCGATAAATTTCCATTATTTTTGCATTATGCAAATATGTAGCTGCATTGCCTGTGGTTGTAAGCAAGACATAGCATAAAGATTTATGATTACTTTGTCTTTAAGATTTCCACTTTTTTCTTTTTTTTCTTTCTTTTTTGATGAGAGATTGTCCAACATCACAAGGCCGGACAGTCACTTCAAGGTGAGGGCTACACTTAACTGATTTGAGCTATTGACCCAAATCAACTGCCACCAGGGGCACGTTGCCACCTATTCCTGTGGCTGAAACAGGGTAACCCCCCTTCACAGTCCGTATTAGGATGTAGGCAGGGGTATCATCCACTAGGAGCCTGGCTGGTAGAACAGAATGCACTACCTTACTAACTTTTTATGAAGCAATTATGGTTAAGTGCCTTGCTCAAGGGCACAAGTGTCATGACCGGTTATCGAACCAACACTCTGCTGCTGACAACACCAGAGTTTGAGTCTGTTGAACTAGACCGCTCGGCCACGACACATATTCCAGCAGTTGATGCACATAATGGGCAGTCATCAGACGTATTTATGGGTAAATTCTTTTTTTCAAAAAAGTACCTCGTAGTCAGTAATCTGTTGCCTACTGATGAAATTTTATCCTGCCATTTTGTGGAGTCAAAAATTTGGTTCTACAAAATGGCGTACCGTGCTAGTTCACGAAGTAAAATGAAAAACACCCAATTTCAAGGCATATTTGTGTTGATCATTATATTCTACTTTTTAAACATCTTTCCAACCATATTCGTTTCATAACAAACGCTGTCAAACGCTTTTTATAGCCCAAAGCGCCCAATCCAAGGCAATGTGTCCCTTTAATACAGGAAGAAATTATTTCACTTGATACTGAAAAAAAATGTTTGTGCAATCGTAAATGTAATGAATAATTTTCTTCCAGCTCTCACATCTCCGTTTTGTTGTTCGCATAAAATGTTAAATATCCATCAATTTCAACCAATGATTTACAATTTCCGGTGATATACTATAGTCTCATTCCTAATTCTTGAGCAATAATCTAAGGAGTCAAATTTAACAGTAGTTACATGTTATGCCATCACCTTAGTCAAACACATCCAACTTGATACCCCCTCTAGGGTGTGTAATTACACAGGCAGGCTAATATCATCAAAGGTGTAGATCCCGCTGGTTTCTATGCATAAGAATCAACTCCACGCCGTCTTCATTAAATTAGAAATTAGCACTTGAAAGTCAATGACCCTACCATCAAATCTGAGATGATTTCGAAGAGGATGGGAGCTTGAACGGAGAATGGTCTAAACTGCTCAAGGAATAATTGGAGATATTGGGAGACGATGCTTCCCAAGATGTTCATAATAACCTTCCATGTTCAACCAAATTTGAAACAGACAAACAAAATGTATTAATGTTATCGTCTGCTCAGGACTATAAATAAGGTCATTGGTGTAATTTGCATGATTTCATCAAATTATCTTGGCATATTTTGAAGCTCCTGGTAAATGGGATTTATTGATCAAGAGCGGTCATCAACGTATTTGTTTAGCAAAAAGAAACATTCATTTTCTAAATATTGTAATTGCCCAATATTTTATTTCTATTTTAAATTTAATTTACATTACTTATTTGTGATGTCACTCTTTGTAAACTGAATATGTTTAGTCTCCGGACTTGTTGTTTGGCATTTTTCATCAAAAATAAGTAATGAAAGTTAAAATAAAATAGAGATGAAACATTCGGCAATTACAATTAAAAATTAAAAAAAGAGAAACCTCTCTCTCTCTCAAAAAAAAAAAGAGAGAGGAAAACAAAACAATAGCGGGGAAACAAACGAGGTTGGAAAAAATTTAAATCAAGAAAAAGCTGAAGACAAGAATTATGTACAATTAGTTGGGGGCTGCATTGAAAAAGCTAATCATACAAGGAATGGAAGACTGTATTATGTGGAAGTTCTGGTTTGGGGAATATTCATTTGCTGACAATTTCTAAGGTTACGACAAGATGAACAACAATAAACTGAACTAGATCTGTCAGAAAATGTAACATCTATTGCAATTATAGTAAATTTATTGCAATGGTACCAAGTTGTAAATAACAGACAAACAGTTTGCAGCATTAATTAAAAAGGGGCTGGTGATTTAAGAGATATCCATTAAAATCTGACAAACACAAGTTCAAAACCATTCCAATCTTTTCCTGAATCGTCCCAATACTTGATTACTAAGATCACTGCTTACATTTCAATGATTTACAAACAAGACCTGGTAAGTACGCATCTTCCAAAAACCCTAAATTACTATTTCTATGTCTATAAGACATTCCTCTGTACTCTTAAGAACTCTTTCAAAGAGTATCTTTTCTCCCAATAATATATGTAGCATATAGTTTTATCCTTTTGATTTGTTCTCCAGAGTTGCCATCCAATGATTTACAAACAAGACCTGGTGAAGTAAACATCTTCCACAAACCCTAAATTACTATTTCTATGTCTATAAAGATGTTCATCTGGACTCTTAAGAACTCTTTCAGAGTATCTTATCTTCCAATAATATGTAGCATATAGTTTTATCCTTTTGATTTGTTCTCCAGAGTTGCCATCCAATGATTTACAAACAAGACCTGGTGGAGTTAACATATTCCAAAAACCCTAAATTACTCTTTCTATGTCTATAAAGACATTCCTCACATGGACTCTTAACAACTCTTTCAAAGTGTATCTTTTCTCCCAATAGTATGTAGTATAGTTTTATCCTCTTGGTTTATTCTCCAGAGTTGCCATCCAATGGTTTACAAACAAGACCTGGTGAAGTAAACATCTTCCACAAACCCTAAATTACTAGTTCTATGTCTATTAAGACATTCCTCTAATGGACTCTTAAGAACTCTTTCAAAGAGATAAATTGAGATTTGAACCTGCAACCTCCGGGTTAACATGCCGGCACTCTACCAACTGAGCTATCTAGCCCTTATGTTGGCGGTCTCCCTATTTTATCAGTATCTTTGTTCGGGGATGCCAGTCAGAAGCTATTCAACCTGTAACTGCTGTATAGCCAGGGATCACACCCAAGTTTTTGATACAACCTGGGAAGCGGCAGCAGAGGGATCACCTTAAGGGGATGCAACTTTTATTTCAAATATCAAGAACCCCACAGGGAAACTGACTGAGTAAATTTGAAATATTTTTGGCTTGAACAAAACAAAAAAATAATTTACTAGAATCTGATCGTCTGTCTCTTTTCTTACCAGGCAAAAAATATAAATAATACATGGTGAAAAAGTATAACATTTACAAGCATGAAATCCCATTTATTATTATATGCTTTTATACTGAAGTTAACTTTCAAGGTTACCTTTGTGCTACATAGTTAAAAATAACGGATGACTGTAATCCTAAAAATTTGTCAAAATATTAATATTAATTCTCTCGCAACCCATCAAGACCGACGCCCGGAGTGTAAAGTTGATACAAGTTCCCCCGCAATTCTCTCACAAACCTTCACTTAGAGGAAATCGTTTTCTAAGGGACCTTATATTTGCACTGCTATCATCTTTCAAGATGACAAATGTGGCTAAATATTGACCTAAAAGACTTGATTTAACTTTGGCCTTGACAATCTCTGACTAAATCATTTGAAAGGATCTCAAGTTTCTGCTGACTGTTTTGAATTAAACATGATTTTTACCGAAACAAAATGTCATCAATATCATTTCTACAAATACAGTTCTTATGGGAAGAACTTATAAAACTTACGGAGGAAAATGGTTTGGTTTAACATACTTACAGAAGACCCAAAGTCAATAGAAATTAAATTGACATGTTAATTGTCTTCCATCCAATCACATTTCATCTATAGATAAAACCCCTGCTGTGTTCGAGATGAGAAAAAAAAAAACATGCAAAAATCTATCAGTTTATAAGACGGCGCTAACTCTATATACTTTCTGTACAACTAATCTAAAAAGTAAATACGCACAGTACTCAAAATGATGATTATTTGACAAACCAAGTCTGACTGAATTTGGTCATACATACAAAATGTATGAGTAATGAAACATGGAAAATAAATATTCACAGACCACGGATACGTTTTCCCAAATGAATACTTTTGAACTGATGTATACATTTCAACTCAATGAGAAAAGGGTTTTCTGTAATGAGTTTTAAAACCCCCTGAAAACACGACCAAAAAACCCAGTGGCAACATCAAAATCAGCAAGAATAATAAAGTTACATCAATCACCACGGAGAACTATAAATAAGTCTGAAATAGAAATGTACATCCAATCAAATAAATTTGCCTACATCTGCATTGTAAATGATTGTCTGGAAAGGTTGGTGACTATAAACTAATAAGGTCATTTTGTGCACAGAGCAAAAATTGAACCGATTTAAAGGGTTTGTATACATTTGGTAATGACACTGAAAATTAATGGCAATAAAAAGGTACTTGGTAAGAAGTACAGCAGCTTTGGATAGTATAATGCATTTTGAAAAACTTTTCACTTCGAAGTACTGCGGTTATGGAAAAAGATATCTCACTTTTTATCCCCAAATATTAGAATCTGAGAAGCGTTACTGACTGTAACGTTTCACAGATTGTGTATTCCAATTGCAGATTATTCTTCCTGCGTGGACATAACCGCTCCAGATTTTCAGCAATATCTCAAAAACAAATTTGTCAGTTCTTGCTGCTTATAAGCAGACAATATTGCTTAACAATTTTCTGCCAAGCAGAAATGAGCAGGATACCAGTCAAAAATTGTACAAGTGGCATGGTAGTTTGGCTGGTAACCTTATTCTGGTAAGCATAATTGTGTTGTGCTTACAATATAAGCTACGTTTTGTGCTTATAAGCAGCTCTATGAAACTGGGCCCACAGAACTGAAGTTCAACCCTCCCCCTTTAAAAATATCCTAGGTGAATAATAATAATTGTCTTTTTATCGTTATCCGAGTATTAAACACGCGATTATCCAAATGATTTATGCCCCGTACAACCCCTGGATAGGGAATCTAAATTACATTGGTTATCAGTAATTGAAGCTTGGTTGATGTCATGCTTCATGTCCTTGTCATCTAAGTAAATTGCGCACCTCATCACATTTCACTGTGTGGTTCCCATTAAAGACTTCAGTTACACACACAGATGGGCATGGACTTAGTGGAATCGCCGACGCTATCAATAACAGATTTCACGGTTCTATACAGATAAGCAAATCAAACAAATGATACGATTTGTGAGGACGATTCCAACAAACCCCCCTTTTTTTTAAATCCAGGTTATAAGTCAGTCATACGGAAATGCATCAGTTCTGTGCACACTATTTCATTTACTTTTCAGACATCATTTCAACAATTTGTAGTCCTTTGGAATCACTGTTGAGGATTCAAGCTGAGATTTGGCTGAATGTGACTTTGGGCAAAACAATATGTTGATCCAATTTAAAGGTGGGTTCATAGGTTGGTTTTTGACAATGTAATGCCAATTTATAGGCAAAACTATCAAGAAAGATACAATAAGTCGCGTGTGAAAGTTTCAGATGAATACAGTGTCTACTTGCTGAGAAAACAGCACAAAACCGTCAAGGTATTTTCACAACAACGTCGAATCCATCCACATTTAGTGAGGTGGCAGCGGGTACCAACCGTATCGATCTAGCAGCAGCATTCCTGAATGGACACCAACCCACAGAAATCTGAGAAACGATTCATGCATCAATCGTTTCTAAGATTCAGATTTTGGGTGAAAAATTATCCAAACCATATTACTTCGAAGGGAATCCTTTCTCAAAATAGTTTATACTATCAACAGCTGCAGAGCTTCTCATCAAGTAAGTTTTTATGGTCATTAATATTTGGAGTATTTACCAATCATAGGGTGTCGTGGCCGAGCGGTTAAGAGCATCGAATTCAAGTTCTGGTGGTTAGTCATCAGGTTGTGGGTTCGAATCCCGGTCATGGCACTTGTGTTCTTGAGCAAGACACTTAACTACAATTGCTTCTCTTCACCCAGGGGTATAAATGGGTACCTGCGAGGGTAGAGGTTGATATTGTGTTTGAAAAGCCTTCGGAGCGCCACGGCAGCTCGGGCTGTATATTCCCCAGGGAGCTGAGAAAGATTAAAGGAATGTTATTGGCCCAATGACCAGGGCACTAATGTAAAGCGCATTGAGACGTTTATTGTAAAATGCGCTATATAAGAACTTGTTATTATTATTATTATTATATGACACTACCTTTAACAAATCTCTTGCATGAAACTGCTAACAGTTTTAACCGTCTCTCTGTTAATTTGCTTATCCGTAAGATCCAATTTATCAGGGCCCAAGTTCGTAAATTATGTTAGCACAAAAACTTGATAAGCACAGAAATCTTTTGCTTAGGACGAATAGGTCACCAGCCAAAATACCATACAGTTACCATTGATGTGACTGGTACCCACCTCATTTCTTGCTTAGCAGACTTTTCTGCTAAACAGCTTTATGAACTTGGGCCCTGAAGATGTTAAGCGTGGACTCGAACATTGGGACCGTTAAACTGCGTTAAAAGCAAAGTATGTGGGACCAAAATCGTCCCCAAAATGTTTGAAAAGCCCCCCAGACTTGCACGCTCTGTTACCTACAGAAACAAAAGTTTTCAGTTTCAAGTATATTGCAACATTTATTATAGTCTGATTGATCCCAAAATTGTGCAGTTTTATTCTTGCAAATGTTGAATTCGTTTCCGTCTCCCTAATTCCTTGACCTAATCCAGCACAAATTATGAAGATTTTTGGACTTGTTCCCACTCCCTAATTCCTTGAATAACAAAAAGCCCAGCTAATCAATGGCTTTTCATTTTGCAAATGACGGCGTGTGGCGGTCAGCTGTCGACATGCATCCTAGACAAAAGTCTGGAGCTGTAATTTGAGAACTGATTGGAGAAGATTTCATTATTTTTGCAACTTTTTCTCTGTAATTTCTTTGTAAATGGTAAACAACCGCAGGCTGCCAAGTAGCTCATTCTGGTGCCACGAAGGAAAAAGACTGACTGCATAACTATAAATGAATCAAGACGTGACCCATATGCATTCATTGTGAAGAACAGTTGAACAACAGAAGCCTGTGTATAAGTAGGTTCATGTTAATGAATCAATGGTAAAAACTCCAGTGGTATTAATAACTGATAATACAGGACAGTTCTCAAAACTAAGTAGTCTCCCGATTTCCGAAATCTACTCCGCGGCAGTAGAATAAATAGCAAGACAAGTTCTCAAAGGACAAATCTACACAGCAAAGTAGATATATACACATGGTGTTACCGCAAACTGAATATACAACCAATAAGAAACAGTGGTATGATCAGATGAGATTCAGAGGGACAAAGATTCTCAAAATAACTCTTACGAGACAGATAAAACGAGGAGCAATTAATTCATTCAAGAGGAATAAAGTGAATTGGTGTTCGCACAGCTCATAACTGCTCCTCTAATTTTGAACTGCAACAGCCTAAAGTCAAATTTAGAGCAATTTCATGATTAGAGAACATATTAAGAGCAGTGGTACTTGTAAATTGTACAAACGAGCTAGCTTTGCCTAGTTATGAGTAGTTTTGGCGACCAATAAAAAGCAGTCCTACCTAAAACTTGAAAGGATTTTTTTTTTTTTTAAGTTTTAAGGTTTTTGTTGTGTGTTTTTATCTTTTTATACCCGTTCCCTTGTGTAGTTTTATTAAAAAAATTAAAATAGTAATATATTTAGTCTCTGTAAAAGGCATCCACTATTCGGCTTTTCGGCCGCCATGTTTGCATTTTTAATGAACCAATAATAATAATAATAATAATTATCCCATCCCATGAGTACATTTGTCATTGTTTATTTCTTTCCTTGTTTTTATTGTAAATACAGAGATATCTTAAAACTGGGCTGAAATGACGAACTAAATCTCTACAGACAGGGTGCAGGGCCAACCCTTTCCCCATCCCTATCTCTTCTGTAAACCCACATTCAAGGATGAGATTAGCCGAAAATGAAATTTCCTACAAAGTGGTCTACTGGTCTGGGTTTCCCCATATTCTATACCCAGAACCTCACAGATGTTACAATTCAGGAGGTTTACAGACTCTGTGCATCGCCAGAAATACAAAACTCCAGGTTTGGACAAAATATGGACTATTTATTTCTCCTTTTGGTGATTGCTTTACTTCTTTCAAGAAAATTTTAAGGCTGGAGAAATTTTTAATAAAATCTTGAAAAATCCTGAGAAATCACATGCTGGACATTATATCGCACTTGTTTGTTGTCACTACTTGGGGGGGAGGGGTTGATTCAAGTCCCTGTGAGGATGCCATCCCCCCTTCCAAAGAGAAAAACAGTCCGGAAATACTAAGCTCTCTTCTAATTTTACGAAAAGTACAAGCCCAGACAATCACTCAGAGTAAAACCCTACCATAATCAGTCCGAGACTACAAGCCGCAATCTTCATGACGGCGAGGGTTCTGAACAAGGATTTCAACGACAGCTCTGAAGAAGTGCTCAGAAGAAAAAGACTAAACGTCAAAAAACTCGTTCCTGTGTTTCTCTCACCCGACACTTTAATGAACAACTTGCTTAGGGATGTAACACGAAACCTCTAACAGCCATCTTAGCCACGTAACCATTAATTTTTCTCCTATTTTTGTTTGTTTCTCCTTCCAATGCACTCAAACTTTTGGAGCCACAATGTCCGACCAATAAGAGATGAAGTTAAGCGAGACGTGCTTCTATTGGTCAAAATGACTGTAAACAGGAAACGTACTTTAACTACCCCGTCACACCAGAAGAGACATTGTACCAGATCTTGCTACAAAGTACACGGTTTCCGACTGGGCAGGGCAAATAAATCTCCATGTGGTGTGTCAGCAGTGTTATTGATGAGGCCTTTTATCTGGCCCCCATTTCTCCCCTCACCTAACAAGTGTCTCTCTCTTGCGGTGACACCGTCCCTTCTTAATATCGGCATGATGAACACAAATAGAGTATGTCTCCTGGACCCAATAAGGCATGTCTCAATTATTTACCAATCTGAAGCAAGATCTATGCTCTTTTAGATGTTTCCTAACTCTCAGCCGCTTTCCACCACCCCCCCTTTCTCAGTAGAGGCTCTTGCTGCATTCTTGAGTTTTGTGACTGGTCTGAAGAGGGGTAGTAATTGACAAAATTACACAAATTACGTCTGGTCTGGTTACTACTGGTCTGGACTGGATTGATCTGGTTTTGTCTGGAGTACTAAAACAGAGTATAAACCAGATAAATTAGATCTGCCCCATCTTCAACCTCTGCTCTGATCTATTAATCTAATTTTTGACTGCAAAGTTTACAACCATGGACAATCTCGTCTATACAAAGTTTCTGGAAACCAATCTGACATCAGCGATAAAATGAGATTTTGGTGACAGGGATAATATCAACAACTGTATATCTCAGACCAATGAGGTTAAACCATAAAAACATCATTAAAGTGAAGAAGAAGAACAAAGCTAATTAACGTTAATTGGGAAGTAATAAAAGCCACACACCGTTAGATTTTACCTAAACATTTATACTCACATGGTAATATATTGTATGGCTTCAGATTTGATTGTTTCTAAATTGACCCAAAAATAAGAAACAATTCTGAAAAATAAAAAGCCGAACTGTGTTTTTCTTTGACAACCCTGTGACATTATAGTTTGTAAAGATAACCACATGTAGATCAACACAGATCACAAGGTATAGAGGAGCTTCAGTAACTCACTTTACTTCTTTCTAATCTCAACTAATTTTGGATTGTGGTTTATTACTTGATATTCTTTCTTTCTCTGTACACTTGCTGGCTAAGTTACTGGTGAGAGGGATGATTTAGGCATATGGTTAAAAACAAACAAAATCCTTGGGTCTGGAAAAAGTTGTTATGCTTAATTTTGTCTGATGGTGTAAAGCCTATTTATTTGGGCCAAACTTTTAGTATGTAGTTTTTCTCTCAGTTTAATAATAATAATAACATTTATAAAGTGCCTTTTACAAAGGTTTCAAGGCACTGTACAAAAGCATAACGAATAAACACAATCTTTGTAACTTAGAATAAAAGCAATGAGTTTTTAACATGGCTTTGAAGGAATCAAGAGATGATGCCTGACGGATGTGAAGAGGGAGATTGTTCCATAAGTTAAACCCTTTAGAGATAATAGAGGCCACAAGCGGATTGTAATTTTAATCTGAAAACTAACCGATTATAAAGTTCCAACTAAAACCATTTTTTCTGTGAAATATTCCCCTCTGAAATGAAGTCATATTCAAGGAAAACTGTATCTGAAAACCTTTAAAAAAAAAATGCAACAGCTGATTTCCGCTGTTCTAACAAAAATTAAAGACAATGTGTTTAAATGCTGAAAATTGTGCATGGTTTTTCACAATTTTCTCCTGACCTTTATCATGCTGTGGTCAATAAGTGTCAGGTATCCTGCATACAACAGTGACAGTCGCAGTTCTAATTCTCACATCATGAAAGGGACCAGACTGTCTTTTTCCTTCCAGCCTCGGTTTCATTACATAGGGTCGAATAGAAGAAACACAAGATGACCAAACCATAATAAAGGCCAATAATGGTGTAATTATAGCTTTGAAGTTCTACAAAAGACAGAACATAGTCTGCTATTTTGTAGAACCAATTATTTTGACTAAAAAAAAAGAAAAGAACATAGGGTGGAATGTGGACCTGAGAACAAAAGAGGTCCGCATAAGGTAGGGACTAGAAACACTATGTGGACTTACACACGTCCACACAGTGTTTTTAACAGTGTTGACAAATAGGATTTTCCTATTACGGACGGAAAAAAAATGCTCAGCAGAATTTTTTTATTTTAACTGTAAACTATCAAACTGTCAGGGTGTTTGCTTTGCAAATATTTTTTTTGTACAGAGTATTTGATGGTTTAGTGGTTAGGATATCTGCTCTACAATACCGGGGCCCAATGGACCGGAGTCCCATCAGAGTGGCCTGTAGATTACTTCTCCCCACAGGACTTGCAAAGTGCCGAGTACACAGTGCTTATTACACAGGCAGTGTAAGAGTAAAAATAAAATCAACATTACAGTTTTCAACTACACAACTTTATTTCACATAAAGCTGCTATTTAAAGGGGCACTTTTCCTGCACCCTGGGTGCTTTGGGCTGTAGAAAGCGTTTTTGTATTAATGAAATGAACTTACTTGGAAGGATATTTGAAAAGTAGAATGTAATGTATATAGGATTTGAGACATTGCATGGTGAGGTATCAATATATATTTGGTTTGCGGTAACACCATGTGTATATACTTGCTAGGTAGATTTTGTTCTTTGAGAACTTGTCTTGCTTATTATTCTACTGCCGCAGAGTAGAATATTTGGAATTCGGGAGACTTCTCAGTTCTGAAATTAAATGAATGTAATGAGTCACATAAATATCCCTTGAATTTCATGACAGAACATAGTCCGCTATTTTGTAGAACCAATTATTTTGACTCAAAAAAAAGGGGGGAAAGAAGGGCGGAATGAGTGTTTTAACGCAACATGCAAAGTGTGGACCTGAGAACAAAAGAGGTCCACATAATATGTAGGGACTTGAAACACTATGTGGACTTACACATGTCCACACAGTATTTTTAACAGTGTTGGAGAATAGGGATTTTCCTTAAGTGTACAGAACAAAGGAATGTCCACAGAGTGACTGCAACACAGAGCTGTGTGTTCTGCTGGTTGTATTTCGAGAGGCAAATCTATATTATATTTAATCACTACATGCTAACTACAAAACACTGCAGGCATTTTAGTGCATGAACAACTCTTAGAAAAGGTTGAGGAGTCATTCCAAACAGCAAAGTTTGGAGAGATTTGACGGCAATGTGTCCCTTTAAAGGCACTGAACACGTTTGGAAATTGTCAAAGACCAGTGTTCTCACTTGGTGTGTCCTAACATAAGCATAAAATAACAAGCCTGTGAAAATTTGGGCTCAATTGGTCATCAAAGTTGCAAGAAAATGATGAAAGAAAAAACACCCTTGTTGTACAAATTTGTGTGCTTTCAGATTAGGAATAAAAACTTCTTGCAAGAAGTTTTTATTATTTTAGTGAGAAATTACCTCTTTCTCAAAAACTACATTACTTCAGAGGGAGTCGTTTCCTACAATGTTTTATACTATCAACAGCTCTCCGTTGCTTGTTACCAAGTAAGTTTTTATGCTAATACTTGTTTTGAGTCATTACCAAACGTGTACGATACCTTTAAGCACGCTTGATGTAAAAAGCAATAACTCATTCTCAGCATCATGAAACATGATTCCAAGCAATCTGCATTTCTTGAGACTGAATTCTAAATTTAATTTTACCTTTACTACATTTTTGTTTTATTTATTTATTTGTTAATCTGACTCTTGATCCTGAAATGAAGGAATAATGGCAAAGTCAGCCTGTGATAAAAAAATAATATTCTCATAATTTCCTCTCAGGGTATTTTTTCAGGGGGATAACAAAATGTTTCTGACCTTATATCAAGTCAGTATTAAGCTTAAAGGGTCTGTATGTGTTTAGTAATGACTTTGAAAATGAATGGCAATAAAAACTTACTTGGTAAGAAGTACAGCAGCTTTGGATAGTATAATGCATTTTGAGAAACTTTTCACTGCGGTTATGGAAAAATATATCACTTTTTATCCCCCAAAATTTGAATCTGAGAAGCAATACTGCAGTAACACTTCTCAGATTGTGTATTCCAATTGCAGATTATTCTTCCTGTGTGGACATAACTGCTCCAGAATTTTCGGCAATATCTCAAAAACACTACCACCTTTTGAAATGAAATTTTCTCAGGTTAGTTTTATGGTACATATCTACAATATAAAGTATTGCTTTAAAGTATATCTACAATATAAAGTATTGACACAAACAGTGGGTTCCAATTACCAAACGTATACAATCCCTTTAACTTATTTATTTCATGGTCACTACAACTAATCTGTAATCCTTAAAGTGGACAAGTGATGTCTTCAGGTTTTTTTTACTATAGCTTAAATGCATCAGAGTTTTAAGTTCATGTACATACCTGATATGCAAACACAGGTTTTTTTTTAACCCCTTCCATATTTCAAGTGATATCATTTTTCTGTTGACATTAAGAAACCTCTAAGTGAGACATGTCAATTTAGAATTCATTTGCGGATTCATGTATGCAGTGACTCGTACTGAACCCACACCGAATCAAATTGGCAATTGGAGTGAATGCTTTAATTATGCACATACTTCAAACTGATCACTGCTTTAGGAGTCAACGATACAATCCCAGTAATTAGCCACGATGGAATGACAAAAGCGTCGCTCCAGTTTGAGTGAGGAAAACAAACGCAAACAATCGGGTCCATCACTTGCCCCCGGCTACACTCCATTCCTTTGGTATAACACCTCTGACTCCGATAAGAGCATCCTTTACTCCTTAATCTTGCTCGTCCATTACGGTCGGAAAAAGCCAGCTTTCTTATGTTTGCTTGGATGTTAGGGAGTGACAATTTTGGCACCGTTGAATGGAGAAAACCAATCACGCCATTTGGAACACGGACATTCTCAATTCAGCTCTCCCCCCACCCAACCGAAGGGGAAATACTGAATGGCAGAAACAAGTCACTGCGTTATAAGCCACTCTGGTGGATTTCGGGCTTGCGGGTTGTGAATAGAAGGTGATGTTATTTAAGTTTCAGTCCGGCAGTTAATAGAAACAACAGGTTTTGAGTCATGGTTTTCCCCTAGGGCCATAGGAGAATATTTCGATTTGGACATGGTTTGTGATCAACTGGAAAGAAAAGAGAAAAACACCCAGTATGAAGTCAGAATTGACAATAATTATTAGCTTGAAAAAATATGCTGGAAAGGGAGGCAAGCCAATCTAAGTTAGAAAATTTACTTATTATTATGACCATTATAGCAGATATCTTTTGTATATTTAATCATCAAATACAATAAGAAACTGATTTCAACAAATTATACAAATGTTATACTTTTTGATCTATTCCGGGAGGTGTAATAATGACGATATTAATTTAGGCATTAATCCAGGGGGTGAGTCGAAGAGGTGGGTCATGGGGGTGGGTCCAGGGGGGTGAGTCCAGGGGCTGGGTCTAGGGGGGCGAGTCCAGGGGCTGGGTCTAGGGGGCGAGTCCAGGGGCTGGGTCTAGGGGGTGAGTCAAGGAGCTGGGTCTAGGGGGTGAGTCTAGGGGCTGGGTCTAGGGGGCGAGTCCAGGGGCTGGGTCTAGGGGGTGAGTCAAGGAGCTGGGTCCAGGGGGTGAGTCCAGGGGGTGAGTCCAAGGGCTGAATCTAGGGGTGAGTCCAGGGGCTGAATCTAGGGGCGAGTCCAGGGGCTGGGTCTAGGGGGCTGGGTCTAGGGGGTGAGTCCAGGGGCTGGGTCCAGAGGGTGAGCAAGTCCAGGGGCTGGGTCTAGGGGGCTGGGTCTAGGGGGTGAGTCCAGGGGCTGGGTCCAGAGGGTGAGCAAGTCCAGGGGCTGGGTCTAGGGATGAGTACAGGGGCTGGGTCTAGGGGGGCGAGTCCAGGGGCTGGGTCTAGGGGGCGAGTCCAGGGGCTGGGTCTATAGGGGGTGAGTCTAGGGGCTGGGTCTAGGGATGAGTCCAGGGGCTGGGTCTAGGGATGAGTCCAGGGAGTGGGTCTAGGGGGCGAGTGCAGGGGCTGGGTCTATGGGGTGAGTCCAGGGACTGGGTCTGGGGTTGAGTCCAGGGGCTGGGTCTAGGGATGAGTCCAGGGGCTGGGTCTAGGGGGCGAGTCAAGGGGCTGGGTCTGGGGTTGAGTCCAGGGGCTGGGTCTAGGGGCGAGTCCAGGGGCTGGGTTTAGGGGGTGAGTCAAGGAGCTGGGTCTAGGGGGTGAGTCCAGGGGCTGGGTCTAGGGATGAGTCCAGGGGCTGGGTCTAGGGGCGAGTCCAGGAGCTGGGTCTAGGGATGAGTCCAGGGGCTGGGTCTAGGGGGGCGAGTCCAGGGGCTGGGTCTAGGGGGCGAGTCCAGGGGCTGGGTCTAGGGGGTGAGTCCAGGGGCTGGGTCTAGGGGCGAGTCCAGGGGCTGGGTTTAGGGGGTGAGTCAAGGAGCTGGGTCTAGGGGGTGAGTCCAGGGGCTGGGTCTAGGGGCGAGTCCAGGGGCTGGGTCTAGGGGGGCGAGTCCAGGGGCTGGGTCTAGGGGGTGAGTCCAGGGGCTGGGTCTAGGGGGGGCGAGTCCAGGGGCTGGGTCTAGGGGGTGAGTCCAGGGGCTGGGTCTAGGGGCGAGTCCAGGGGCTGGGTTTAGGGGGTGAGTCAAGGAGCTGGGTCTAGGGGGTGAGTCCAGGGGCTGGGTCTAGGGGGGGCGAGTCCAGGGGCTGGGTCTAGGGGTGAGTCCAGGGGCTAGGTCTAGGGGGGTGAGTCCAGGGGCTAGGTCTAGGGGGGTGAGTCTAGGGGCTGGGTCTAGGGGGTGAGTCCAGGGGCTGGGTCTATAGGGGGTGAGTCTAGGGGCTGGGTCTAGGGATGAGTCCAGGGAGTGGGTCTAGGGATGAGTCCAGGGAGTGGGTCTGGGGATGAGTCCATGGGCTGGGTCTAGGGGGCGAGTCCAGGGGCTGGGTCTAGGGGGTGAGTCTAGGGGCTGGGTCTAGGGGGTGAGTCAAGGAGCTGGGTCTAGGGGGCGAGTCAAGGGGCTGGGTCTGGGGTTGAGTCCAGGGGCTGGGTCTAGGGGGCGAGTCCAGGGGCTGGGTCTAGGGGGCGAGTCCAGGGGCTGGGTCTAGGGGGTGAGTCCAGGGGCTGGGTCTAGGGGGCGAGTCAAGTGGCTGGGTCTAGGGGGCGAGTCCAGGGGCTGGGTCTAGGGGGTGAGTCCAGGGGCTGGGTCTAGGGGGTGAGTCTAGGGGCTGGGTCTAGGGGGTGAGTCCAGGGGCTGGGTCTATAGGGGGTGAGTCTAGGGGCTGGGTCTAGGGATGAGTCCAGGGAGTGGGTCTAGGGATGAGTCCAGGGAGTGGGTCTAGGGATGAGTCCATGGGCTGGGTCTAGGGGGCGAGTCCAGGGGCTGGGTCTAGGGGGTGAGTCTAGGGGCTGGGTCTAGGGGGTGAGTCAAGGAGCTGGGTCTAGGGGGCGAGTCAAGGGGCTGGGTCTAGGGGGCGAGTCCAGGGGCTGGGTCTAGGGGGCGAGTCCAGGGGCTGGGTCTAGGGGGTGAGTCCAGGGGCTGGGTCTAGGGGGCGAGTCCAGGGGGTGAGTCCAAGGGCTGAATCTAGGGGTGAGTCCAGGGGCTGGGTCTAGGGGGCGAGTCCAGGGGCTGGGTCTAGGGGGTGAGTCCAGGGGCTGGGTCTAGGGGGTGAGTCCAGGGGCTGGGTCTAGGGGGGCGAGTCCAGGGGCTGGGTCTAGGGGGTGAGTCCAGGGGCTGGGTCTAGGGGGTGAGTCCAGGGGCTGGGTCTAGGGGGCGAGTCTAGGGGCTGGGTCTAGGGATGAGTCCAGGGGCTGGGTTTAGGGGGTGAGTCCAGGGGCTGGGTCTAGGGGGCGAGTCCAGGAGCTGGGTCTAGGGATGAGTCCAGGGGCTGGGTCTAGGGGGGCGAGTCCAGGGGCTGGGTCTAGGGGGCGAGTCCAGGAGCTGGGTCTAGGGATGAGTCCAGGGAGTGGGTCTAGGGATGAGTCCATGGGCTGGGTCTATGGGGCGAGTCCAGGGGCTGGGTCTAGGGGGCGAGTCCAGGGGCTGGGTCTAGGGGCGAGTCCAGGGGCTGGGTCTAGGGGATGAGTCCAGGGGCTGGGTCTAGGGGGTGAGTCCAGGGGCTGGGTCTAGGGGGCGAGTCCAGGGGCTGGGTCTAGGGGGCGAGTCCAGGGGCTGGGTCTGGGGTTGAGTCCAGGGGCTGGGTCTAGGGGCGAGTCCAGGGGCTGGGTCTAGGGGGCGAGTCCAGGTGCTGGGTCTGGGGGCGAGTCCAGGGGCTGGGTCTAGGGATGAGTCCAGGGGCTGGGTCTAGGGGGTGAGTCCAGGGGCTGGGTTTAGGGGGCGTGTCCAGGGGGTTGGTCTAGAGGGTCCTAACCACTACCTGCTCTCATTTCTTGTTCTTTTGTGTCTAGAACATGCCAGACTTTTTGAGACGCTCCCTAAAACAGTTCAGAATAAATTGTGAACGGATTTTAAGCTGAAATGAACACAGATGATTTTATGCAGTAGTTCTACTACTTCTATAAAGAAATTGATGCAATAGTTGGCAGATCTTTAATGGCAAGTGCATACTGCCTGACAGCATCTTCTGCTCGACTCGGTCAAGTCTCAAATGCCCACATTTAGGGGGCGGAGACAACATGGATTAAGAAGTTACTCCTTATGTACAACTGCAGGCGTGAATAACTCAACTGAATAATATTAGAGAGAACTGAATTTGGGACTGTTCATTTCTGTATAATCATCACCATAGGCCACCGGCAGACATTGCTAATCTTGCTGATTTTTTGCCCCTTTTATTTTTTAGGAAAAAAATGCCTCAGGAATATTATTACGAAACAGAAATACTAGGTTTTGTTTTAGAATTGTAGATTCGATGTTAACATGGTTTGAAAATGTCAATTCGGTTCGATACCTTTTCTTTGACCCTCTTGTTTGAGAGTGGGATTAGGTAAAATCTTGCTGCCGTTTGTGGCCGCTATGGGCATTTTGGTACGAGCCACTTGTGGCCGCTATGGTCTCTAAAGGTTAAGTAGCCAATAGCAATCTATTAAATCGTTGCATTTTGGAGAACAATTATTCCAATCGTTTAACTTTCAGGAAACCAGTCTCAGCAGCGAGTATTGCAGGAAAGGCCTGCTTACATTTTTAATTTTTTTTTTTACTTTACTTATTTTTAAAATATGGCGTGTCGTGGCCGAGCGGTTAAGAGCACCGGACTCAAGCTCTGGTGTTTCTGATCAGCAGAGGTAGGGTTCGAGTCCAGGTCGTGGCACTTGTATCCTTGAGCAAGATGCTTTACCATAATTGCTTTGTCCTTCGGATGGGACATTAAGCTGTAGGTCCAATGTACTGGGACTTGTATTGCACGTAAAAGAACCCAGAACACTTATCGTGTTTAACCTGGGTGTTTCTGGTTAACATAGCAAGCACCCTTGTTTACAGGTTTCCTCAGACTTGTGAGCTACAGTGATTAAGTTCACTTATGAGGCATCCTTGGTTTCATCACCAGAAATATATAATAATAATAATAACATACAAAAATAATTTCTTATTTCTATTGCCTGTCAAGATAAAAGAAAACAGTTTTCAGAGATGAAACATTTCAACAGGTAACTTTTCATGGGACCAACAGTACTATTACATAAAGCAAGTGCTGAGCTTCACCCTTTCGAGACCATAGCAGCCACAAGCCGCTTGTACCAAAAAGCCCATAGCGGCCGCAAGATTTGACCTACTACCATTCACCCAAAAAGGTCAAAGTAAAGGTCGTGTCCGGAAACGAAATTTTCCAATGTTTCCTTTGTTAACATAGTATCCCAATTTCTAAAAACAAAACAAATTTTCTGTTTCACATAATAGTTGTCAACATGTTTAATGAAAACAATTGATTTAAAAAAAATGAACAATATCAGCGTTGTCTGGGCGTATTGTGATGATTATACAGAAATGAATGGTCTCTAAAGGGTAAACAATCCAAATATTTCAGTAGTAAACTTAACACGAAATGAGATGTTGAAGACTTTAGTCCTTGAGAATTCTTCAAGTTACCTCGTTCCCGATGCTCTACAGACTCTTTTTGAAGATTATTCATTCTGTGTCTACCTTTGCCAAATACATACTGATTTCCAAGGTTCGAAGACTTCAGAGTGCATTTTCAAGGTAAGAAATCGTCTCGAGGAAGGTCTCTAAGAAGTTAGCCAAGACGTACAGAGAGGGAGGATCTGAAGACACATGTGTATGAATTATCGATGTAGAGATCTCAGGCATTCAAGACAAGACCTCGGTTTGCACTCCTGACTACGTGACTCACTGACTGAAGGTATTTCTGATATTTGCGGGGAATCGGCAATCTATGATTCGTAGAGTCTGTACGTTCTTGAGTCTTTATGAGTCACAAGAAACTACAGAGGAATCTGAGATGATGTTGGGGGGAGAAAAATTACTTAAAGGGAAAGTTTGGGTTGCACCTACCTCACTTTCAATAAATTCAGTTTAGAGAGTTTGTAACATTGCAGGATTGAAGCAAAAGATTTTTTTTTGAGCCTTTATTCTCTCTTAATATAACCAGTTGTAAGAACGTGGTATTATTGAATAATTGGGTTATACATTGAGGAACCAAGTTATACTCCGGCTAGGTTTAAAGAACGCATGATATTTGGTCCTTGGAAAAGAAGTAGGAACATTTTATCATGTATAAGGACTGACCTACATGTACACATGGTGTAAGCTTTAATAGACTTTTCAGGGCAATAATCTGAATTTTCCAAGGGCAATAACAATCTAACATCAGACTAAGTATAGGAAGAATATCATGCCTGAGGAGAAACCAAGGCAGTGACAAGTGGCTACATAAAACAAGTTTTGTGATTAGAGAAAAGGTCCCAGACGGCAACTTTTGTTGACAATTTTGTCGACAGATGAAAGAACCCAAACTAAAAAAACTTATTTCATTAAAACTCATACAATCACAAAACAGCAACAAATATGATGAAGTAGAACAATAATCAAATTTAAAGGTAGGGTCATAGATTGGTTCATACTCAACAAATTAATAACCATAAAAACTTATTTGGTAAAAAGCAGGGCAGCTGTTGATAGTTTTAACTATTTTGAGAAAGGATTCCCTTTGAAGTAATATGGTTTGGCTAATTTTTCAATATGAGAAACGATTCATGCTTGAATCCTTACTCAGACTTCTGAGGGTTGGTGTCCGTTTGCAAATGCTGTGGCTAGAGATGCGGTTGGTACCCGCTGTCACCTCGCTAAACGTGGAAGGATGCCACGTTCTTGTGAAAATACTGTTACAGTTTTTTGCTGTTTTCTCAGCAAGTAGACACTGTATTCAGCTGAAACTTTCACATGTGACTATCATTATATCTTTATTAATAGTTGTGCTTATAAATCAGCATCACGTTGACTCTGAAAATAAATGGCAATAAAAACTAACTTAGTAAGAAGTACAGCAGCTTTGGATAGTATAATGCATTTTGAGAAACTTTTCCACTTCGAAGTACTGCGGTTATGGAAAAAGATATTACTTTTTGAATCTGAGAAGTGTTACTGCAGTAACGTTTTTCAGATTGTGTATTCCAATTGCAGATTATTCTTCCTGCATGGACATAACCGCTCTAGATTTTCGGCAACATCTAAATAACGCTACTACCTTTTGAAACGAAATGTTCACAAGTTATTTTATGGTATATATCTACAACTATATAGGATTGAAACAAACAGTGGGTTCCAATTACCAAACGTATACAGACCCTTTAACAAGAAACTCTTTGAGCAAACAATTTCAGAAAAACAAAATAATTTCCTTCAATGACCTCCATACAGAAAATGTCAAACTCTTTGGCAGCTATCACAAGATAGTTCTCACTGTGTTAAAAAAAAACCCCTGTCTACAAATGTGTCGTGACTATAACAACGTCCTGGGGTACTATGCTTATAATGTCAATGGTATTCACCTGTAGTTTTGACAAGGAGTTGCCCTACCGCTAAATACAAGTGACTCAGGCTTTTATGATCTGCTGTCGGTGTGGGCGAGTTGGCGTGTGTGTTTGCATCTATGGCTTAAGACTACAGCGGCATGCCAATAAGAGTATCATATATAACGGCCAAACATCCCTCTCTCATGGGCAATGAATCATTAATTTGTGTTCATTTTATGTCACTTTTGTAAAGAAAAAAACCCCAGAACTACAACTTTGTTTGGAGATTATTTTCAATTCTATCTGGTAAACTTGCTTAATGTCACATTTTAGAGATGAAAAAGTCTCACAAGTTTGCCGACAGAAGTAAAGAGTTGGCATAACTGTGAATCTTTATTAGATGTTAAATTTGCATTTCATTTCATTTATTCTGGTTGTGAAGCCAAGGACTCTCAGAAAAGCAAACTTAATCACTGTACTAGCCAAGAACCCAATGGAGAGAAGACACTAGGAAGGAAGTTTCAGTTTTAAATGTGGGAGGAAAACCCCAGAGAGTTATTCCAGGGAAAACCCATGCAGTCAGGTAGGGACTGAAAACCCAATCCGCATAGTGCCCCCGGCGGGATTCGAACCATTGTCCTGGAGATGGAAGGCGAGGAAAGAAACCACTATGCCAACCTGACCACCCTCAGGGATAAAGAATATTTACCCGTACACCGATGTGTGTTCAGCACTGTATACTCAGTACTTCCCCCCCATGTCCTGTGAAAAATACCCACAGGCATATTACTCGGGTGGGATTCGAACCCACAACCTTTACCATTCTAGAGCAAGATGTCTTACCACTAGACCACCGAGATTGCCCAATAGCTAGACGCAGTCCGAATCCTATATTTTAGCAATGGGACTCTTTATTCAACTTGAAAAAACACACGATTCAACAATACAAGTAAAGTTTCTAAAACAAATTTGTTTTGTCCGGTACAAGAAGATAAATATATAATTAATTTGTTTACAATGGATTTCTACTATCTCAATGTCTACTTTCGACTCAGAAAGCGTGCTATGGGCAAATAAAGACTGGTTCTTATTTCCTGCAAAAGTAAGTTGTTATGGCGCTAACAATTACTGGGCAGTGTTTTTCAACATTGTGACACAAGGAAATTCACTTCGCTTTTAAATCTCATTGCGCATAAAATCAGCTACAAAAACTGACTTTACATGTATTTAATGATACCTGATGGAATCTTTTTTTATTTATTTATTTGTCATAACGTAAGTTGAAAGTACAGATCAAGTGATAAAAGACAAGGGAAACTGACTTGGTAAATTTTAAATGAGTTTAGGTTGAACAAAGAAAAATAGACCAGTGCAGGAATTGATCCTGCGACCTCTGGATTAACGTGCCGGCGCTCTACCAACTGAGCTATCTAGCCCTAATGTTGGTGCTCTCCCTATTTTGTCATTATCTTTGTTCAGGGGTGCCAGTCAGAAGCCATACAACCTGTAGCTGCCACATAGCCAGGGATCACACCCAAGTTTACGATACAACCTGGGAAGCAACAGCAGAGGGATCACCTTAAGGGGATGCGACTTAATATTTCAAATATCAAGTAACAAACCTCAATAGAAACTGACAGGGTAAATTTTAAATATTTTTCGGTTGAACAAAGAAAAATTTACTAGATAGGGCTAGAAAGCTTAGTTAGTAAAGTCCCGGTCGCAGGTTCAAATCCTGCTCTAGTAAATTTTTCTTGGTTCAACCCAAATTAGAAAGCAAAGAGTTAGTAAAATTATGAAGTATCGATAAAAGGTAGTAATGATCACGCTGATATTCTTAAAGTTTACAAAAGAAAACTGAAAAATTTCATTCAATGGAAAACATCAGATTATGTGAAGAAGCCTTTCACCAAACTTATGTTAAAAACAGTGCTTTGTGCTATTTCGAAAACGACAAGCTTAAATTTACCTTCTGATGTTCAATAAATAGTCTTCTGTTTGATATATGAGTAATAATGTGCAGTAAGTTTTTGTTCTATTTTCATTATTTTAAATTGCCCACCAATTTTATTTTTTGATTTCCTTCTAAGTTAATTTCGTTTCCAAATGTTCAACATTTGCATGTGTTCTTTTTACTTTCCGTATGTTTTTGTACCTTCTGTTGTAAATAGAGAATGATTGATGTCAATAAACGGAGTTTAACTCCATTTGAAAAAACCCAAACAAAACACAAATATGAAACTGACAAGGTCTCTCCTGATTAAATTCGGTGGGAAAAAATATATAATCTGCAAGCAGGATAATGAAATGGCAATGTGACTACTAGTGACTACCTCAGAAGTCAGCTTGTTTGATTAAGTGTAAGGAACTTGAGAGAATCTTAATAAAAGCTCAAATGTGCCGCCGGACATTCTCGGCAGATGTTCAAAAATGTCAAAGTTTCCCACTTTGGCTAGTCTTCCAAACAGCATTTATATGGACTTGACAGGTTATCGAATCCCCCCCAAAAAATAATTTCTGAAGAGGTAAAATGTAATAAAAACGTTTTAAATTTATATACGAACATTTGTTTTCCACTCATACATTTTTTTCCCAATTAATAACCTTCCCTCTTTTCTTGTTTTTTTATACATTTTTCCTTTTTCACAAACCGGTTTAATTTGAAGAAAAAAAAAGCATTCACCCCCGACCCAACAAACAAGAAAAACAATCATGCAAAATACATTCTCTGCAGAAATAATCTGGTCAGCTATAAGAAAGAAATTGAGGGAAACAAAATGGCACAATGACAGAATAGCTTGTAGATAAATTTTTGTTTTCAGCTCTCCCAACAAAATATCAGCCAGCACCTGCTGAATACACGGGTGTTAGCCTGGTCAATGGCACAGACAAGTCACAGATGGTGAGTTAAGCACTCGGGGACGGTACGCAACACACTGTCCCAGGCTACCACTTCCCCAGTAATCATTTGATAACATAATACACCGTGGAGTGAGTTTATACAATGTCATTCAATACACCTAAATTAATGTCATGAATTCTACTTGCGTAATTGGAGCCGCAACTAGAGACATTTTCTTTTCTTGGGGCACACTCAGAGGAATCTGCTCCAGGCAATAAACAAAATCTCCAAGATGTCTTTTTTTTTGTCTTCTTTCTTTCTTACTTTAGAAACATATTAGACGGCCACATGATACAAAATGAAGATCTCTATGGCATGGAGGTAAAAGTTGAAAAACAATCAGTTAAAATCGGCCCAATTGGCAGTTTCATCAACAGTTTCAGATTACCCCAAACACAGGACAAAATTGAAGATTCGCTGGAAATTCCTGGCATAGGTACAAGGAGCGTTTTTTCCGTTTCTGTTCCCTTGTTTGTCTCTTGTCTTGTTGTCTCAGCCATCATGGGTGACACTGAGGCTGACGCATTCATGTGATTGACTCGCCATCTCATGATACTATGACCTCAAACGGCCAATCAAAAAACTCTATCCCACTTGTTGTTTAGCCAATCAACCTCAAGCTCCAGTCATTAAAACCACGACAGATAATTTCCACGGAAGATAATATGTGCCGCCCACCCATGGGAAAGGGATCTACTTTCTTGACATTTAATCATGAGCAAGACATTTGATATGTGACGTAAAACATAGCCGTTTTTATGAACAAACAAATTGTCGTCAGATTCGAACGGGAGAAAATATATAAGAAAGTCGGCCGGCGAGTGACAGACGATGACGCTGCTAAAGCATTCGATGTTCCATCTTGCAGGGTTGTGTTTTGTGGTTTGAGTAATAGAGGTACATTCGAAGATGAGAATCAAGACAACTGCTGATGAACCACATTAAGGGAGCTAGTTTAATCACTGTCATTTTGTTTTTTCTTTAAAAGCGATCGATGATTAAAATTCTCTGTCCAAGTATACAATTCGATTTCATTTAGATCTACTAAATAAAAGATGTTGGCAATCTAATTCCCCCCAAAAAAAGCTGAAATGGAGAATAAATTCATGATGCAGGTTCAACAATTGTGAAGTGGTTTTACAATCAAAATGACACTAAATTGCATCTATTTTCAAACCTCTCCGTGTAGCCAGCAATAAGATGCAAATTATTATCCCCTATAAAGAATATTATATTCATTTTTCTTGCAGACTTAAATCAAACCAAAGGAAAGAAATATTATATCATTGGTCAAAAATTGTCTTCATCTTCAAAACAATTTACTTCTCAACCCTGCAAAGTAAAATTCCCCCAAAAAAATTCTGCACAAATTTTGTTTTCCCATCATCTGAAAGGAACTGTATTTAACCTGAGCTCAATTTCATAGAGCTGCTAAAGCATAAAAAGTAGCTAAGCACAACAAAATTACACTTACCAGAATGAGGTTACCAGCCAAACTACCATTCCACATGTACAATCTGTGACTGGTATCCTGCTCATTTCTGCTTAGCAGACAATTGTTAAGCAATATTTTCTGCTTAAGCAGCTCCATGAAATTGGGCCCTGGTTTGAAGGAAAGCTTTGCACATCCTCAAGAAAGATATCTTTCCACTTTTAAAATTTCCTTCCACAGAATGTACTTCCGAATGCAAATTTTATTTGTCTACTGCGAGTTAGTTCTCTTAAGGAGAAGAGCCTCCCCACCCCAAGGGGTTGCTTCCCCCACCCCAGGGATTGCTACCCCACCCCAGGGGTTGCTCCCCCAACCCTAGGGTTTGCTATCCTAACCCAGGGGTTGCTACCCCACCCTAGGGGTTGCTTCCCCCAACCCTGGGGTTGCTTCCCCCAACCCTGGGGTTCGCTTCCCTAACCCTAGAGGCTGCTTCCACACACTAGGGGTTTCTCACCCCGCCCCAGGGGTTGCTCCCCCACCCTGTCAACCAAAACGCTCGAATGAACTAAAATAATAGCTCTTAAAAATGTAAGCCTTATTTTTGCATGTCTACCTGTCCAACCGCAATTTACCAAACTTGACCTCAATCATTAATACCCTTTGGATCTATTGATTAATCATTTTTTAATACGTCATCAGGGACCATATGATAGATCCCTCACCCTAGAGGGAAGAGGAGGTATTGCTCTTCCCATCACAAGAACACTTCATCAACTACGGAACTACTTTTCTTCAAATTTTTTTCTTCTTCTTTCTCTCGCCCGGAAAATCAAACAAGTTGTTGTTTTATTTGCTGTATGTCATGCACCTACTATTCCGTAAACGGGCTCTCGTGTGAATCACTCCCGTTAAACTCTTCATGACAGATCTCCACCCCCGGCACGACTCATTGAGACCACTATCTGAATATTTTCTCCGTACTGTTGTTTAACGCGTTGAATATTCTACGAGATTAACTCTTGGCTAATTCCCGGCATCCGAGGATCCCCCGTCTTAAGCTGTGTAAGACCGCGTGGCCATGGGGCAGGTTTTGTCTTGAGTGTTTACTCTCACATCATAACGGGAAGTAACGTCTGGGGTCTTACAAAAGAAAGTAAAAACTTGCTTAGCAGTTAATTTTCTAGTAAGCGTGGTGTATTTTTTATCGGGGGCACATACACCACGCATGATATTTGGTCTCTGGAAAAAAGCGGGAACATTTTTATTGAGTGCAAGGGCTGACCTATGTACACATGGTAGAGGTTTTTATAGACTTTACTTGTTATTAAAAACAATATTTTCTTATTTTTCTGAGGGTAAAATATTAAACGGAAATCAGACTTAAGTAAGAAGAATATTATGCCTAATAAATATGCACAAAGTATTTGGAATGGAAAAAATAATAATAATAAAACATGAGAGGCAAGATAACATTTCTTCTCACTGAAAATGCTAAAAATGTCATAACGTACAACCATCCAAGAATTCCTTAAATCAGCCTCCATGTGTCATCGTGCGAAAAAATCATTTAACTGTATCACAAAAAATAATCAATTATGGAGCTTTTTTTTTTACAGAGGTACGATATTGGGCAATGGCCTTGTCTTCTGTACATGCCTTAAGAGTAACATTACAAATAAAATATAAGAACATATAGTCTTGTATAGCACACATACTCAAGAGGCTTGAACAAACAGAAATATTTTAAGACAGGTTTTTAGATTTGTTTAGCACCACCAGGGTTTCTGGCGGTGCAGTCAGCAGACACTGCTAGAAACACAGGGGCAAACCCCTTCTCTTAGCAATAAGTGTAACTGGGTTATTTTACATGCATTACACAATGCACGGGACGTACAGCTTTTACATCCCATCTAAAGTACGAAGAAATAATGGTTGATCAGAAACACCAGAGCTTGAGTCTGGTGCTCTTAACCGCTTGGCCACGACACGCCGCGACAACAGCTGTAGACGATCAAGCAAGTTAATCCTACATGATGATTTATGTTTTGTCGTTCAACTTTTTATAATTTCATTTGAGAATTTGCTTAACTTGCCGAAGACTTTTGTCAAGATTTTTGTCAGGAACGTAAAAAGTAAACATCTATACATCACACAAATTCAATAATTTTTATATCAAATAAACTCCACCCCCCTTCCCCGATGTCATCGGACAGCCTTCAGAGGAGGGGGCTCACTATTTAAGGGAGGCTGTGCACCATTTTTTGATAGGCTATACACAGTCCACGGCTTCGTGTATAAGAGTTCAGAGTTGCCCAAGCACGTTTCTGGGCTTTTTTATTCCTTTAAAATCCAATTAATGTTGCTGTACATGTTCCTAGCCTGTTGTTTTTTTCATGAGATTTTTGATTGCCCACCAGGGCTGTTTGTCATGTTTGACCAAAGCCGGCGGGAATGGGTTGTGCATAAACAAATATTTAAAAAATGAATAAAATATGAAGAAGAAAAAAAAGTAGGCAAAAATTCTTTGCCCTGGAATGCTATTTGTTATTAATAAATTCTGTCATAAAAATCTTACAATAACAGTACATAGTAAAAGCAACACTTTATGCCATCTTCCAGAACAGAAAAAAAAATGCTGACAAAAACTGAACAACAGAGGGCGCTATGACAAATTTATGGTCATCTCTTCAAATGCAGGTTTTTTTTCCACTGGCAAAACTTATTTATTCTCATGAGAACCAATTTATTGTTGAGGAAAATCCAATGCTTTGAACAGGAAAAACAATCAATTTGAATATCTAAATTTATGTAAATTTTTTTTTTTAAAACTTAACTTTGATGTTCAAAGAAAACATAACCGGACAAATCTAAACTGTTTTCAGATCACAAATTGCTACTTAATCTACTTCCAACTAATAGCAGTTCAAATTCAAATGGTCCTGAAAAAAAACATTGCAATAAGGTTCCATATGTATAGGTGGGTTCATAGACTGTTTTCTGTCAAAGTAATGCTGATTTATAGGAACAATTATCAACATACAATAAAAATCTCCTGTGAAAGTTTCAGCTGAATGCAGTATCTACTTGTTGAGAAAACAGCACAAAACTGTCACGGTATTTTCATAAAGACCATCAAACCCATCAATGTTTTTAGCGAAATGACAGTGGCTACCAACCGCATCTCCAGCCACAGCATTCACAAACGTACACCACAGAAATTTGAATCTCCAAAATTGGCCTTGAGGTGAGTTTGAGAGATTCAAATTTGTCCACATACTTTGACTGATTTCTAATCAACGGGGGCATTTCAGAAGAAATAATTTCGGAGGATGCTTACCACCATTACAATCTTTATAGCAAGGAAGCTTTCGGATGGAAATTACACAATTTGTTTTGGGGTCATCACCAAAGTATGACTCTACCTTTAAGACCTATCCATACTTGGATGATCTCAACATTTTATGTGAAATTCTTAAAGGCATCGTACACGTTTGGTAATTGGAGCCTATTGTTTGTTTCAAACCTATCTAGTTGGTAGATATATACCATAAAACTAACCTGTGAAAATGTCATTTCAAAAGGTGGTAGCGTTTTTGAGATATTGTCGAAAATCTGGAGCAGTTATGTCCACTCAGGAAGAATAATCTGCATTGGAATTTACACTCTGAGAAACGAATTCTCAGATTCAAATGTTTTGGGGGATAAAAAGTGATATATTTTTCCATAACAGCAGTATTTCTAAGTGAAAAGTTTCTCAAATTGCATAATACTATCCAAAGCTGCTGTACTTCTTACCAAGTAAGTTTTTATTGCCATTAATTATCAGAGTCATTACCAAACGTGTACGATAAGACCTATTTATACTTGGATGATCTCAACAATTTATGTGAAATTCTTAACAAAGTTATCGACAGCAGCTGATGACTTCGGTTTGCACATCGACGTAACAATTTGATCTCGTCTAGTTTCTTTGGCAAGATTTAACGTAAACTTCTGCAGCAGTGTTTTAGTCACTATTAAACTAAAACAGTGTTCTGTTAATTACATCAACTCATCCAACTCATTTTCCGTATTGTTTCATAAGCGATCGAATCGCTCGTGCACGGAGTTCCAATTCAAGCACTTCCAGTTCTTGAGCAACTTTACGTCCCGACTTCGCAGAAGTCGCACCACCCGAAGCCCCTTGAGACTGTTGAGGGTGCTCTGGAGGTTCCTGAACCTTCCCTGGGTTAGCAACGACGACGTCAACGTTTTTATCGGTTTCCGTTGCATTTAAACCAACATCGGTATCATTATTGTCATCATTTTCACTTTTGACGTCAATGTCAACCTCATCAATGACACTGACGTCATCCTCCGACTCGTTGGTGCTGGCATCACGATCCGAATCGTTCACACTATCTGCAGTTTCTACGAGTTTACAATTTTCCTTTGTGTCGATGTCAAAGTTATCCTCTTCCGCGAGGACGTTCAACGTGTCATCCGATGTGACGTCCTTTTCAATGTTTGTCTTAATGAGAACAGAATCAATGGCATCGTCCTTGTCATCAGTGTCATTGTCGTTGTCGTTAATGACCAGGTTACCTTGTTTGGCGAGAGAGTCCACAACATTCTTAGAAGTAGTCTTGGGGTGAGAGTTCTTGGGCTCCTGTGTTAATTCATCCTCAACTGAGACCGCCGCTCCGTGGCTTGTCTCTGGGTCTTTATCATCCATTTGCTCGTCACCCTCAGGTCTGGATAAATCCTCCACCTCTTCCTTGGTGGACAGGACACTTTCTTCATCAGTTTCTACGGGACAATTTGTAGAATTTTAAATAATTAGAAACTTTGATATCAGAAGCAAACAAATATCAAAAAGCAATACCTCCACACTAAGGGAGTCATCTATTATTCCGCTTGGCTCCAAATTTGTTTTCTTCTAAATACAAAAAATAATTATTTCATCAAATTATTTGTTGAAGGCATTTTATAAATTTTATTTGTGTTTAGCATGAACCCGATTTCAGTACATGAAGATTGCTACTGATTTTTCAACAAAGAGGTGTCTCAATGCATTGCTTTTAGGTACACATTAAAGGAAAAGTATACCTTTGGTTTTTTGAACCGTTCGATTGTTTCATCCTATATCAATGTAGATATATACAATAAAACTAACTTGTGAAAATTTTATTTTAAAAGGTGGTAGCAATTTTGAGATATCGCTGAAAATCCGGAGCAGTTATGTCCACGCAGGAAGAATAATCCGTAATTGGAATACACAAACTGAGAAACGTATCTGACAGTAATGTTTTTCAGATTCAAATTTTTGGTGATAAAGCTGATATCTTTTTCAATAACCACATTACTTCAAGGTGAAATGTTTCGAAAAATGCTTTATACTATCAAAAGCTACTGTACTTCTAACAAAGTATTTTTTTATTGCCGTTAATTTTAAGAGTGATTACCTAACGTATACCTTCCCTTTAAAGGTATTGTACACCTTTGGCAACAGCTCAAAATCCACAATTTGTGTGATTCAACATATGCATGAACAAACAAACCTGTGAAAGTTTGAGCGGAATTGGTCATCAAGATCACGAGAAAATAGTGAAATATGTGTTTTCTGTTTTTTCAAAATATCGCGTGTGATAAAAACTATTGTTTTACTCATTTCTCAGAAATGATGGCATTTGAGGCAGAAATATTTTAAGGAACCCTTTCAACCATTACTTACTTTAAATCATGTAAGTTGTGTGTGAATCTGTGAACATTTGTGTTTTTCGATCTTACCAATAGTGTACAGGGCCTTTAAGGAATGTATGAGAAAGATATTCAAAATTAGTACTTTCTTGAATCTCTGAATAAATGTTGTTATACTTTGGCACAGCAACTAAATTCTTACCGACTTCATCACTTGTCAATTCCCCTTCCTCAAACTCTTCTCCCTCAGTTGGTACAATCTTAACGCGACGAAACTTCTTGGATTTCTTAACTTCCACCACTAGCTCCTCCTCTTGGATATCCCCTCCCTCTCCAACCTCCTCCTCCTCCTCATTTGGCTCCGCTTCATGCTCATCTACTTCTTCCATCTTCTCCTCTACATCACCGTCATCTCTGGTGTTCTCATTTTGCCAACTTTCATCCGCACTGGCAGCTTCTTCTTCTCCACATTCTAAACATGAACAAAGTTGTGGTTATAAGTAGAGTCATAATTTTGTAAGTGCTCCAAAAATAAATGACCATCAAAACTTACTTGATGAGAAGCACTGTCCAGCTGTTGATAGCATAAACTTTTTTGAGAAAGGATTCCCTTCGAAGGTATACAGGGTTTGGAATTTTTTTTCACCCAAAAACATTTGAATCTGAGAAATGATTCACGCATGAATAATTTCTCAGATTTCTGAGGGTTGGTGCCAGAGATGCGGTTGGTATGCACTGTCACCTCGCTAAACGTTGAAAGATGCAACGTTCTTGTGAAAATGCTGTGGCAGTTTTTTACTGTTTTCTCAGCAAGTAGACACTGTTTTCTGCTAAAACTTTCACATGTGACTTTTATTGCATTTTTCTTGATAATTTTGCCTATAAATCGTTGACTACTGCATTACGTTGACAAAAACTAATCTATGACCCTACCTTTAAGTATTTTAACACTGAATTTCCAGTTGTTTTTTTTAATCCATTTTAAAATTGACCCAAACTGCTATAAGCTTGTTTCAAAATGACCAAATGCTTTCCAAAGGGTCAAAATAAATGATAGTGTTATAAATATTTTCTTCTTAGAAATCTTGGGGATTGAAACAGTGTCTTTCTCATACCTAGGCCCTCACAGAGTTGGTTGCTTTTCTACTTCAAGAGATCACACTTCACCAATCCCCCTCTTTTTGTATAACCTCTCAAGAATGATTTGTAATAATTGATTTAAAAGACCCAAAACATACTTATCTTGTTTCATGTGTATTATTTCTTTGTCCATAATAAGAAAATAAGGGTGGGTCCGGAAAATTTTCAGAAACCCCCGCAGTATACACACATACATACATAAAATGTTTTATATACCGCCATTTCATCAAGATCACTGCGGTTTGTGATGATACACAGCAAAATACATGGCATAACAATGATACAAAATTGCAAAAATATGAAAAACAAACAAACAATCATTGTGGGAATAAGTGTGACTTCAGATGTTTCTTGAAAATGTGAAGTGAATCAGCAGAGCGCAGAGATGGAGGGAGACTATTCCAAAGTTTAGGGGCGACAAAAGAGAAGGTTTTTTTCAGAAGCTGATGCAAGAGATCTGTGATGAGTTTTCCGTTTGACAAGTCGGGTAGTGAAGTTGTAAATCTGTTATTCATGTTATTATTATTATATACTTCTGGTAATGAAACCAAGGATGCCTCATAAGTGAATTTAATCACTGCAGTTCACAAGCCTGAGGAAACCTGTAAACAAGGGTGCTTGCTATGTGAACCAGAAACACCGGGGTTAACCCCTACTCTTCCACGGTAAGTGTTCTGGGTTCTTTTATGTGCACTACCAATCCTAGTACATGGGACCTATGGCTAAGTGTCCCATCCGAAGGACAAAGCAATTATGGTAAAGTATCTTGCTCAACGACACAAGTGCCACAAGCGGGACTCGAACCCACACTCCGCTGATCAGAAACACCAGAGCTCAAGTCCTGTGCTCTTAACCACTCGGACAAGCCACGTGAAATATGTGACTGTATAGACGATGTGACCTCTGACGTCATTCGAAAATCATAACATGATGCGCGCGCATGTCGCCGGGCAAAACTTTGTGTACTGACAGCCAGCTATAAAGGACACAAATGTTACCATGAGTACGCGTCTTCTTGCCTGGCGGAAACATGACTTTTGTCAACAGAGGGCGGTTTGAATGTAAACAGAGGTCACATCGTCTATACATCAGGGGTTTAGTAGACATACCAGCATCATTCTCATCCTCACTATCTCCTTCAATGGCCTCCTCTCCAGCCGCTTCTTCATGCGCAGACATCGATTCCCCCACATCAACAGCACACGGTGACGCATGAGGCAGGACAGAGGTGGAGTCTATCACCTCGCTGTTGATGACATCCTCTGTGTCATCTCGCCTGCGGAGGATTTTCTCGATTTCGGAGTCCGATTCTTCCTCTTCTGAAGAGGACTGCATCTCTTCTCCTGGGAATATCAGAATTTAAAACCCTTAAGTGAGCACTGGGGTCGATTTCACAAACTCTTCCTAACTTAGGACTAGTCCTAGGCAATGCTAAGAGATAGGACTAGTCTTAAGTTAAGACCAGTTACTGGTCCTAACTTCAGATAAGACTAGTCTTATCTCTTTGTGAAATCGGCCCCCGGTAACACTAACAAAAAGTCATGGCACATTTGAATTATTTCACTGTTTTCTCCAAAGTGCAATGTCCTGGGGGAGTCAAAGCCCTTGATATCCTAGACTGGACCATTCCACATAAGAGGGGGATCAGGTACAAAAGTTGTGTAGGTTTTCTGTTCGAGGGGCTGAATTTGTTTTCACCCATATACTTTGTGCACAGAATTGTACAGACATCTGTTCTTTGTAGCAGGCTTCCCTGATGTTTTGCTGACAGCCTGTGCTAGGTTCTGAGGTTTCCAACACCCCTTCCCTGCCAATCAAAGTTTATGGCTACTGGGGAGCCAGGAACTAGTGGAACCTTCCTGCATTTGTGTAATTTCATGGGGTTGCTTCTGCTCTTAAGGGTTTGAAAGAGACGGTAAAACATTGTTGGTGTCAGCGTTCTCCCTTAACAGTGGTCCGCTGGCCAAGTGCTAGTTAAAATACCTTAGGACCAATCAGAATTCACTCCAAGTGGTCCGGCTGGCTAGTTCAGTGTTGAAAAGCATCCCTATTTCATGTGAAATATGGACTAGTGAAAAAGCTAGTGGACGAGTGACCTGAAAAGTTATCTGGTCCCGCTGGCTAGTCACTGAAAAAGTTAAGAGCAAACCCTGGGTTGTGACCACATACATCTTTGGCTGACAGATGTACAGCACCCCTACAATTCGCTACAAGGCTCTTTACAGTTTCAAACGAAAGAACCTAGACTCCATGCATGGAGAGTGTGGAGATATTGGTTTTTTTGACATAATGGGGAGACCTGCCTATGTACAGAGAATTTGGAATGCATACACATTGTGTTTTGTAATATTGTGTACAAACCGCCTGCCCATATTCCATGCGTGGCGAGTGTGTGGATCAATCACTGCATGTCGGTGGTCTCCGCGCACGGAGAGTGTGGAGATCATAAATATCCATTGATGCAAAACCAACAACCAACGTAAGTGTGCCAAATCGTCTCCGAGTGCTCCACGCAAGGAGAGTGTGGAGTTCTTGATAGCCATTGTGTTGGTCTATAGACCCATTGCACAACGCGCAACGTACTCACATGCGCCTCCTGGGTGTCATTTTGGGTGTCAAAATCGTATACAAACATGCACAAAAGAGAGTTTTGACACCCAAAATGACGCGCATTGTTTGGAGGCGCATTCCGGGTCTATAGAAATCAATAGATCCCCCTTGCTTAACGCGAAATGCTGCAGATACACCGAGGTCACGCGCACGTTTTTACACACAGAGAACAGCTATCATCCAATGATCTGCCTCCTTTTTGAGAGTGTGACGTCATATGCAATGGGTCTATACCCAATACATTCCACATTCTCAACGCACAGGCAAGACTTCCCTTAATGTCAGAAAATCTCCACACTCTCCACGCATGGAGTCTAGGTTCCTTCGTTTGATACTGTAGCTTTTCAGCTGTATTTTTATTATAATAGTTGGTGTTTGGATCTTGATAGACCTACCTGCCAAGATAGACGCAATCCTTGATTTGGACATTCCTTCCAGCTGGACAAGACATAAACTCTTCAAGTCTTCCACGGCAAGTCCCTAGAAAAAAAAGAAAAAAAAAATGATCTTGTCATGAGCCGAAACTAATGCGAATTTTATGCTAACGTATGGCAATTAGAAGAAATGAACTGTAGCATCCCACAGTTCACCGGGGCGCTGTGGCGGCCCACACGCGAAGCGCGAAAAGTAGAAATTCAGATGCCTCTTATCGAGAAGATGAATGCAAACGAAATAAAGCATAACATAATGACAAAAGTATAAAAGATATGGGTTAAGTTCCATATTCTCCCGTCACTTTTCAACTCTTTTTAACTTTTCATAATGTGGCTGTAGGCCTAGGTAGACGTGATCTTGTGTGTAGTGACCGGGCTATGACAGAACCAGGGTTCTCCCCATGCACAAGCTAGCGTATCGGGTCCATACGCAAGAATTGCATGCCGATACGCAAGAAATTTGGCCGATACGCCAAAATCGGCCAATACGCAAAAAAAAAAAAAAAAAAAAAAAATGATAGACCATATAGAATGCTCCAAATTTAACAGTAGGGCTTTGAAAACCAAGAAAAACACCAAGTAGAAAACATTCCGAGGACCTTGTTTCAATTCAGCGCGCTTCGGCCAAACATCCCCAAAATTTTGGCCCAGAATGCCCCCCAGTTTTTAAAAAACCTGGGGAGAACCCTGACAACTACACTATTTTTAGGTCAGCGGCGTGTTTGTATTCTTATCTCAATCCAATACATTAAAGGTATCATACACGTTTGGTAATGACTCAAAACAAATATTAGCATAAAAACTTACTTGGTAACAAGCACCGGAGAGCTGTTGATAGTATAAAACATTGTAGGAAAAGACTCCCTCTGAAGTAACCTAGTTTTTGAGAAAGAGGTAATTTCTCACTAAAATAATAAAAACTTCTTGCAAGAAGTTTTCATTCCTATCTGAAAGCACACAAATTTGTACAACAAGGGTGTTTTTTCTTTCATCATTTTCTTGCAACTTCGATGACCAATTGAGCCCAAATTTTCACAGGCTTGTTATTTTATGCATATGTTGGGATACACCAAGTGAGAACACTTGTCTTTGACAATTACCAAACGTGTTCAGTGCCTTTAAGTTCCCCTGTCTGACACCAAAATTCATTTGGATCGCCCTAGAGTCGCTCCAGCGCGACTCTGGAGCACCTGTCTGAAACGGGTGCAACTTCCGAGCTAAGCCGACACCCCTTGGGCTCCCGGCTCCCGGTCTACTGATCTAAACCTACCTTGAGTATATCAGGAAGCATGGCTTGTAACTTATTAGCTTTAATGACACTCTTAAACATGTGCTTCAGCATGAGCTCCCTGTCTTTGATGTAGTCTCTTATAGGTTTGACCTCATTCTCAAGGTCAACGTCCGAGTCTGGCCCCACTGGGTCGGATTTCTTCACAATCAACGGCTCCTTCTTAGATTTCTTCTTCTGAAAAGAATTAGTGGATGTATTTTTTTTGTTATTTCGTACACATCAAACGGCACAATTAGCGCCAATAACAGGATGAATAGGCAACGAGAAGAAATGTTCAGTTTTAGATGTGGGAGGAAAACCCCAAATAGGGAAAACCCACGCAACCAGGTAGGGACTGAAAACCCAATCCACATGCAAGGCTCCAGGCATGAGGTGGGATTCGAACTGGGGTCCACAGAGGTGAAAGGCAGGGAAAGAAACCACTGAACAAACCTAATCGTAGTGAAGATTTACTCATAGTGACATTAAGAGCCAAGTTGTATGTTCATGGGGGTATGAACATTCTTACCTGGGGTCGATTTCACAAAACTCTTCCTAACTTAGGACTACTCCTAGGCAATGCTAAGAGATAGGACTAGTCTTTAGTTAAGACCAGTTACTGGTCCTAACTTCAGATAAGACTAGTCTTATCTCTTTGTGAAATCGGCCCCAGGTCTCTGTGCCATTTGTTTAATTCCTTAAACCATCCAAGATCCCTGGGGAGTCTGCAGCCAGTGACAAATGTAGTGCCAGGGGCCGATTTCACAAAGCACTAAGATTCATCTTAAGATGAGTTAGCAGTAATTACTATAGTGATTTGTATTGTGACATCACTGCTAAGCAACTGCGATGGATTTGCAGTTGAGATCAATCTTAACTCTTTGTGAAATCGAGCCCAGGGCTTGAATTTTGAACACTGGACTGCAGGCTCGAGGCCCCAGGCCCGAGGCCAGTTGTTTTTAGTGTCCGGCCAGTAAACTTATGACCAGACAAGTCCAGCGGTCTTGTGTTTTTTTTCAAATGAACAACAACACCTCACTGTGTAGTATCTTGAACAGAAAAACATTATGTTCAAATGTTGACCTTGAGTCTGAAAAATACCTTTAAACTCTATTGAGTAATGAAGTATACTTAATATAAAGACAAATGAGAACAATCTTTTCTTGATGTCTTAGCGCTATTGTTAAAATAAGAACAGTTCAATGCATGTTAAACTTTGTCAGGACTCAGGAAGTTCTTTCTCATTTTCCTTCTTTTGACCTGTAGCTCAGAGCGCCCTACTACAATGACGTCATGTGTACAAGGTCCTTAGAAAACATTCTAAATGTAAAAAAAAAAAAAATTCAATACCTTCTAAGATTAGTTAGAAGGAAGACATTATATCAATCAACAACACAATCAAATGAAATAAATCTAAGTTCCACAACTGAATTCAAGAAGATCATTTCACTGAGTCAGTGCAAAAATGATGTATCTCGACAACCAAGGCTCGAATTTTACACTAGACCACCGGCCCGAGGCCAGAGATTTCAGTGTCGGGCCAGTAAACTCATGACTGGACAAGCCCGGTGGTCTTGGTTTTTTTTCCATCCAACATCTTTGTCTCAAACGAATGATGTTCAAAAGTTGAGTTGAGTCTCACAAAATATCTTTCAATCCTGCCGAGTATCACCCATAAGACAGAAGAGATAAATCTTCTCTTAGTGTTTGTTCAAATATACAGTAGATGATAAAACTGTGTTCACGTTTTGATCTAGTCTCTTCTCATTTGTATTCTGGTCCAGTAATGATTCTGAGATACAAGTCCTGCGGTCTTGTGGATTTTTCCCCCAAATTCGAGCCCTGACTACATTGTATTTCGCACGAAAATGCTCTGTGCAAAAATGTCGTACTTGCTTTGTGTGTAATTCCCGGCTATTTAACAGGATATTATACAGGATTGGTAAGGATATAAAAACACCATTGTTTAATTTTAGTTTGAAAGCTTACTGATTATGAAGTTCATACTAGAACCATTTTTTTCTGCGAGTTATTTCCCTCTATTAAATGAAGTCAAGAAAACTGTATCTGAAACCTAAAAAATGCATCAGCTGATTTCAGTTGTTACAACCAAAGCCAATGACAAAGCGTTTACACGCTGAAAATTGTTCATGTTTTTTTCACAGGTTTGTTATTTCATGTTGTTGATCACACAAAACATGAACACTGTCTGCGACTATTTTGTCAGCTCTACCAATACTGCATAATACAATAAAGCAAGATACAACGTTTTGACAATTTAAAACTCGCACTTCAAGTAGGTGCTATTTTAGGAGATGCAACGTTTTTGCACCGACACAACGATCTTCAATTGAGAAAAAAATTCCCACCTTATCTCTGTGCGACTTCTCTTTACTCATCTTCTTCTTTTTGGAGCTCTGTGAATTCTTGTCTTCCGATTTACGTTTCTTCTTTCTCTTGCTGGTTTCGTTCATCTTCTTTCTCGTAGTGCTCCCTGAAGCTGCTCCGTAGGATGTTGGAGGTCGTTTGGGCACTTCCGGTACAGTCTCTGACTGTGTCGAATCTGGTAGCATTGCTTTGCCTGTATTATGATATTTTACACGACAATTAAAACACTGACGATGACTAGAGCAAGCTAGTCGAAACGTTGAGACCTATTTAGACTCACTCCGCCGCAGTGTAGTGATTAACGAGAAGTCCCCCTGATCCACATAGCGAAAGTAGTAGTCCCGCCCGATTTCCTACCTCCCGCCCAGGTAGTAGTTAATAAGAAGGACAGTTCTTTTCAGAACTGAGAAGTCTCCCGAATTCCGAATATTCTGCTCTGCGGCAGTAGAATAATTAAGGAAGACAAGTTCTCAAAGAACAAAATCTACCTAGCAAGTAGATATACACATGATGTTACCGCAAACCAGTGCATATTATAACTGTCGGTGCACTGTCAGCCCAACTGACTCTTTCAACAAAATACCACAGGTGGAGTGGGTTTTTCCGTCCCTACTTGTTAATAGGGTTTTCCTATCGCAAGATTTTTCCCATCAACTCTAAACATTTCACAAGTGTCATTAGGCCTACAGGTTACACTAGTAATAATAATAGTGGCTTCTTATATAGCGCTCATATCCGTCACTCAGTGACGCTCAAGGGCTACGTTTCTGAAGTATGAGACCTACTCCTTTACATAGCACCATGTAATGGTTTACAAGGTGCTGTGGCGCAACATGCAGCCAACCAAACCAGGAACACCGGGGTGAACCCCTTCTCTTTTCGATAAGTGCACTGGGTTATTTTACATGCATTACAGAACACACGGGACCAACGGCTTTACGTCCCATCCGAAGGACGCAGCAATAATGGTTAAGTGTCATGCTTAAGGACACAAGTGTCACGACCGAGACTCAAACCCACACCCTGCTGATCAGAAACACCAGAGCTTGAGTCCGGTGCTCTTATCCGCTCGGATACGACACACCACTAGTGATAGTTGGGTTTGAGGAAACCTGTTAAGTTTGAGGAATCTAATTCACAACAAAGGGATAATTGTACAATATGCACCTACATTCCATTGTCCTCAGTTGGCTCACAACTTCAGCACCTCATCAACGTATGAAAACTCCAGGCATAGTCATCATCAAGAGACCTTTAGATTCACTGCAAACAAATTTCAAAACATCACAGATGGTTTTATAGCATTAGTACATGTCCGCTTTGTTTTAATTTCAAATTGTTGCAGCTTTCACTGGATAATTCTCGTGATCTTTTTTATTTTGAGTGGCAGTGCAATGCCACTTTTTTATTTTTATTTATTTTTATGAGAGATCGCTTCACATCACAAGGCCAGACGACCACTTCAATAGGAGGGCTACATTTAACTGAGTTGTGCTATCAACCCAAATCAACTACAACCAGGGGCACGTTGCCACCTACTCCAGGGGCTGAAACAGGGTTACCACCTTCACAGTCCGTAAAGATGTACAGTAGGCCTGGGTATCATCCACTAGGAGCCTGGCTGGTGGAGCAGAATGCACTACCTTCCCAACTTTGTACGAAGCAATTATGGTTAAGTGTCTTGCTCAAGGGCACAAGTGTCATGACCGGGATTCGAACCCACACTCTGCTGTTGACAACACCAGAGCCTGGCTCCGGTGAACTAGATCGCTCGGCCACGACACGCCACTGTCATTGGCAGTGCAATGCCACTGTCATTGGCAGTGCAATGCCACTGTCATTGCACTGCTGTCATTGGCAGTGCAATGCCACTGTCATTCGCAGTGCAATGCCACTGTCATTGCACTGCTGTCATTGGCGGTGCAATGCCACTGTCATTGGCAGTGCAATGCCACTGTCATTGGCAGTGCAATGCCACTGTCATTGCACTGCTGTCATTGGCAGTGCAATGCCACTGTCATTGGCAGTACAATGCCACTGTCATTGCACTGCTGTCATTGGCAGTGCAATGTCACTGTCATTGGCAGTGCAATGCAACTGTCATTGGCAGTGCAATGCCACTGTCATAGGCAGTGCAATGTCACTGTCATTGTCATTGGCAGTGCAATGCCACTGTCATTGTCATCGGCAGTGCAATGCCACTGTCATTGTCATTGGCAGTGCAATGCCACTGTCATTGTCATTGGCAGTGCAATGCCACTGTCATTGTCATTGCAATGCCACTGTCATTGTCAGTGCAATGCCACAATGACAGGGAAAGTGGCAGTGCAATGGTAACTGATTTCCTACCACCAGGTTAGGGTGCTTCTGCTGTAACTGCAAACTCTTTTTAAAGAGGAAGGGAAATGTCAAATTCAACTTTGTGATGTACTCATTTTCAAATAGTCGAGTCCTCCTGTGAGTGGGGGAAAAATTATAAGCCTCTAACCTCACGTTAAAATGGTGTCAATTGCCATTGTATACGATATTCATCCGGGGCAAAATTTGTCAACATCCAAAACAACTGATGACACCATTCTGAGAAAAATGGATCTGTATATTTTTGTAAAGGACCTTTTGGTTCATTCCTGACTTTCAATAATATTAATTAATTCAATCAAAACGGACTTTAATTTTACATTTTGTCTGAAGAAATATTCCTCCTTGGAATGTAAAGACAAGTTGTTGAAATCCAACGACGTCATGTTTCAAATTTCGCTCTGAAATAGTCAGGAATGAACCAAATAATATGCAAGAGATAGATAGGCAATCATTAGCTCAGCTGCCATGCAAAAGTTGAAAAGCCTAAATATGCCTAAAGTAAAGGAATTGCCCTTGATTATTATTGAACATGAGGTCATTTCTAAAAAAGAATAGCGAAAGAAAGATCACAAATTCTGACACTGTCTGATGAATTTTACATTTTTTGGCGTGAAAGGTTATTGGGAATAACAGTCAGACACTGACAGTGTGATAACCCGGGCTTCACTGCATGGTAGTGTAGAACTACTCCTAGAACTATGAGGTTCGTTTCGCTATCGTCTCCCCGGGGAGACGATAGCGAAACGAACCTAGCGAAACGAACCTCATAGTTCTAGGAGTAGTGTAGAACCAACTATAGATTAGAACAGAGTTCAGTCACTGGTCAGTGGCGTATACTATACAGTACAAATGGTAGTACTAGTAGTACGTCAATGTCATGTACGTAGTCAGTCCATGTCACTGTCAGCGGTACCCACTGTCAGTGTCACTGTCAGTGTCACTGTTGTCAATCGATAGGTCATTTTATATAATAATAATCCCTAATAAAAATAATAAAATAAATAAATAATGTTGTTACTAAGCCTGGCGAGGGCTACCTCCCAACAGCCTCTAAATCAATCGGGACACATAAAGAGTCGAAATGCAATTATTATAAAGGTATAATACGCACTTACAGTACCTTTTTGCCAAGTTTAAATTGAGGTTGGCCCTCAATGACGGTCATGTTGATTATGTGAACGCACACGTTTTGTTTGGATACACTTAGTAAGTCTGGTACCTATAAACCAACATACCAAAGTGTACACCAAGAATACGATGCCAGACCTTTGTCGAGAAAAGACCAATAGAGGGCGCACTTTCAAAGTTCCCAGTTTGCCTTTTCGAAGGTGTTCGTGGGTGTTTTTAAAAATGGCCGAATTTTTGTACGGACACTGGCAGAAAAAAAGGGTAGCAGACGACACTGTTTAGTCGGAATATATAAAAAGACAATGTTTTTTGAAGTGCATGTTGTATTGCTTAACGTAGTAGTTGGAGTGAAGTTATTTTGTGTGGAGGCCTACTAAGTAAGCCCTAGTCGCCTACATTGCTAATCATAAGGAACTAAAATTTAATGGCATGACTCATTGGGCCTCCATGGGGTTCTTATACCTTACCAAGCCCCCGTGTGCCACTACGCAAATGTTTACACTTAATAGGCTCACTACCGAAGTTGGGGCCAACATTTTTTAATGTGGCACAAACCGTATTAATGCCATAATATTTTTAGAATGGTCTAAAACATTTGACCGAGTTAGTCATCATGTTCTTTTGTCAGATTAGGCCTGTAAAATGAATTGTTCACTCATTTTAAAGCCTATTTTGTGTTAAATACAAGTTTCTGTTAACCGTAAAGGCCCTATAAAAGGTTTTTCAACATATCTCCCAGACAGAAAATCTGCATAGTCACTTTTTCTAAACTTAAATCAAAGGTATTTTTTGAAATGTAAAAAATAATAATAAATGTGGTCTGCATCCAGTATAGACCTTTATCATGGTGCGGCCATCTTGATTTTCTCCCATTCAAATCAATGTAACCAAACCGAGGCTGGAAGGAGAAATAGTCTGGTTCATTTTTGTTTAATAAATTTTGGCATCCATTACTGCTGTTGGAGACAGGGAACATGACCAAGATGGTGGCAGCATGGTAAAGGTCTATTGGCCCACTGGTCCTATGTAAATATTTAAAAACTAAAGAACAATCATCGAATCGGAGCAGAGAGCTTCTTAATAACATTTTTAAAGTATCATAAACAAATTTCCTCTCACAAAGAAAAACGTACGTTTTAAGAACTGACAACAACCTGCATTTTCGCACATTTTGTCCTTTCACTTTTTCAAGAGTTTAACAAAATTGTTAATCTATTAATATGTTAGAAAAAACGTGAATCTCGGGTTGGGTCTAATTCGTTCAGCTTTGGTATTATTAAATCCAAACATTCATTGGTGCGACTGATCTCTTGCAACAAGGTAACAGTTCTAAAACATTGCCGTTTGACGGTAACTGTTATTCAACAGGCGGTAAATGTATGCCTACACATTGGCCACTGTTCAATAACGCGAATCTTGCTGTTTGCTGATGACTCCATAGATGCAAGTTATAATCAACAAAAGGGAAAACTTCCCCAATAACAAGACAACAAACTTTAAAGATCTACTTCAACGGCACTAAGATAGTTTAAATTTGCCGAAATCCAATCAATAGTCTCATGATGACCTACATGTAAAGGAAAATCCTTAATGGCGGTTGCGTAATGCAAAAAAAACCCTGTTATTTTGACCAGCGTTCAGTAAATGGAAAAAGCGTGTCACGTGATGATAACTAGAGAGGCCCTGCTCGTCACGTGAACGCGAACGTGAACGTGAACGCGAAAACATATATAGACTCTGATGACGTACATGAGTGGAGACGGCTTGTTTACCCCCCGCGCAGCACAGTGTGACAATAGCGGATCGTGGGAGGAAACACAGTGCGGATGAGGAAATTCGAGAAATTGATATAGTCTTGATAGTGTGGATAGCTCTGACGGTGGAGGGAGTGCCCCGAAGACCAAAAGGTTGCCGCAGACATGCCATCATGATATTGTTCCTGTTTTACGTTCTGTTTGTCTGTCCATCAGGCATCACCACAAGCCCCGGATTTCATATGAAGATGCCTCCATACGTTTTTAAATTTTCTGGTAAAAAAAATGCATTTATGGGTGTTAGGCCTACTTTTTAATTCAATTTTGCTGTTTATGTATTGTATTGAAATGTTCATAAGTATGGAAATAATTGAGTTTGAATTGAAATTGGAATATTTGTATTAATGTACCGTGGAAGACAACATGCATCAACCACAAACACGTCTAAAAAACCCAAAACAAAAACATGCAAACAAACAAACAAACAAACAACACCCCAACGCCCCCAACAAACGAACAAACAAAACAAAAACAAAGACAAACACTCACACACATACACACACACACGTTTGTAAATTCCGTAAATCGAGGACTTCTCTTTGTTTTCCCATTGTTTGGACATAGTTCTTTTAGTGACGTCCCCATTGGGTTTGAACACGAAAACGAAGCGAGGACGTCCTCGCTCTGTCAAACACCCGGATCCCTTTTGTTAAAGTCCTCGGTTTCAATGGTTTCACACCCCCCACGCACACGGGTGATATAATTTGAGGCGATGTTTTAATAAAATAGTCAAAACATGTCAATAAATTTGTAGCACTTTGAGACTACTTTTTATTAACTGAGCTTAGGTACCGTTTGCAGTCGCCCAAACGGTCCAACTATACGTGAAGTAAGCCCGTATCCGACTTGGTGGCTACGGCTACGACTGTTGCTAAGGGTGTTGCTAAGGACGTCATATACTTCAACGCATGATGACGCGGTGATCCAGCCGTAGCCGTAGTCGTAGCCGCTAATTTGGACACTGCCTAAGATGATTTCTGGGCCGAATTTCATAGAGCTGCTTAAAGGTATTGTACACTTTTTGTAACAGCTCAAAATCAGTGTCCACATTTTGTGTGATTCAACATATGCATAAACAAACAAACCTGTGAAAGTTTGAGCTTAATTGGTCATCGAGGTCACGAGAAAATAGTGAAAAGAGATTTTATGTGTTTTCTGTTTTTTTCAAACTATCGCGCGTGATAAAAGCTATTGTTTTACTCATTTCTCAGAAACAATAGCATTTTAGGCAGAAATATGCTAAGGTTAACCCTTTCTACCATTACTTACTTTAATTCATGTAAGTTATGTGCGAATCTGTGAACATTGTGATTTTCGATCTTACCAATAGTGTACAGGGCCTTTAAGCAGAGAAATTATATGCGTAGCAACTTTCTGCTGAGCAAAAATAAGCAGGATACCAGTCACGGATGTGCATGACATGGTACTTTGGCTGGTAACCTTTTTCTGGTGAGCATAATTTTGTTGTGGTTAGCTACTTTTTGTGCTTTAAAGGCATCGTACACGTTTGGTAATTGTCAAAGACCAGTGTTCTCATTTGGTGTATCCCAACATATGCATAAAATAACAAGCCTGTGAAAATTTGGGCTCAATTGGTCATCGAAGTTATAAGAAAATGATGAAAGAAAATACACCCTTGTTGTACAATTAATTTGTGTGCTTTCAGTTAGGAATAAAAACTTCTTGCAAGAATTTTTTATTATTTTAGTGAGAAATCACCTCTTTCTCAAAAACTACGTTACTTCAGAGGGAGTCGTTTCTCACAATGTTTTATACTATCAACAGCTCTCTGTTGCTCGTTACCAAGTCAGTTTTATGCTAATATATATTTTGAGTAATTACCAAACGTGAACTGTGCCTTTAAGCAGCTGTATGCTATTGGGGCCCTAGTCTCCGCACTATAACAGGCTGATACATAGGCCTACTGTGTGCAACGACAAAACTCCCAAAACATAATTACACATCCCATTCATGGAGTCACGTGCTTGTGCGTCAAAGCATGATGTGTGATTAATTTATTCGACCCCCAATAACAAAACCAGACTATAAGGAACAATGATTAAATACGTTATCATGATATCATTTAATTGATATTTCGTACCCAACACTCAGCACACATAGGCCTATACTACTTCATTTTGTATTTTTAGCTCGACGTCCGCAGTCGGATATCAAGTTAGGGGAAATTGTGTAGAATTCCCGGACTGGGATCCCCACACATTACAAAGTTTAGCTTGAACTGAATGACCGCAATTTGCCGGTATTAAGACGGACGGGACGTTTTTATTGTTTGAGTGAAGTTTCTACCTGGTTTTAAGTTTCTTCTTGTTGCCGTTGTCGTCTTTCGAACACCAATTGTTCATCCTTGCAAAACAGCGCAAGGTGTTTATTTTTAGAAGATTAAGAAATAATTGCCGGATCCACATTCACTCTAAAAAGTTATATAACTTCAATTCAATCGATGAGATTCATACAAACTTCGAAGCATCTAAACTACAAGCACGATTATTACAAAGGTGTCGTCTTTGTCAGATATATACCCGATCCAGTTCTGACTTTGTTAACCACGAAGAAGTGCACCAATTGTAGTTTTGCTACAATCCGTTTATTTGTCTGCATTTTGTACAGCACGGTTCTTCCCAAGACTAGAGTGAACTCTAATAATGATGTTTAATATGGTAAGATTCATCCCAACTTTGTTATATTCTATTTTATACTCAATAAGAATAGTTTACACTAAATGAATACATTTTCATGAATGTTCGTTGAATGTAAAGACATCAATCCGTGACGGATTCAGCAATACATAATTTCCACTGGACATCACTGTGTAAAATCTTGTTACTGTCAAGTTATTTTTTGTAACGCACAACTTTTTGCGTTTTGCGAATTACCACGTGCGGGCGGCACGGGCGAGATTTTCAAAATTCCTTGCATGATTGGTGGTGAACCATGGCCGCGTACAGCAAAATTGGAACGCTTGATGCAGCTCAAAAAGCCAAAACTCAATGCCCGTGCCACAAGAGGCAATTTACAGGCAACCAGTTCTAGGTAATCTCTCCAAGAAGAAAATCCAATCACAGTCAACTTTCATTTCATTTGCTCCGGGACATAGGCCTACCGGTAATGTTAGAGAAATGGCTGTTGTGGAAGCGAAGTGTTAATTTTGAATACAGTGGAGTTGCCTCAGATTTGCCTGTAAAATTTGCCTTGTCTGAAATGGCCCTGGCCATCTAATGGTGAACCATAGACGTGCTCTGCCATGCCGAGTGGTTTTGGCAATCATGGTTCGTCCTTAACTTCCTACCACCAGTCGTTCTAGAGCTGTTTTCCTAGATCTAAAGGCCATGTCACACAGGGCAATTTTTACAGGCAACTTGGAGGCAACCACCAACACTGCATGCAAAAAGGAACACTTTGAAGTACAACTTAAACATTTTTAGCATTATCTTACTGTCCTATAAGAAAATTATGTGGAAATAACATGTGAATGTTTCTTCTTCTTAGAGATTGCCTGGAACTGGTTGCCTGTAAATTGCCTTGTGTGACATGGCCATTACATCACAAAATTACATTTTTCGGGGAGAAAACAAAACGAGGGATTTGGAATAGGATAGGATGGTTGAGCGGGACCTCGTATATGCACAAGCTTATCAAGTGGAAAACTAAAAGTGTCACATTATTGATAATTTTTTTTTCACTATGAAGCTTTTGAATTATACAGTGGAAATAGGGATCCCACATTGTGAAAGGAAACATTTTGTAAAATAATGGTTTAATCAGAAAGACATAAATTATATGGATTTTACATTCAATTTTCGGCAAATAAGCAGGCAATTCTACTTTCTAACGACTTTCCTAAAATGCTTGTGTTTAGAATTTTGAATTTGAGCGTGTAGTTTGATTTCCAGGTATGCGAAATATTACGTTGTACTCCTTTTTACATATCAAATAATATTATGTGTGTTTTATTTTAATTCGTTTTACAGGTAACTGCTACTTTGATTCTTGTTGTATTCTTGAATGGATTGTTGACTGACTGTTACGTCATACCGTCCAATCAACACACAAGCAATGATGTCATCACAGGTTCGACAGCACCGGACATAGTCCAAGTTATCAGTGGCTCGGAATCTCTATCTGGCCAGGCGCCTGAGATTCGACTACCGTTCACAAACGGCGAGACGCCGGTAGGCCACAAGCGGTCCGTGGCCGCTGATACAAACGGGAGTACCCAAAACTCAGGCTTCGCCATCTTCGAGGGCATCAATGGTGACGATGTGGGTCCTTTTTTGCAAGCCGTTCAAGGTAGTTCTCAACAGCTGACACTGCCAGCACAAGCTGGTGTGAGCCTTGGATGTATTGCAAACGAAACTGAAGGGACCAGGGATGATACTATCCCTGAATTCACACATGCCTTCGAGCCATGTCCTGCAAGCTTACTGTCAATTGGTAGCAACCGTGCAGTGAACAACAGGTCACTATGTCCATGGAAATACGTAGAACACACAGACGAGAACAGGTGAGATTCAGTTAACTTACTTAAAAAGCTTAAAGTGAGGGAGTAACCCCAGGCACACTTATGCGAGAAGGTTCCATTAGTTACTGGCACCCCAGTAAGCCAATAAGTTTGATTTGCAGGGGGGGGGGGGTGTTGGAAACCACAAAACCTAGCACAGGCTGCCAGCAAGACATCCATTATGGAAGCAACCTACAAAGAACTGATGGCTCCACTTGTCAGAGGGTTCAGATCTGGGTGGGTCCGTATACATGTCTGTACAATTTTGTGCACGAAGTATATGAGTGAAAATATTTTGTAGCACTAAAAAACAACAACAGCAAAACCAAAACACACAACTCTTGGACCTGACACCCCCTACTCGTAGATATGTGGAATGGTCCAGTCTAGGAAAGCAAGGACTTTGACTCTCCCAGGGCATTGCACTCTGGAGAAAGCAGTGAAATAAATAACATGTGCCATTACTTAGTGTTATCAGACCTAGCTTAAACTATTGTAAATCATTTGAGGACTTGGTATCTCAATGAAAAAAACCCCCATTATATTATTACAATTATTATTATTTTTTTGGCAGGCACCCAAAGACGATGTCTTTTGCTCAGTGCTCGTGTCCGTCTTGCATTCAACCAACTGGGCAGAGCTTTTCAACAGAGGGCGGTTGTCGCCCTATTTTCTACGACGTAAAAGTATTACGTAAAGTCTCGTGCCAAAATGGAATTCAGATGTAAGTATTTTACAATACCTGTTTATGTGTGTTGTGTTGTCATTTAGCCCTCGAGGAAGACTCTTTAATGGCCAAAGAAAAAACAAGTTGTTTCCAGTGACAACTAACAAATTTACCTTTTTTGTATGTCTGCTGCCACCTAGCGTTCCAAAGTCTCTATTCCACGTACGGCCACCGGCCTGCTTTGATCATGACGACACAGCCCCCTTTATTCACACTGACAATGCCAACTTGAAAACACACACGAAAACCTGAACAAATTCACTTCCAAATGGATCGAGTTTTGTGCAAAGTTTGCTTAGGTTTGAGTTTGAAAAAACTAAGTTGGAATCTTGTTTTATCTTACAGATATGAAAGTTATTACGAAGAAGTTCCTGTTGCGTGTACCTGTGTGCGTCCCGAACAGTAAGTGTCTGGATAATTCAGATGGCTGCGTGACTTCAATCACCACTCTGTATTTGGTGCAATGGCAGATTAGTTCACAAGCTAGCATATTATAATGCACTGGAGTAAAACCAACAAATGTCGTTAACAATAATTCAATAAATCAGATAATTTCATAATATAATTAACAAAATGAATGGAAATTACAACGGAGGCAACATTCCAAAGCTAGGCTTGTGAAGAAAATGATTTAGATAATGAAGTTATATTTATATTTTTTTATACAATAACTATGCTATTTATTGAAATATTAGAGGATGATAACTTATTTTGTTTTGACTTATTACTCATTCTTGCTGCATTTCTGACAATACGTAACTCTATCATATTATTTATTTATTTATAAAAGTGTAAACAAAAAAACCTGTTTGTACGAGGTAATTATTTATATTTAACGCCAATGATTCTTAAGGGAGTACAAAGAAGCGACGAAGTCGTAAACGGAAGTTTAAGACCTAAGAGGTCGTGACCGTATGCTACGGACCGAGCCAACGTAATACAGTAGGCCCTACCGGGAGTTTAAAGTGATTGACTTTTTGTCGAAATTGAACGGAAAAACCTGTATTATTTACGATAATAATTATTGATACTGCCATTGCTGAAATTATGAGTATTTCCTTAAAAAGTATTTATCTAAAGTACCAGACTATCTTATTTATTATAGATACTTAGTATGTAAAACCATTGAATGAATATATTATTTATTCTTTGGTAAAAGAAACATCTCGTGTATAATAGCTGTATTTTTTCAGCTCTTTGAGTAGCACATATTGTGCTGTTATGCGTATTATATTTTTGTTTTAAAAGAAGACAAAATTTAACAAACAATAAGTAAATTATATTGGATGAAGTTCAGTTGTATAGATTGCTTTGTTTTGTTTACATGTCTTTAATGCTATCACCAATTCATCTGTAAAATATTTAGTGTTCACGGTGTTTAAGTAGCACATATTGTGCTGTTATGCGTATAAAACACATGTGATACATCAAACAAACATTAATTAAAAGATATTGGAAGAAGGTTATTGTATAAAATGCTTAGTTGCTTCACATTTCTTAATTGCTATACCAGCACTACCAACACTTCACTTGTAAAAATCTGATAATAGCTTTGGTGTATTCTGTGCAGTCATAAGTTCATGTCTATAATAGTAATACCATAAAGTGTTCAATTTAACCAACGATGCAAATTTCTGCCAACTTAATTAAATAAAGTATTATAAATCGAAAATTAATTGTATAGACTGCCAATAGTTTCTTTAACAATGTCTTCATTCACTCTAAAAATATATTAGTAAAAACAACACTAATTAGTCATACGAGACATTGACTAACTTACATCAAAATCATGTCTCGTATGACTAATTTGTGTTGTTTTGACTAATATTTTTAGAGTGTTGCTACCAGAATTTCACTTGTAAAATCTGGCGCGCTCTTCACGGATCAAGGGAACTGAAAAATAGGTTGATGACCCCAAGAGTATTTTTCAGCTCTTTAGATTTGTTGAAGGTCAGTGGTATATATTGCTGAGTTTCTTTTACATGTCTTTACTGCTTCCAGCACTTTACTGGTAAAATCTGAAAAATAGGTTTGTTGTATTCCCTGTGCTGTCATGTTAAGTTGATGTCCCTGTCAACTCAATCAAGTAAAGTATACAAATAAATAAATAAAAGAAGTAAAAAAGATACGACTTCAACGCTTGTACTTGTCCTCTTATACAAACCAATCTTTTAATGTTGATTAAAAGTATGGCCAAATTATCAAGAAATATACAATGAAAGTCACTGAGACACAGGATTTGAACTAAACATGAGATATTGCCGAAAATCTGGAGCGGTTATGTCCACGCAGGAAGAATAATCTGCAAGGAATATACACAATCTGAGAACGCTTACCACTGCCAGCAACGCTTCTCCAGATTGATTTTTTAGGGGGATAAAAAGTGATATATTTTTCCATCACCGCAGTACTTCCAATTCAAAAGTTTCTCAAAATGCATTACACTTTCCAAAGCTGCTGTACTTCTTACCAAGTAAGTTTTTATTGCCATTAATTTTCAGAGTCATTACCAAACGTGTACACAGACCCTTTTAATAAAACAACGTGATCTTGTTTCACTGGTTAGTAATCGATCGATATAGTATAGACTGTGCAAGTCTCGCGCATATTTGAACTTCCGGGACCATTGTGGTCCCAACCATATGGAGATTTACGTGGGCAAGATTTTGTTTTGTCAATTATTTTAGTTTAACGTGGTTTATGACCATGATAAATATATTTGTTGTTGGGAATGTAATACTTAGTGATAAAAAATAGGAAAGTAAAATCATTTCAACAATATAACGAAGAAAACCCGAGAATTAAACTTGACCTCAACTTCCGGTTGCTGCAAAAAATTAAGAATTTTGTGCTCACCTCAGATCACAAAACTTATGTAAACGCTTGTTTTGATGCACGATGGGAATCGCCAGATGCTGTAATTGCAACGCGAAGCCTTTTCATAGCAGTCTATGGTTGTTTGGGATTCAGCGTCCTCTATAAACTGCGTCAAGCGTTAATTTTACCGCCCGTGACCATCGCGAATCCACGAAAGTGGTTTCTGAAAAGTTAAGATCAAAATAAGCATCCTTGTCCCAGAGTTTTAATTTTGCTTCAATAATAATTAACACATTATTTGTGTATTTATTATAAAAACTAAAACTGGTTTTATAAACATGTAATGAGTATTTTTGTTGTTCAGATTTTATCATTTAATAAATTTAAAACAAAGATTTGACTTCAGAAGAAAAAAAAGTTCTTCGTTTGACGTGTTTTCTCGTTCCGATACGCGCGAGACTTGCACAGTCTATTGCCGTGCAAAATCACCTAAGATGTGGGACCTATGTTGGTTTAAGCAGTGAAGGGGTGCCTGTACAATAATCACACCGTACTCATCATAAATGAGTTAGTGACGTCATAAGTTAACAACATTTGACTGACTGACAACTCGTCCGTCGAACCTTTTTGAGCATGTTTTTTTTCCTCAGAGTGGAAGAATGATATATTACTTAAAATTACGTCATTCATTGTTGCAAATCGATAGACATCGATGGTATAAATCTATGGTAAAAATACTACACATACACGGCCATGTCTGTTGTCAGCAGCAGAGTGGGGGTTCGAATCCCGGTCATGACACTTGCGGCCTTGAGCAAGGCACTTAACCATAATTGCTTCGTAAAAAGTTGGGAAGGTTGGGCATTCTGCTCTACCAGCCAGGCTCCTAGTGGATATGCCTACATCCTTACGGACTGTGAAGGGGGGGGGGGTGGGTGGGTGGGGGGCTGTTTCAGCACCAGGAGTAGGTGGCAACTTGTCCCTGGTGACAGTTGATTTGGGTCGACAGCCCAAATCAGTTAAGTGTAGCCCTCACCTTGAAGTGGCCGTGATGTAATGCGATATCCCGTTTAAAAAAAAAAAAAATAAGGCAAACAAAACCCTAAGATCAAAGACATCATGGAAAAGATCAAGGGAATGAAATAGAGATGGGCAGGACACTTATCAAGAAGACTTGACAATAGGTGGATCAAGAGACTAACCGAGTGGCAACCTAGAAATGGAAAAAGAAGACGAGGAAGACAGAAGAAAAGATGGAGAGGCGAAATCCAGACATACAAAAACAACTTGGAGCAGAAAAGCAAAAAAGAGAAGAGAATGGAAATTGCATGAGGAGGGCCTTCATCCAACAATGGATGAACACAGCCAAATAGATGATGATGAATGCGTAGCTTACACACTCTCGATAAGATTTCACTGTTCGTCATATACAAGAAAGCGGTTGTGTTGTCACTGCATGCCATGTGACGACAACAACAATAGTGAGATCATATTCGGTGTATTAGAAAACCAGTCTGGTATGATTTCCTGATGGATATTATTTCAACGCTTGGCAACAAAGATAAACACTGACATTTTGTTTGTAGTCAAAATCATGTCAGTATATCCTGAGGTCGAAATGAGACCGACGGCTCGAAGAAACGAAAGTATTTTTAGCTGGTTGCAGACGGCGTAACTCACTTGTGTCAATTTTCGAACTGTTAATTATCAATATTTTTGTGAAGTTATATGATATGGTTCTTCTTGAAGCGCATTCATTTTTATGATATCTGCAGTACAAATACAATATTTATTGGCGCTTTCATCAGATTGTCTGGTACGTTTAACTTCGGATAGGGAAGGGTCCCCCAACTATCACAGCTTTTGTATATTACGTTGGCACAACAAAAGATTGTTCGATGTATATTCAGTTTGCGGTAACACCATGTGTAAAATCTACTTTGTTGTGTAGACTTGCTCTTTGAGAACTTGTCTTGCTATTTTAATATTCTCCGCGGAGTAGATTTCGGAATTCGGGAGACTACTTATATTTATAAAAAGAATTGTCCTGCTCAATACCTGGGAGGTAGGGAATTGGCCATGACTACTATCTTTCCCTGATAATGGATCGAGGGGACTTCTCGTTATTAAACTTAAGAAGATGTTTCTTTGATAACATATTACATTATTTTTCTTCAAATCGGGTTTATATTCTATAGAATAGGCCTACTTTGAACATTCGAAAACAATTCAAGTGCGAGTTTGAGGCGGGGTAGGCCCCAGCCGATAGACAACAGACAAATCAGTGGGAGGCCTCGTTGGTACAACACTTAAATCCCGTGACTACTACTTTCCCTGATATTTCATTTAGGGGAAATTGTGTAGAATTCCCGGGCTGGGATTCCCACATTACAAAGTTGAGCTTGAACTGAATGACCACAATTTGCCGGTATTTAGACGGACGGGACCTCTAATTGTTCCAGTGAAATTCGAACCAATGTGTTGTTGAGCCTTGCAAAACAGCACAAGGTGTTTATTTTTAGAAGATTAAGAAATGATTGCCGGATCCACATTCACTCTAAAAAGTTATATAACTTCAATTCAATCGATGAGATTCATACAAACTTCGAAGCATCTAAACTACAAGCACGATTATTATAAAGGTGTCGTCTTTGTCAGATATATTATACCCGATCCAGTTCTGACTTTGTTAACCACGAAGAAGTGAACCAATTGTAGTTTTGCTACAATCCGTTTATTTGTCTGCATTTTGTACAGCACGGTTCTTCCCAAGACTAGAGTGAACTCTAATAATGATGTTTAATATGGTAAGATTCATCACAACTATGTTATATTCTATTTTATACTCAATAAGAATAGTTTACATTTTCATGAATGTTTGTTGAATGTAAAGACATCAATCCGTGAAAGATTCAGCTAGACATAATTTCCACTTGACATCTTACAAGTTACAGTGTAAAATCTTTTTACTGGCAAGTTATTTTTTGTAATGCACAACTTTTGCGTTTTGCGAATTACGTGCGGGCGGCACGGGCGAGATTTTCAAAATTCCTTGCATGATTGGTGGGTGAACCATGGCCACGTACAGCAAAATTGGAACACTTGATGCAGCTAAAAAAGCCAAAACTCAATGCCCGTGCCACACGAGGCAATTTACAGGCAACCAATTCTAGGCAATCTCACCAAGAAGAAAATCCATTCACAGTCAACTTTCATTTCATTTGCTCCGGGACATATACCGGTAATGTTAGAGAAATGGCTGTTGTAGAAGCGAAGTGTTAATTTTGAATACAGTGGAGTTGCCTCAGATTTGCCTGTAAAAATTGCCTTGTCTGAAATGGCCCTGGCCATCTAATGGTGAACCATAGACGTGCGCTGCCATGCCGAGTGGTTTTGGCAATCATGGCTCGTCCTTAAACTTCCTACCACGAGTCGTTCTAGAGCTCTTTTCCTAGATCTAACATCACAAAATTACATTTTTGGGGAGAAAACAAAACGAGGGATTTGGAAAAGGATAGGATGGTTGAGCGTGATTTCGTAGGTATGCACAAGCTTATCAAGTGGAAAACTATTAGTGTCACGTTATTGATATATATTGTTTTCACTATGAAGCTTTTGAATTATACAGTGGAAATAGGAAAGCTCACGAAATGTTCCCACATTGTGAAAGGGAACATTTTGTAAAATAATGGTTTAATTATCAGATGACATAAATAATATGGATTTTTCATTCAATTTTCAGCAAATAAACAGGCAATTCTACTTTCTAACGACTGCTTGTGTTTAGAATTTCGAATTTGAGCGTGCAGTTTGATTTCCAGGTTTGCGAAATATTACGTTGTACTCCTTTACATATCAAATAATATTATGTGTGTTTTATTTTAATTCTTTTTACAGGCAACTGCTACTTTGATTCTTGTTGTCTTCTTGAATGGATTGTTGACTGACTGCTACGTCATACCGTCCAATCAACACACAGGCAATGATGTCATCACAGGTTCGACAGCACCGGACGTAGTCCAAGTTATCAGTGGCTCGGAATCTCTATCTGGCCAGGCGCCTGAGATTCGACTACCGTTCACAAACGGCGAGACACCGGTAGGCCACAAGCGGTCCGTGTCCGCTGATACAAACGGGAGTGACCAAAACTCAGGCTTCGCCATCTTCGAGGGCCTCAATGGTGACGAAGTGGGACCTTTTATGCAAACTGTCCAAAGTAGTTCTCAACGGATGACACTGCCAGCACAAGCTGGTGTGAGCCTTGGATGTATTGCAAACGAAACTGAAGGGACCAGGGATGATACTATCCCTGAATTCACACATGCCTTCGACACATGTCCTGAAAGCCTACTGTCGATTGGTACCAACGCAGTGAACAACAGGTCACTATGCCCATGGATATACGTAGAACACACAGACGAGAACAGGTGAGATTCAGTTAACTTACTTAAAAAGCTTAAAGTGAGGGAGTAACCCCAGGTACACTAATGCGAGAAGGTGCCATTAGTTACTGGCACCCCAGTAAGCCAATAAGTTTGATTTGCAGGGGGGGGGGGGTGTTGGAAACCACAAAACCTAGCACAGGCTGCCAGCAAGACATCCATTATGGAAGCAACCTACAAAGAACTGATGGCTCCACTTGTCAGAGGGTTCAGATCTGGGTGGGTCCGTATACATGTCTGTACAATTTTGTGCACGAAGTATATGAGTGAAAATATTTTGTAGCACTAAAAAACAACAACAGCAAAACCAAAACACACAACTCTTGGACCTGACACCCCCTACTCGTAGATATGTGGAATGGTCCAGTCTAGGAAAGCAAGGACTTTGACTCTCCCAGGGCATTGCACTCTGGAGAAAGCAGTGAAATAAATAACATGTGCCATTACTTAGTGTTATCAGACCTAGCTTAAACTATTGTAAATCATTTGAGGACTTGGTATCTCAATGAAAAAACCCCCCATTATATTATTACAATTATTATTACTTTTTTGGCAGGCACCCAAAGACGATGTCTTTTGCTCAGTGCTCGTGTCCGTCTTGCATTCAACCAACTGGGCAGAGCTTTTCAACAGAGGGCGGTTGTCGCCCTATTTTCTACGACGTAAAAGTATTACGTAAAGTCTCGTGCCAAAATGGAATTCAGATGTAAGTATTTTACAATACCTGTTTATGTGTGTTGTGTTGTCATTTAGCCCTCGAGGAAGACTCTTTAATGGCCAAAGAAAAAACAAGTTGTTTCCAGTAACAACTAAGAAATTTACCTTTTTTGTAAGTCTGCTGCCACCTAGCGTTCCAAAGTCTCTATTTCACGTACGGCCACCGGCCTGCTTTGATCATGACGACACAGCCCCCTTTATTCACACTGACAATGCCAACTTGAAAACACACACGAAAACCTGAACAAATTCGCTTCCAAATGGATCGAGTTTTGTGCAAAGTTTGCTTAGGTTTGAGTTTGAAAAAACTAAGTTGGAATCTTGTTTTATCTTACAGATATGAAAGTTATTACGAAGAAGTCCCTGTTGCGTGTACCTGTGTGCGTCCCGAACAGTAAGTGTCTGGATAATTCAGATGGCTGCGTGACTTCAATCACCACGCTGTATTTGGTGCAATGGCAGATTAGTTCACAAGCTAGCATATTATAATGCACTGGAGTAAAACCAACAAATGTCGTTAACAATAATTCAATAAATCAGATAATTTCATAATATAATTAACAAAATGAATGGAAATTACAACGGAGGCAACATTCCAAAGCTAGGCTTGTGAAGAAAATGATTTAGATAATGAAGTTATATTTATATTTTTTATACAATAACTATGCTATTTATTGAAATATTAGAGGATGATAACTTATTCTGTTTTGACTTATTACTAATTCTTGCTGCATTTCTGACAATTATGGTGTTCCATATGTGCCACTCCTTTGGAAAGAAATAATTCCGTCGGATTTTTTTTTTTCCGTCGCATTTTTTTTTTTTTGCGTCGCATTTTTTTTTTTTCCGTCGCATTTTTTTTTTTTTCCGTCGCATTTTTTTTTTTTGCGTCGCATTTTTTTTTTTTTGCGTCGCATTTTTTTTTTTGGCGTCGCATTTTTTTTTTGGGCGTCGCATTTTTTTTGGGGGGCCGCATTTTTTTTTTCCGTCGCATTTTTTTTTTTTGCGTCGCATTTTTTTTTTTTTCGTCGCATTTTTTTTTTTTCCGTCGCATTTTTTTTTTTCAGGCGCATTTTTTTTTTCAGGCACATTTTTTTTCTGAATCGGTCACGTGACCGTCACATGATGTCCATGTGATGATTTTTTGGCTCCGCTATTGCAGTTGGCGTGTGAACAATTCTATTCTTCTCCTTCAGGGTTGCGGCCATTGCTGTATTACAATTCGTTACAACTGTTTTTGACCATGTAGTGTTAAAACGCGCGCGTCTAACATTTTTTTCAAGTGTTAAAACATACTGCTTTTCTATAATTAATGCATGCCTAATTCACATTGTGCGTGGGACGCGCGCGTATACTAAGTGAGGCCAACGCAAAAAAACAAAGGAAACACAATTTATATTCAAAATTAATGTCCACACCCGTCATCTGTGGCACCGCTGTTGCGAAAAATTTAACCATTCCATTTAATGATAACTGATTGATTGCGTCCGAGTCATCATAGTAACCATTGATGACGTATGTTTTGTGCGCATGTGCAATAACTTAATCTAACAACTTAACTTTTTTAGATTTAAGTGGGGTACTAAGATAAGTGGGGTACTTAGATGTTTTGTGAATAGCTACTAATAAGCGCCCCACTTAAAGGGACACACCGGTTACCTGTTTACGTAATTTAGTCATGTAGAATTTTGAAACAACGGATTCGATCAGCGAGGTGTGCCGACTAGCAAACCCGCAGTAACAACAACGTTTAGTTAGTGGTCTGGCTCCCTACCCCTCCCACATGTTCATGAGCTTCCAGGTACAGCTATCTCTAGGCTAGCGGGTTTCTGTCGCGCTAGCACCGCCGAGATACTCTGCTCGCCAGCTACACGACTGCCCCTGTGTTGCGTGTAGCGAGTCCCCACGCTGTGCACTGTAATACAAGCTTCCGTTGCTCGGACTCTCTGAAATAAAATCTTACGTTCGATTTGTTTGTATTATTTACAACTTGTATCCATAATTTGACTACCCTGTTCTTCTCCATTCCTGGAAGACCTTTAGAGTCATGTTTTAGTGTATTTTGTAGCCTTAAAAGCCCAACGAAGCCGGTGTGCCCCTTTAACTTGGAGTACTTAAGTTTGCACTTAAGTCTTAACCCTGCTAACTTAAAGGGACACACCGGCTTCGTTGGGCTATTAAGGCTACCAAATACACTAAAACATGACTCTAAAGGTCTTCCAGGAATGGAGAAGAACAGTTGAAAAAAGAACCGAGCAACGGAAGCGTGTATTACAGTGCTAGTGCGACAGAACGAGGTAATTATTTATATTTAACGCCAATGATTCTTAGGGAGTACAAAGAAGTGACGAAGTCGTAAACGGAAGTTTAAGACCTAACAGGTCGTTACCGTATGCTACGGACCGAGCCAACATAGTACAGTAACAGTGAGGCCCTACCGGGAGTTTAAAGTGATTGACTTTTTGTCGAAATTGAACGGAAAAACCTGTATTATTTATGATAATATATTGATACTGCCATTGCTGAAATTATGAGTATTTCCTTAAAAAGTATTTATCTAAAGTACCAGAGTAAAAGTCTTATTTATTATAGATACTTAGTATGTAAAACCATTGAATGAATATATTATTTATTCTTTGGTAAAAGAAACATCTCGTGTATAATAGCTGTATTTTTTCAGCTCTATGAGTAGCACATATTGTGCTGTAATGCGTATTATTTTTTTGTTTTGAAAGAAGACAAAATTAAACAAACAATAAGTAAAATGTATTGGATGAAGTTCAGTTGTATAGATTGCTTTGTTTTGTTTACATGTCTTTAATGCTATCACCAATTCACCTGTAAAATATTTAGTGTTCACGGTTTTTAAGTAGCACATATTGTGCTGTTATGCGTATAAAACACATGTGATACATCAAACAAACATTAATTAAAAGATATTGGATGAAGGTTATTGTATAAAATGCTTAGTTGCTTCACATTTCTTAATTGCTATACCAGCACTACCAGCACTTCACTTGTAAAAATCTGATAATAGCTTTGGTGTATTCTGTGCAGTCATAAGTTCATGTCTATAATAGTAATACCATAAAGTGTTCAATTTAACCAACGATGCAAATTTCTGCCAACTTAATCAAATAAAGTATTATAAATCGAAAATTAATTGTATAGACTGCCAATAGTTTCTTTAACAATGTCTTCATTCACTCTAAAAATATATTAGTCAAAACAACACAGTCATACGAGACATTGACTAACTTACATCAAAATCATGTCTCGTATAATTTGTGTTGTTTTGACTAATACATTTTTAGAGTGTTGCTACCAGAATTTCACTTGTAAAATCTGTAGCGCTCTTCACGGATCAAGGGAACTGAAAAATAGGTTGATGACCCCAAGAGTATTTTTCAGCTCTTTAGATTTGTTGAAGGTCAGTGGTATATATTGCTGAGTTTCTTTTACATGTCTTTACTGCTTCCAGCACTTTACTGGTAAAATCTGAAAAGTAGGTTTGTTGTATTCTGTGCTGTCATGTTAAGTTGATGTCCCTATTTATTACCATAGTGTACCATTAAACCAATTCGATTTAACTTTCTGTCAACTCAATCAAGTAAAGTATATAAATAAATAAATAAAAGAAGTAAAAAAGATACGACTTCAACACTTGTACTTGTCCTCTTATACAAAATAATCTTTTAATGTTGATTAAAAGTATGGCCAAATTATCAAGAAAGATACAATGAAAGTCACTGAGACACAGGATTTGAACTAAACATGAGATATTGCCGAAAATCTGGAACGGTTATGTCCACGCAGGAAGAATAGTCTGCAAGGAATATACACAATCTGAGAACGCTTATACCATTGCCAGCAACGCTTCTCCAGATTGATTTTTTAGGGGGATAAAAAGTGATATATTTTTCCATCACCGCAGTACTTCCAATTCAAAAGTTTCTCAAAATGCATTACACTTTCCAAAGCTGCTGTACTTCTTACCAAGTAAGTTTTTATTGCCATTAATTTTCAGAGTCATTACCAAACGTGTACACAGACCCTTTTAATAAAACAACGTGATCTTGTTTCACTGGTTAGTAATCGATCGATATAGTATAGACTGTGCAAGTCTCGCGCATATTTGAACTTCCGGGACCATTGTGGTCCCAACCATATGGAGATTTACGTGGGCAAGATTTTGTTTTGTCAATTATTTTAGTTTAACGTGGTTTATGACCATGATAAATATATTTGTTGTTGGGAATGTAATACTTAGTGATAAAAAATAGGAAAGTAAAATCATTTCAACAATATAACGAAGAAAACCCGAGAATTAAACTTGACCTCAACTTCCGGTTGCTGCAAAAAATTAAGAATTTTGTGCTCACCTCAGATCACAAAACTTATGTAAACGCTTGTTTTGATGCACGATGGGAATCGCCAGATGCTGTAATTGCAACGCGAAGCCTTTTCATAGCAGTCTATGGTTGTTTGGGATTCAGCGTCCTCTATAAACTGCGTCAAGCGTTAATTTTACCGCCCGTGACCATCGCGAATCCACGAAAGTGGTTTCTGAAAAGTTAAGATCAAAATAAGCATCCTTGTCCCAGAGTTTTAATTTTGCTTCAATAATAATTAACACATTATTTGTGTATTTATTATAAAAACTAAAACTGGTTTTATAAACATGTAATGAGTATTTTTGTTGTTCAGATTTTATCATTTAATAAATTTAAAACAAAGATTTGACTTCAGAAGAAAAAAAAGTTCTTCGTTTGACGTGTTTTCTCGTTCCGATACGCGCGAGACTTGCACAGTCTATTGCCGTGCAAAATCACCTAAGATGTGGGACCTATGTTGGTTTAAGCAGTGAAGGGGTGCCTGTACAATAATCACACCGTACTCATCATAAATGAGTTAGTGACGTCATAAGTTAACAACATTTGACTGACTGACAACTCGTCCGTCGAACCTTTTTGAGCATGTTTTTTTTCCTCAGAGTGGAAGAATGATATATTACTTAAAACTACGTAATTCATTGTTGCAAATCGATAGACATCGATGGTATAAATATATGGTAAAAGTACTAGACATACACGGCCATGTATGCTGTCAGCAGCAGAGTGGGGGTTCGAATCCCGGTCATGACACTTGCGCCCTTGTGCAAGGCACTTAACCATAATTGCTTCGTAAAAAGTTGGGAAGGTTGGGCATTCTGCTCTACCAGCCAGGCTCCTAGTGGATATGGCTACATCCTTACGGACTGTGAAGGAGGGGGATGTTTCAGCCCCAGGAGTAGGTGGCAACGTGCCCCCAGTTGATTTGGGTCGACAGCCCAAATCAGTTAAGTGTAGCCCTCACCTTGAAGTGGCCGTGATGTAAGGCGATATCTCATAAAAAATGAATAATAAACTAAGGCCAAAAACCCCTATAAGATCAAAGACATCATGGAAAAGATCAAGGAAATGTAATGGAGATGGGCAGGACACCCTTATCAAGAAGACTTGACAACAGGTGGACCAAGAGACTAACCGAATGGCAATCACAAGAAATGGAAAAAGAAGACGAGGAAGACAGCAGAAAAGATGGAGAGACGAAATCCAGACATACAAAAACAACTTGGAGCAGAATAGCAAAAAAGAGAAGAGAATGGAAATTGCATAGGAGGGCCTCATCAAACAATGGATGAAAACAGCCAAATAGATGATGATGAATGCATAGCTTACACACTCTCAATAAGATTTCACTGTTCTTCACCGTCATAATACAAGAAAGCGGTTGTGTTGTCACTGCATGCCATGTGACGACAACAACAATAGTGAGATCATATTCGGTGTATTAGAAAACCAGTCTGGTATGATTTCCTGATGGATATTATTTCAACGCAAGCTTGGCAACAAAGATAAACACTGACATTTTTTTTGGAGTCAAAATCATGTCAGTATATCCTGAGGTCGAAATGAGACCGACGGCTCGAAGAAACGAAAGTATTTTTAGCTGGTTGCAGACGGCGTAGCTTACTTGTGTCAATTTCTGAACTGTTAATTATCAACATTTTTGTGAAGTTATATGATTATGGTTCTTCTTGAAGCGCATTCATTTTTATGATATCTGCAGTACAAATACAATATTTATTGGCGCTTTCATCAGATTGTCTGGTACGTTTAACTTCGGATATGGAAGGGTCCCCCAACTATCACAGCTTTTGTATATTACGTTGGCACAACAAAAGATTGTTCGATGTATATTCAGTTTGCGGTAACACCATGTGTAAAATCTACTTTGTTGTGTAGACTTGCTCTTTGAGAACTTGTCTTGCTATTTACTCTACTGCCGCGGAATAGATTTCGGAATTCGGGAGACTAGGCCTACTTATAGTTCTAAAAAGAACTGTCCTGTTCATTACCATGGGGAGGTAGGGAATTGGCCATGACTAGGCCTACTATCTTTCCCTGATAATTAGTGGATCGAAGGGACTTCTCAGGGGCGGATCCAGAATTTTCCAAACGGGGGGGCGTGAACATATACCAAGCAGCAAAATGATAAATGAAGTTTGTTGCGCCTGCGTAACACAAAGCTTCCCCATTTCTCCCTCCCCTTCTCTCTCTCTCCCTCTTTTTTTCTGTTCTCCCTCTTTTTTTTTTTCTTTTTTTTATATGAAAAAGGGGGGGGCGTGCGCCCCCACGCCCCCCTGGATCCGCGCCTGCTTCTCGTTATTAACTTAAGAAGATATTTCTTTGATAACATATTACATTATTTTTCTTCAAAACGGGTTTATATTCTATAGAATAACTACTTTGAACATTCGAAATCAATTCAAGTGCGAGTTTGAGGCGGGGTAGGCCCCAGCCGATAGACAACAGACAAATCAGTGGGAGGCCTCGTTGGTACAACACTTAAATCCCGTGACTACTACTTTCCCTGATATTTCATTTAGGGGAAATTGTGTAGAATTCCCGGGCTGGGATTCCCACATTACAAAGTTGAGCTTGAACTGAATGACCGCAATTTACCGGTATTTAGACGGACGGGACCTCTTATTGTTCGAGTGAAATTCGAACCAATGTGTTGTTGAGCCTTGCAAAACAGCGCGAGGTGTTTATTTTTAGAAGATTAAGAAATGACTGCCGGATCCACATTCACTCCAAAAAGTTATATAACTTCAATTTAATCGAGGAGATTTAAACAAACTTCGAAGCATCTAAACTACAAGCACGATTATTACAAAGGTGCCGTCTTTGTCAGATATATTACCCGATCCAATTCTGACTTTGTTAACCACGAAGAAGTGAACCAATTGTAGTTTTGCTACAATCAGTTTATTTGTCTGCATTTTGTACAGCACGGTTCTTCCCAAGACTAGAGTGAACTCTAATAATGACGTTTAATATGGTAAGATTCATCCCAACTTTGTTATGTTCTATTTTATACTCACGTTATAGATATATATTTTTTTCCCTATGAAGCTTTTGAATTATACAGTGGAAATAGGAAAGCTCACGAAATGGTCCCACATTGTGGAAAAGAACATTTTGTAAAATAATGGTTTAATTACCAGAAAGACATTATGATAATTTTACATTCAATTTTCAGCAAATAAACAGGCAATTCTACTTTCTAACGACTTCCTAAAGTTGCTCGTGTTTAGAATTTCGAATTTGAGCGTGCAGTTTGATTTCCAGGTATGCGAAATATAACGTTGTATACTCCTTTACATATCAAATAATATTATGTGTGTTTTATTTTTAAAAATATTTACAGGCAACTGCTACTTTGATTCTCGTTGTATTCTTGAATGGATTGTTGACTGACTGCTACGTCATACCGTCCAATCAACACACAAGCAATGATGTCATCACAGGTTCGACATCACCGGACGTAGTCCAAGTTATCAGTGGCTCGGAGTCTCTATCTGGCCAGGCGCATGAGATTCGACTACCGTTCACAAGCGGCGAGACACCGGTAGGCCACAAGCGGTCCGTATCCGCTGATACAAACGGGAGTACCCAAAACTCAGGCTTCGCCATCTTCGAGGGCCTCAATGGTGACGAAGTGGTACCTTTTATGCAAGCTGTCCAAAGTAGTTCTCAACGGCTGACACTGCCAGCACAAGCTGGTGTGAGCCTTGGATGTATTGCAAACGATACTGAAGGGACCAGGGATGACACTATCCCTGAATTCACACATGCCTTCGACACATGTCCAAGCTTACTGTCAATTGGTAGCAACCGTGCAGTGAACAACAGGTCACTATGCCCATGGATATACGTAGAACACACAGACGAGAACAGGTGAGATTCAGTTAACTTACTTAAAAAGCTTAAAGTGAGGGAGTAACCCCAGGTACACTAATGCGAGAAGGTTCCATTAGTTACTGGCACCCCAGTAAGCCAATAAGTTTGACTTGCAGGGGGAGGGGTGTTGGCAACCACAAAACTTAGCACAGGCTGTCAGCAAGACATCCATTATGGAAGCAACCTACAAAGAACTGATGGCTCAACTTGTCAGAGGGTTCAGATCTGGGTGGGTCCGTATGTCTGTACAATTTTGTGCACGAAGTATATGAGTGAAAATATTTTGTAGCACTAAAAAACAACAACAACAACAGCAAAACCAAAACACACAACTCTTGGACCTGACACCCCCCTACTCGTAGATATGTGGAATGGTCCAGTCTAGGAAAGCAAGGACTTTGACTCTCCCAGGGCATTGTACTTTTGAGAAAGCAGTGAAATAAATAACATGTGCCATTACTTAGTGTTACCAGACCTAGCTTAAACTATTGTAAATCATTTGAGGACTTGTTGGTATCTCAATGAAAACCCCCATTATATTATTACAATTATTACTATTTTTTTGGCAGGCACCCAAAGACGATGTCTTTTGCTCAGTGCTCGTGTCCGTCTTGCATTCAACCAACTGGGCAGAGCTTTTCAACAGAGGGCGGTTGTCGCCCTATTTTCTACGACGTAAAAGTATTACGTAAAGTCTCGTGCCAAAATGGAATTCAGATGTAAGTATTTTACAATACCTGTTTATGTGTGTTGTGTTGTCATTTAGCCCTCGAGGAAGACTCTTTAATGGCCAAAGAAAAAACAAGTTGTTTCCAGTAACAACTAAGAAATTTACCTTTTTTGTAAGTCTGCTGCCACCTAGCGTTCCAAAGTCTCTATTCCACGTACGGCCACCGGCCTGCTTTGATCATGACGACACAGCCCCCTTTATTCACACTGACAATGCCAACTTGAAAACACACATGAAAACCTGAACAAATTCACTTCCAAATGGATCGAGTTTTGTGCAAAGTTTGCTTAGGTTCGAGTTTGAAAAAACTAAGTTGGAATCTTGTTTTATCTTACAGATATGAAAGTTATTACGAAGAAGTCCCTGTTGCGTGTACCTGTGTGCGTCCCGAACAGTAAGTGTCTGGATAATTCAGATGGCTGCGTGACTTCAATCACCACGCTGTATTTGGTGCAATGGCAGATTAGTTCACAAGCTAGCATATTATAATGCACTGGAGTAAAACCAACAAATGTCGTTAACAATAATTCAATAAATCAGATAATTTCATAATATAATTAACAAAATGAATGGAAATTACAACGGAGGCAACATTCCAAAGCTAGGCTTGTGAAGAAAATGATTTAGATAATGAAGTTATATTTATATTTTTTATACAATAACTATGCTATTTATTGAAATATTAGAGGATGATAACTTATTCTGTTTTGACTTATTATTCATTCTTGCTGCATTTCTGACAATACGTAACTCTGTCATATTATTTATTTATTTATAAAAGTGTAAACAAAAAACCCGTTTGTACGAGTAAATTTATATTTAACGCCAATGATTCTTAAGGGAGTACAAAGAAGCGACGAAGTTGTAAACGGAAGTTCAAGACCTAAGAGGTCGTGACCTTGTGCTAACGGACCGAGCCAACGTAGTACAGTAACAGTGAGGCCCTACCGGGAGTTTAAAGTGATTGACTTTTTGTCGAAATTGAACGGAAAAACCTGTATTATTTATGATAATAATTATTGATACTGCCATTGCTGAAATTATGAGTATTTCCTTAAAAAGTATTTATCTAAAGTACCAGAGTAAAAGTCTTATTTATTATAGATACTTAGTATGTAAAACCATTGAATGAATATATTATTTATTTTTTGGTAAAAGAAACATCTCGTGTATAATAGCTGTATTTTTTCAGCTCTTTGAGTAGCACATATTGTGCTGTAATGCGTATTATATTTTTGTTTTAAAAGAAGACAAAATTAAACAAACAATAAGTAAAATATATTGGATGAAGTTCAGTTGTATAGATTACTTTGTTTTGTTTACATGTCTTTAATGCTATCCCCAATTCACCTGTAAAATATTTAGTGTTCACGGTGTTTAAGTAGCACATATTGTGCTGTTGTGCATATACAAAACACAGATACATTAAAGGCATCGTACACGTTTGGTAATTTTCAAAGACCAGTGTTCTCATTTGGTGTGTCCCAACATATGCATAAAATAACAAGCCTGTGAAAATTTAATCTCAATATTGGTCATCGAAGTTGCAAGAAAATGATGAAAGAAAATACACCCTTGTTGTACAAATTTGTGTGCTTTCAGTCTGGAATAAAAACTTATTGCAAGAAGTTTTTATTATTTTATTGAGAAATTACCTCTTTCTCAAAAACTACGTTACTTCAGAGGGAGTCGTTTCTCACAATGTTGTACAGCTCTCTGTTGCTCGTTACCAAGTCAGTTTTTATGCTAATATATATTTTGAGTAATTACCAAACGTGTATGATACCTTTAAACACACATTAGTTAAAAGATATTGGATAAAGGTCATTGTATGAAATTCTTAGTTGCTTTTATATTTCTTAATTGTTACCAGCACTACCAGTACTTCACTTGTAAAAATCTGAAAATAGCTTTGGTGTATTCTGTGCAATCATAATTTCATGTCCATAATAGTATACCATAAAGTGACAATTAAACCAACGATGCAACTTTCTGTCAACTTAATTAAATAAAGTAAAGTAAATAGATCGAAAGTTAATTGTATAGATTGCTTAGTTTCTTTTACAATGTCCTCATTGCTACCAGCACTCCATTTGTAAAATCTAAAAAGTAGGTTCGGTGTATTCAGTGCTGTCATGTTAAGTTGATGACCCTATACCATATTATTATACCATTAAACTAATTCGATTCAACTTTCTGTCAACTCAATCAAGTAAAGTATATAAATAAAAAAATGAAAAATGTAAAAAGATGCGACTTCAACTTTGTACCTCTCCTCTTATTTAAACTAATTTTTTAATGTTGATTAAAAGTAGGGCCAAATTATCAAGAAAGATACAATAAAAGTCACCTGTGAAAGTTTCAGCTGAATAAATGTCTTAGTTGTGAAAACAGAAAAATAAATACAGGAAAAAAACCCGGCTGTCACGGTATTTTTATCAAGAATATCGAATCCATCCACTTTTAGCAAGGTGACAGCGGGTACTAACTGCATCTCTGGACGCAGCATTCATAAACGGACACCGCGGAAATGTGAATAATTATCCAAAACTTGCCATGAGGTGAGTTTTTGAAATTCAAATTATTCGACAAACTTTTAGTGATTTCTAAATTAACGGGGGCATTTCAGACGAAAAAATTCATTTTTAGCGTTTTTTTGAGATATTGACGAACATCTGGAGCGGTTATGTCGACACGCAGGAAGAATAGTCTGCAATTGGAATACACAATCTGAGAAACGTTACTGCCAGCAACGCTTCTCCAGATTAATTCTTTTTTTTCGGGGGGGGGGGATAAAAAGTGATATATTTTTCCATAACCGCAGTACTTCCAATTGAAATGTTTCTCAAAATGCATTACACTTTCCAAAGCTCCTGTATACTTCTTACCAAGTAATGTTTATATTGCCATTAATTTTCAGAGTCATTACCAGACGTGTACAGACCTTTTAAATAAAATAACATGATCTTGTTTCACTGGTTAGTAATTATTATTCTGGTTTATTTATTTACTGCACTGGCGGCCAAGCAGGCCGAAAAGTACATTTACAAATAGAACTTATTCATATAGGTAAACATATATATATTATATAATTATATTAAGAATTACTAATCCATCGATAGATATTGCCGTGCAAAATCACCTAAGATGTAGGACCTACGTTGGTACAAGCGGTGAAGGGGTGCCCGTACAATAATCACACCGTACTCAGAAATCATATTATGAGTTAGTGACGTCACAACATTTGACTGACTGGCAACTCGTCCGTCGAACCTTTTTGAGCATGGTTTTTTTCAGAGTGGAAGAATTAATAGTACTTAAAATGACGTAATTCATTGTTGCAAGTCGATAAATATACCTGACATACACGGCCATGTCTGCTGTCAGCAGCATAATGTGGGTTCGAATCCCAGTCATGACACTCTTGTGCCCTTGAGCAAGGCACTTAACCATAATTGCTTCGTACAAAGTTGGGAAGGTAGAGCATTCTGCTCTACCAGCCAGGCTCCTAGTGGATATGCCTACATCCTTACGGACTGTGAAGGGGGGGGGGGGGTGGGGGCTGTTTCAGCACCAGGAGTAGGTGGCAACTTTACCCTGGTGACAGTTGATTTGGGTCGACAGCCCAAATCAGTTAAGTGTAGCCCTCACCTTGAAGTGGCCGTGATGTAATGCGATATCCCGTTAAAAGAAAAAAAAGAAAAAAGGCAAACAAAACCCTAAGATCAAAGACATCATGGAAAAGATCAAGGACATGAAACAGAGATGGGCAGGACACTTATCAAGAAGACTTGACAACAGATAGACCAAGAAACTAACCGAATGGCAATCACAAGAAATGGAAAAAGAAGACGAGGAAGACAGAAGAAAAGATGGAGAGACGAAATCCAGACATACAGAAACACAACAACTTGGAGCAGAATAGCAAAAAGGGGAAGAGGGCCTCATCCAACAATGGACGAACACAGCCAAATAGATGATGATGAATGCATAGCTTACACACTCTCGATAAGATTTCCTTGTTCTTCACCGTCATAATACAATAAAGCGGTTGCGTTGTCACACTGCATGCCATGTGACGACAACAACACATATGGTGGGATCATTATCGGCGTATTAGAAAACCAGTCTGGTATGATTTCCTGATGGATATTATTTCAACGCAAGCTTGGCAACAAAGATAAACACTAGCTGACATTTTGTTTGTGGTCAAATTCATGTCAGTATATCCTGAGATCATACTGAGACCGACGGCTCGAACAAAACGAAAGTATTTTTTAGCTGTTTGCAGTCGGCGTAACTCACTTGTGTCAATTTTCCATTATCAATATTTTTGTGAAGATTATGATATGGCTCTGCTTGCTGCTTGAAGCGCATTCATTCTTACGATATCTGCAATATTTTAACTAAAATAGTATAAATACATTTTTATTAAATGTTTTCTATTCAGTCCCTACCACTTGCCCGCCCCTTCCTCCCTTTGCCGGCTACCGTTGCTATAACCATGGTGGTGGGTTCGCTATAACCGAGGGATACTCATACACTGCAAAAACTGGGGTGTTAAAATTGACACCATAGGTGTTGTCACATTTATAGACACCGAAGAGAGAATAAAAATTATACACCATAGGGTGTTTAAAACAAAACTAATTTCTGCCAAAACAATTACATTGGTGTTGTTTTAACACCCTATATGATCTAAGTTTTGATTCTCTCTTTGGTCACCCATGGTGTCAATTTTTACACCCCAGTTTCTGTAGTGTAACTGTTGTATCTGAACCACTTTAATAATCTGAAATATGGTAAATGTATTAACTTTGCTTCAGAACTTAACAATTTGATATGGTGATGAATAAACGTACAAACACGACGTATTTTTTAAAGGCATGTACACGTTTGGTAATTACTCAAAATATATATTAGCATAAAAACTGACTTGGTAACGAGCAACGGAGAGCTGTTGATAGTATAAAACATTGTGAGAAACGACTCCCTCTGAAGTAACGTAGTTTTTGAGAAAGAGGTAATTTCTCAATAAAATAATAAAATACTTCTTGCAAGAAGCCTTTTGTTCCTATCTGAAAGCACACAAATTTGTACAACAAGGGTGTTTTTTCATCCATCATTTTCTTGCAACTTCGATGACCAATCGAGCCCAAATTTTCACAGGCTTATTATTTTATGCATAATGTTGGGATATACACCAAGTGAGAACACTGGTCTTTGACAATTACCAAACGTGTTCAGTGCCTTTAACAATTTGATATGGTGATGAATAAACGTACAAACACGACGTATTTTTAAATATATAAATAGTGGCCTATACATAAACCTATACATCGTTTTGTGGTTGTTTTTTTAAACCTTTTTTCCTACCGCGTTTTGTTTTTGTTGTTCTTAATTCGTTGTTTTGTTTTTCCTAATACTCGAGGATAAACATCTTAATAATTTTCCGGCAAACAACATGGAACCACAATCAATAATGACATGATGAAATTAGCAAAAATCAAACAGTGCTCAAAAGGCCTGTTAGGATTTAGCGGGTGTTTTTTTTTTTTTTGCTGGTCCAGAATAAATCATAGACCGGAGTATCCGTGGCCCTGACATTGTCACATCCTTTCTGGTAAAAAGGTAATTCCCCTGGTCGCGTTCGGTTGGATTGAAGTTTCCCTTTTTATTCTTTTCACCCAAAATAGCCGTATGTCTTATAGGCCTAAGGGTCTTTATCAGAATACGAGTATCTAGGAACTGTAATTAGATGATAAATATGGAATTTGATAAAAACACAAGTTGCACAATCAGTAAACTACGTCAACGGTTCTTAGCAGTGTTTGCCTTTAACTTTTTCAGTGACTACAGAAGGACCAGTTGAAATAGGGATTCAAATGAAACAAGAATTCTTGTTATCACTGAACTAGCCAGCTGGACCACTTGGAGTAAATTTTGACTGGCCCTCATGTGTTCTAACTGGCATTTGGCCAGCGGACCACAGTTTAGGGAAAACGCTGCTCTTAGAAAGTTGAACTCTTTTGGCGATTATAGATAATACCATTTTAGACTTGTTTTATCGCACTATTTTACAAAGTGTGTAGCCTTATTTATGTGTGTTTAAATAGTTATGAATCTTTTAAAACCTACCTTAAATATATTTTTTATTCTTATCAGATATTCATTCTTTCTAATATCGGTTATCTGTCAGTTCGTTTATTGTTCTAAATGTTAGTGTTTTTGTATCAATGCCTGTTTTAATTTCCCCAGTGCTGGACAATAAAGTGTTTATCTTATCTTAATTAAAATATCACACTTTTTAATTGCTTTCGGTAGGAAACGGCTGGAACAAGATGTTTGTAGACTGCTCTTTTATTCTGAGTTTCATTTCACCATATTTATTTGTATTTCCCCGTTGTGCGTAAACTGATTCCGTGTGGTTGTTCAAAGGAAATCAGCCTGTAGTGTACAAAAAGTACAGAAACCCCGGGTATAAATCATGTGCACTTCTACGGTTAATTACATTTTCAGGAAGGCGGAAAATGAGTGGCTATGTTTTAATTTGCTGTTGAACATGTGTGTCCTGCTTATTTTTTTTCCGGATGTCTTTCTATGTTTCTCACCCCGTGTCCTTAATCCTTCTTGTATATTGATCATACCCTAAAACTGGATCCTATAACTAAGATACATTGGGCATTTATCGTATAAAGAGACTCTTATCTTGCAAACAAGAAGAAGAAGAACAAATGTATATAAATGGATACAAAAAGAAGAAGAAGAAAAAGGCCCTCTAAAGCAAACGTTTTTACTAAAAAAAAGGTTGTTGAATCGTCCCTGTTCTTGCTCCAATCATCTTCACCCATTACAAAATCATTCACAATTCAAATTATGAATAAAATGGCTCCTTATTCTACCATAGGGCCTATAGTAGGTGGATGTGCAAAATATGAAAGACGACTAAGAAGTTACTGTATCAAATACAATCAACTCTAGCTTCAAAAAAATGAAACTTAATGTAAAACAACTTACAATAACATAATAATAAAATAGTGATATCAGGAAATTTCATCATTAAAAAACAAACAAATTTAAATTGGAGATTAGGTGGCAAAAGTACACCGGTACTTAACAAGGAAACTATAATTTAGCACAAGTCATTAATTGCGCAATTCGGTAATAGTTCTATATTCAAGAACAAATCGTGGCGATGATGTCAATCCGGTCTGTATCCACTACATCATTGCCCCCATGCTTCCTATATCGGCATTATTTGGTTTTGATTACCACAGTGTCCGACCTGGTTTCTCTTATTTATTAGCAGGGTGTCTGAGCGTGAAACCAGGCTTTCTAAGTTCTTCTCATCAACCACTCACTCTTGCTCATTGCTTAGGTGTAGAACAAAGTGCCATTTATCAGGGTTTTTCCCCAATCTCTTTGGAACTCCTTGCCTGTTGCATGTTTCCCGCCAACAATCTATATTAACTCCTACCTGCAGCTCGGCCCTGAGGTTTCATCTTTAATGTTTTCTTCTTGTAGGCCCTTCCAATAGTGCAGCCTTGTTTGGCGTGGGGGCGAACTTGTTAATAAATTTCAACTTCTAAATAGTTGGGATGGCAGAATAACTCACGTCTCCGTCAGGCCAATTTTCGACTGGCTTAGGTACAGTCCGCCTTTATGATTAGGAAATCCATGTATAGGCTAGTGAAAAGTGGAATTTTTTTTCTTCTTAAAATAACCGAGTGAGAAGCAAGAGCATAGGCAATGCATGGTTGTTTCGAAAAGCGCACAGGGGTGCACTACCGTTAGGAACAAATTCGTGCGCGATCGACTAATCCGTAAGCCCGCAATTACTTTTGAATAAATTATTATTGGGGTATAGATTGTGTAAAATTATGAGAAGTTATCACAACCCGGTGATTCTTTGCTTCAACTTTTGAGGAGACTTTGATAGGCTTTATAGTTGATCATAGTTTGCTTGGGAAGTGGAGGGGTGCTTCATGATTGACTGGCAGTCGTTTGGGAAAAAGCACATTTGGGGGTGTTACTTTCTGGGGTAAATAATTCCAAACGGCTGACCTGCCAATAATTGAAAAGAAAACTGAAGTTCAGTTGTACGAAAAGATTTGTTCAAGAGGCTGAGAGACTTTAAAGTGTTTGTTTTTGAATATTTAGCATTTTAGCAATTGGAGTTCTAGTGTGGTGCATCCACAGCACAGACATTATAGCCCTTTTCGAAACGACCGGCTTCGGCTTCGGATTCGGCTCAGGCTAGCTAGGCCCCTCAGTTGTTTTGACTATACGCGTGCTATGCGTTCAGGGATTCAGACGAGAGAACGGAGCCTCAAGCCGAATCCAAGCCGAAGCCGGTCGTTTCGAAAAGGGCCTACGTCTCGGTGATTCCACAGCCTCTTCGCTTGGAAACAACGCCCTCTGTTGTCAAACGTTCTACCAAGTAACATACAGTAGCGACTGTTATGTAATCTGATCTGATCGAGTGACATTTCACCAAAGATTGCTGACGAAATCAAATGGTAAATACGTTATTAAATATTAGTAATAATAACAATTAATAATTATTACTAATAAAAATTATTATGTAAGATTTAATTATCATGGGAATTTCGTGTACCATTTCATATCAAGTAAAAAGCTGATTCAGAACGAAGACTAAAGTTGGGATTTTGGGAAGAACATGGAGGAAGGGAAAAATTAGCCCACCTTGTTGAGCTGTAATGGCTCTCTTTTAACATCGGTCTCATAACGTTGTAATGGTGAGTGTTATGAGACCAATGATAATTAAAGAGAGCCATTACAGCTCAACAAGGTGGGCTAGGGAAGAATAGAACCATGGAGCTACCTCCATGAATAGAACGGACAACATGTAACATCGATCGTTTCAGAACAAGCACCAGGGAAGCACACTAGACTTTTACACAGCACTGAACAAAACTAGGGTAACAATTTAGGGGGGGGGGGGCACAAAAAAGGGGTAGACCATTTTTTCTAGGGGGCACTTCTGGCCAATTAAAACTAGTTTCTGCGTTTGCATTTTTCCTAAACAGCCCCCTTTCAGCGCTCTCTTTATGTAATTTAATATTTTTTGTTAGATATTAATTATTATTAAATTAAAGAACTGCTACTGGGGGGACTGCTACTAAGTGCTAGTGCTAGTGTGTGGAGGTAAAAACAAATACAATTTCTGCATGTAAAATAGAAAAATAGTTTTAAAAACACTGAAAACACGTAAAGGCTCATAAAATGCACCCTTTTTATTTTGGTAATTTTTAATCTAAAAAGTCCAGATTTCAAATGGGGAGGGGGAGGGGTAGGGCACCCGGGGGGGGGGGGGTCATCACGGCATCAATAATGGGCTTGTTAACTTTTACTCATATAAATGATTTAGTGCTGGCTCGTTTTCTTGTAACTTCATGAAGAATCTCCAATGTTTTCTCATACAGTCATGGCTTGGTCCGTTCATCTTAATCATACAGCCTGAAGAGGTTTTTTTCCATGGTCATCCAAGTATGAACTTGTTCTATATTTAGTGCAATATGTCCTATATAAATAAGCTAACACCCTGACTCTAGCTTTGAACTGAATTGATCCTGCATTATGTGAACTATAAATAGCAATGCTAATTGCAATCCAAAGTCCAACATTGGATTTCAGACAACCAGTTTGCGATTCAAAGTTCAAGGGAGCGATGGTTTCAACCCTTTTGATGGAATCATACCAAATTACCCTGTCATGAACTGACCTTTATTGTCTTTGTGTAGTACAAACAGTCACTTTTCTTTCTTTAATTTCTTTGCAGGAAGGGCTGTGAGCAGGCCTATATACTTAAAAACTAAAGAAGGTACTTTACGTATGTCTATATAGTTCTTTAGACATTGTAAAAGTTTGGAGTTCTAAGATGTTTTCCCTGCTTTGGTTAGTCACACTGTGTGTGGCTCCTGTAATCAGCCTGCTTGTTTGGATACGCATTAAAGGACTTGAGTACACCATCGTAAACCAGCGATGGATCTTTGTTTGTCTGTTCCTTCTTCCATTGTCGGTCGTCTACGATGCGTTGACCTTTGTGCGTAACTGGCTGGTGTTCCGGCTGAATACTGCACCGTTGAAGCATGACAAGCGTGTCAAGGACATACAAAGACAGGTATGTCATATAACTCTTTCACGCACCGATGGTTCGCTATAGCGACTGGTTTAATCCCTTCAGAAAAATTGTTTTAAAACGAAAAATAAAGATCGCACGGCCACAGAGTTTTCAGAATGGGAAAGAGGACTCTTGAAGGTGCTATTATGACCTGGGGTTGTTTGTTTGTTTGTTTGGTTTTTTTTTTTGGGGGGGGTGTTTTCATATAATACGACAAATTTATCACAAATTAAATGGTCAATATTTGTACATAATTGGTTTCTGTTCAAGATGTTACACAGTGAGGACTGCTGGACTTGTCCGGTCATAGGTTTACTGGCCCAGCAGTCTCAGACATTTGGGTCTTGGGCTTGGTCTTCAAGTCTCAATCCAGATTTTCAAAGAGCTACGTAAAATTAGATTAGATATCAAGTAACAGACCATAGGTACAGGTTGTATGGCTTCTGGCTGAACCACTAAAGTAAACAGTACATGTACATCCACATACAAAACCTGATAGCAAATTTCACATATAAACCACGCAATCAGCAAAGTCCTGAACCCAATCTCAATTATACCAAAGTTGTTACAATGTAATACATTGAGGTCAACCAGAGTTTTATTTTGAGTAATTACCAAACGTGTACAGTGCCTAAAGATGATGAAGTCTTATCTGAAAACACTTTTTTGTTTGCAAAGGTTTTGGAGTGGAGAGCGAATGGATCCAAGCGACCTATGTGTACATCACGTCCTGGATACCAGACTGTCAGCTTACGCGTTGGAAAATACAAGAAAACACACCATAATGTTCATATCAACCTAGGTGAGGAGAGGCCATTTTGCTTGGAGATATTTTCTAGTAGCCGATTTTCTCTTCTTGTTTCTTCTTCTTAATGTCAGTGGCGTGTCATGGCTGAGCGGTCTAGTTCACCGGACCCAAGCTCTGGTGTTGTCAGCAGCAGAGTGTGGGTTTGAATCCTGGTCGTGACACTTGGTGCCCTTGAGCAAGGCACTTAACCATAATTGCTTCGTACTGCATACTACAGCCAGGCTCCTAGTGGATGATACCCATGCCTACATTCTTACGGACTGTAAAGGGGGCAACCCTGTTTCAGCCCCAGGAATAGGTGGCAACGTGCCCCTGGTGACAGTTGATTTAGGTCAACAGCCCAAATCAGTTAAGTGTATAGCCCTCACCTTGAAGTGGCCGTCTGGCCTTGTGAGTTGGGCGATATCTCATTAAAAAAAAGTAAAAAAGTGGATAGACAATTTAAAAAGTACTGTGCAAAGTTTTATTTTCTTGAAAAATTTCACAGAGCTTGCCCTGTTTCGGGTATAGTTTGCAATCACAGGCCTGGAATTTCATCTTTGAGAGGGCAAGGCCATTTTCATTTTGCAAAGGGCACTTCCTTTGGAAAAGTCTGTGGGAAACTTTTGAAGGGGCATCAAGGCCAAGAACAGGGGCAACAGAGGCCATTGCTTCCGTGTAGTTTCAGGACTGCAATCATATATTTTACATCATGTATGTATTTACTCATTGTCACAATCATTGAACACAAAAAGTCAATAGCATAGGCCCCCCTACATGTATCTTACAATATTCAATAAATAATTTCAAAATTTTACATACAAAATTTCAAAAGTATGTTTGTGAGGACACTTATTCCTTTAATGGGATGGTATACTCTTGGTAATCACTCCTGAAATAAATGGCAATAAGAACCTACTTGGTTAGAAGTACAGCAGTTTTCGAAGTATTTTGAGAATCATTTCATTTCACTTTGAAGTAAATGTGGTTATGGAAAAAAAAAATCAGTTTTTATCCCCCAAAGTTTGTGTCTGAGAAACGTTACTGTCAGATACGTTTCTCGGATTGTGTATTCCAATTACGGATTATTTTTCCTGCGTGGACATAACCGCTCTGGATTATCGGCAATATCTCAAAAACGTGACCACCTTCTGAAATCAAATTTTCACAGGTTAGTTTTATTGTATATCTACATTTATACATAGGATTTTAAAACAACCGAACGGTTAAAAAAAACCAAAGGTTTACTTTGCCTTTAACATCTGGAAGTTGAATAGATTTTTATTACCAAGTATACATTCAAGATTAGACTTTTATCCTTTTTCTGATAAAGTTCAAATGATAAAGACATATATAGTATTATTGTCAAGTGTTTACCATTGCTATTATTTGCACGAAATAGTTTGCACTGCAGGTCCTATTTTGATACATCAGTTCAATGTGCAATACTTTTGTGGTATTAAATCGTTCGCTCAAGGTTAGCGCACTGTGTAGGGATTTCATAAAATTGGTTTTGCATGTTTTGGAGCTTCTGGTTAATGGATTTTCTTGATCAAGAAGTGGTCTCCAAAGTAATTGTTTGGCAAAAAGAAACATTCATTTTCTGGACAAGCATTTATTTGTGGATGTTGATTTATTTTTTCAAACTTATGAGCATTTTTAATTTTGAAATTACAAATTTGCAATTAATGAAATGTAACTATGCTTTATTAGTGCTTAATTTAAGCTGGAAATGTTTGTCCTCAGCAAACCAAAAACAAAACGGATTAATAAGCTTTATTCTGTGTCTTTGTATATTTAAAGGATTTAAAATTAGGTATCTGGAAATGATGCCTAATATTAATGCACTGTGTACATTTTGTTTTAATTTCAACGGCCAATTTTCCTTACACCATGCGCAGTTTGTTTACTTTTCTTAAGACATAGGCCTAGCTTGTCCCAATTCAAACACAGTATCAGTATCTCAAGGCATCTTTCTACGTTTTGATTTCTTTTTTAATCTCTTTGCCCTTTTAAACTCTCTCCTTGAGTGGCCTATTTTAGGACTTTGTGTTTGGGGACACCTGATACAAATTTGCACAGGTTCTGTCAGGGAAATACAAAAGTAAAAAAAACAAAACACCAAAAGACCCCTGACTGAGGGACCACAGGACCCCTGAAAGGGTACCAGGGAAACTTGACCAGAGACCCCTGACCTTGGAACCCGTGGCAAGGGACCACAGAACCCCTGGCAAGGGACCACGGAACCCCTGGCAAGGGACCACGGAACCCCTGACAAGGGACCACGGAACCCCTGACAAGGGACAACGGAACCCCTGACAAGGAACCACGGAACCCCTGACAAGGGACCACGGAACCCCTGACAAGAGACCACGGAACCCCTGACAAGGGACAACGGAACCCCTGACAAGGGACCACGGAACCCCTGACAAGGGACCACGGAACCCCTGACAAGGGACAACGGAACCCCTGACAAGGAACCACGGAACCCCTGACAAGGGACCACGGAACCCCTGACAAGAGACCACGGAACCCCTGACAAGGGACAACGGAACCCCTGACAAGGGACAACGGAACCCCTGACAAGGAACCACGGAACCCCTGACAAGGGACCACGGAACCCCTGACAAGAGACCACGGAACCCCTGACAAGGGACAACGGAACCCCTGACAAGGGACCATGGAACCCCTGACAAGGAACCATGAACCCCTGGTAAGGGACCACGGAACCCCTGACAAGGGACCACAGAACCCCTGACAAGGAACCACAGAACCCCTGACAGGGGACCACGGAATCCCCTGACAAGGGACCACGGAACCCCTGACAAGGGACAACGGAACCCCTGACAAGGGACCACAGAACCCCTGACAAGGAACCACGGAACCCCTGACAAGGGACCACGGAACCCCTGACAAGGGACCACGGAACCCCTGACAAGGGACCACGGAACCCCTGACAAGAGACCACGGAACCCCTGACAAGGGACAACGGAACCCCTGACAAGGAACCACGGAACCCCTGACAAGGAACCACAGAACCCCTGACAAGGAACCACAGAACCCCTGACAGGGGACCACGGAACCCCTGACAGGGGACCACGGAACCCCTGACAAGGACCACGGAACCCCTGACAAGGAACCACAGAACCCCTGACAAGGACCACGGAACCCCTGACAAGGAACCACAGAACCCCTGACAGGGGACCACGGAATCCCCTGACAAGGGACCACGGAACCCCTGACAAGAGACCACGGAACCCCTGACAAGGGACAACGGAACCCCTGACAAGGGACCACAGAACCCCTGACAAGGAACCACAGAACCCCTGACAAGGACCACGGAACCCCTGACAAGGAACCACAGAACCCCTGACAGGGGACCACGGAACCCCTGACAAGGAACCACAGAACCCCTGACAAGGAACCACAGAACCCCTGACAGGGGACCACGGAATCCCCTGACAAGGGACCACGGAACCCCTGACAAGAGACCACACACTGCACAAACTTGGGTGTTAAAATTGACACCAGGGCCCAATTTCATAGAGCTGCTAAGCACAACAATTTGCTTAGCATGAAATTTCTTCCTTGATAAAAACAGGATAACCAACCAAATTTCCATGTGTTGTCACATATAGATACCAAAAATCAAATCAAAATTTACACCATAGTTATTTTAACACCCTGTTAATTTTGATTCTCTCTTATCTGACAACACCCATGGTGTCAATTTTTATTACACCCCAGTTTCTGTAGTGCCCCCTACCAGGGGACCCACAGGAATACTGACAGGGAACCTGTAGGGTACCATCAAACAGGGAAACTACAGTGAGTTTTTGTATAATTCACACAGTAACTCGGGTTCACCAACACACTTTATGAGCCATCACTACAAGTGTTCAGTAATTTACTCTTTGGTCTTGTTTTTTTCTCCCTGAGCAGTTGACATTCTCGGAGTGGACACAGAACGAAGAGTGGTACGAGTTGAACCACTTGTTTCGATGGGCCAGATCACCGCCATGCTAAATCCACTTGGATGGACACTTCCTGTGTTACCAGAGCTTGATGTTCTTACAGTTGGTACGTTAAAGTATTGATCCTAATCTTCTTATCAAACTTTCTTATTCTTCAGGGCTCGCCCTTTAAGCCCGGTGTAAATTGTCTAGTAAAAACTTCTAGGGGCTTAATTATAGTAAACACCAACTTAAAGGAACATTACAGAATTGGTTTTTGCTAACAAAATCCACCATATACATAAACTGACAAACCTGTAGAAGTTTGAGATCGATCGGCCATCTGGGTCACGAGAAAATAGTGAAAAACCGATTACACATTTGCATGTGTTAGGCCTATACAATGCATGAATAAAACGCTCATGAGCGATAAACTCCAATCGGAAATTAGTTTTATTTATTTCTCATCAAATATGGCATTTCAGACAGAAATATTTCTAGGGATGTTTTCTACTATCATCATCATTAGACCGTGTCAGTTTTATGTAAATCTGTGATCTTAAAGAAAATTTTAATTACCAGTTCTGTAACGTTCCTTTAACTTGCTCTGTGGGCTACTAAAAACTGCACTTGTAACCAACTTGTTGAAAATGGTCATTTTTCTTCCTTTTAAGATGTGAATAATAAACTTTTAAATGTGTTAATTTGTCTTTGAGTGTGTGAATGTATATAGGATTTGAGGCATTGCATGGTGGGTATCAATTAATGTATATTTGGCTTGCGGTAACACCATGTGTATATCTATACTTTGCTGTGTAGATTTTTGTTCTTTGAGAATTGTCTTGCTATATTCTATTGCTGCGGAGTAGACTTTGGAATTCGGGAGACTATTCTACTGCCGCAGAGTAGATTTCGGAATTCGGGAGACTATTCTACTGCCGCAGAGTAGATTTCGGAATTCGGGAGACTATTCTACTGTCGCAGAGTAGACTTTGTGAATGTAACTTCTGTGATCCTACCTTTTATGGATCTAATAATTCTCTCTTTCATCCTACTCTGTGTATCAATTTGTTGTGGTTCATGTGTAGGTGGAATGGTTATGGGTGTTGGAATAGAAACATCATCTCATAAGTTTGGATTATTTCAACACACATGTGTGGCGTTTGAGTTGGTGATGGCCGACGGAACTTTAGTCAGGTGTTCAAAGGTGGGTTTAAGATTACATCGTGATGATGATTTCGAATAAAAGTAAACAAAATAAAATAATAATAATTAGTATTTATCGATTTGTTTATTTATTTATTTCCCCGCCCCTATTGTCCCTAATTCTGCATCTGTTATTTACTGTGCAAACTCCAATAGACTGGATATCTTGCACAGGGCACAGTGCAAAGCAGAAAGGCAATTCCATGCCCCTCCCAAACCTGCCCCCTGCCGAACCTACCCTGACCCCCTGCCGTCAACCTCCCTGCTCAACCCCCCTCTGCCCAACCTCCCTATCCCTATCCTTGGCGACAAATTAAAAAGGTGAAAACTGCTTTAATCATATTACTAGAGTGTACCCCTTGAAATTGGTAGCTTTGATGTAGGAGATATGAATCTTTACGTGTACATCTATGTTACCCACATCTCTAGATTGAGGGGTCTGTATTCGTTTGGTAATGACTCTGAAAATAAATGGCAATAAAAACTTACTTGGTAAAAAGTACAGCAGCTTTGGATAGTATAATTTATATTGAGAAACTTTTCACGTAGAAGAATTTCGGTTAGGGAATAAAGATGATTTTTTATCCCAACAAGAAGCATTACTGACAGTAGCGTTTCTCAAATTGTGTCTTCCAAATGCAGTTTCTTCTTCCTGTGTGGACATAACTGCTCCAGACTTTAGGCAATATCTCAAAAAAGCTACCACCTTTTGAAATGAAATTTTCACAGGTGTATAGGATTGAAACAAACAGTGGGTTTCAATTACCAAATATGTACAATCCCTTTAAGAGGTTCTAAACTTCTTATCCTCTCTGAGTGTCTTATTATTCTGCTTCAATCATATTAATCTTGCCCGCTTTGCTTCTTGCAGGATGAACATCCCGATCTGTTCCATGCAGTGCCGTGGTCCTACGGAACCCTCGGATTACTGGTGGCCGCAGAAATCCAAATAGTGCCGGCTAAGAAGTATGTGAAGGTGAATTACAGGCCGGCGCATTCAATGAGCGAGGTCATCAAGGTGTTCACCGAGGAAACACTCCGAGAGACGGGAAACGATTTCGTGGAGGGGCTGGTGTACAGTAAGGATACTGCAGTTATCATGACGGCCACAATGACAGATGAGGCTGAGGAGCACAAGGTAAGACTCAGTGGTGTAACCAGGTGGGGGGGGGGCAGGATTGATCCCCTCCCCACCCCCACTGATTCATGACAGCTAATATGACAGATGAGGAGCAGAAGGTAAACTCGTGGTGTAACCATGTGGGGGTGGGGCAGGTTTGAGCCCCCGCACCCCCAACCCACTCATTGACAGCCAATATGACAGATGAGGCTGAGCAGATGGTAAGAATTGTGGTGTAACCAGAGGGGGGCGGGCAGATTTGAACCCTCCTCCCCACCCACTTATGACAGCCAAAATTACAGCAGATGAGGCTGAGGAACAGAAAGTAAGACTCGGTGGTGTAACCATGTGGGGGAGGGGGAGGATTGATCCCCTCCCCACCCCCACTGATTCATGACAGCCAATATGACAGGTGAGGAGCAGAAGGTAAACTCGTGGTGTATAACCATTTGGTGGGTGGGGCATGTTTGAGCCCCTCCCCACCGACTCATGACAGCTAATATAACAGATGAGGCTGAGGATAAGATAAGATGAGATACAAACTTTTTTATCCCACACTGGGGAAATTGAAACTGGCCTTGATTCAAACACAAACACTAAAAATTACAATAAACAAAAGGCAGATGGATAAAACCGACGACAGAAAGAGTGATTGACAATGAGTCTAAAAATATATGAAACGTAGGGATAAAAAGATTGCTAAGTTATTTATGTACAAGGAAAGTATGCATAAGAGGTAGTCCATAAAACTGAGGACTCGGAATAGCACAGTTACTTTAAATCATTGTAAAAGCGAAGGAGCAGAACGTTAGACTCATGGTGCAACCATGTGGGGTGGGGCAGGTTTGAGCCCCCAACCCTCACCCCCTCCCCACCTACTCATGACAGCCAATATGACAGATGAGGCTGAGGAACAGAAGGTTAAACTCGTGGTGTAACCCTGGGGAGGGGGGTATAGTTTTGATTATTATTGTTAATGATTATTATAATTAATTTGTTCAATTGAATGAGATTTTGTTCATGTTTGTTACACTTTAGATCAATGATATTGGTAATTTCTGGAAACCCTGGTTCTTCAAGCATGTCGAGCAATACCTCCACATTGGCGAAGGGTCCGAGTACATACCATTGCGTCATTACTATCATCGCCATACCAGAAGTATCTTCTGGGAACTAGAAGTGAGTGCCTACATCCGTGAAATCATCTCTGTCTCATTTTATTGATTGATTTGATTGATTTCTTGTTTTATTCCACAAAAGGAACATATGCCCCGTCACCCTTTGGGAAGGGTTACAACAATATTTTACATAAAACAAATAAAGTTAGTATCACGACAAAAGAGTTGCATTAGCTAGAAGAACATTCATTTAAAACTAACAGTAGAATTTCCATAGCAGACAGAAAAATGTATTTGGCCATATTAGTCCAGCTACTGGGGGTTGAAGGTCTCTAATAGCTACTGGGGTTGATTGGCCTCAGTCCAACTATTGTTTTTTTGATGGACAGATGAAGTTAGTTACGTTTAGGTATCACGTCCTAATGAGTTAGTTGCCAATAAACAGAACGGGAGCATGGAGGTATCCAAGCTATCGATCTTCCTAAAAACCTAACCCAATAAAATACATTACATCTCTGTTATAATTACTAAACCTTTGTGGTCTTTAAGATGTAGAAGTCATGGCGTGTTGTCGCTGAGCAATTAAGAGCACCGGACTCCAGCTCTGGTGTTTCTGATCAGCAGAGTGTGGGTTCGAGTCCCAGTCGTGACACTTGTGTCCTTAAGCAAGACACTTAAACCATTATTGCTTCGTCTTTCGGATGGGACGTAAAGCTGTAGGTCCTGTGTGTTGTGTAGTGCACGTAAAAAAAACCAGTTACACTTATTGCGAAGAGAAGGTGTTTGCCCCGGTGTTTCTGGCAGTGGCTGCTGAATGCGCCGTAGCACCTTGTAAAAAACATTATAAGGTGCTACATAATTGGGTCTCATAATTCATAACTTCAATAACCCATCTTTCTGTTTAAAGTATATACTAAGCGCCTTGAGTACCTTGTTTGGTAGATACGTGCGCTATATAAGACTTTGATATTATTATTATTATTATTTCACCAGGACATCATTCCTTTTGGCAACAATCCTTTATTCCGTTACCTCTGTGGATGGATGGTGCCACCCCAGATCTCCCTCCTCAAGTTAACACAAGGAGAGACGATCCGTAAACTCTATGAGCAGAATCACGTTCTTCAGGATATGTTGGTGCCTCTGAGCAAGCTTCCTGAAACCCTCGAGTGTTTCCACAGAGAGGCGGAGGTAAGTGAAACCCTCGGCCAATAGACTGTGCAAGTCTCGCGCATATTCAAACTTCCGGGACCATTGTGGTCCCAACCGTATGAGTTTTACATGGGTGGGATTTTGTTTCATCAATTATTTTAGTTTAACAAAGTTTATGACCATGAAAATTATGGCCATGAAAAACCACTATACGAACTTGACTCAAGCTCTGGTGTTTCTGATCAGTAGAGTGTGGGTTCGAGTCCCGGTCTGTATAATTGTGTCCTTTAAAGCAAGACAGTTAACCATTATTATTGCTTCATTTTTCGGATGGAACGTTAAGCCCTTGGTCTTGTGTAATGCACATAAAAGAACCCTGTTACACTTATCGCTAAGAGAAGGGGTTTGCCCTTGTGTTTCTTGCAGTGGCTGCAGAATGCGCCACAGCACCCTTGTAAACCCTTACAAGGTGTTACATAAATGGGTCTCATAGTAAGCCCGTAGATAAAGCGCTGTATATTAAACCTAGTTATTATTATTATTTATCAAGATATTTGTAATTTATGGTCATTCATGTTCTCCCTATCAGCTTTATCCCCTCTGGCTGTGTCCGTTTCTTTTACCTTCCCTCCCCGGAATGGTACATCCCAAAGACGACAAGGATGAAATGTACGTGGACCTTGGAGCTTACGGTACCCCCAAAACAAAGAACTTTCAGTTTGTTGAAACGACAAGACGTTTGGAGGCGTTTGTGCGCAGCGTTAACGGGTTTGTATGCTTTGTAGTTTTTTATTTAATTTAACTCCAGAAGTGTCTTATTATTATATTTTTATTTCAAGACATTTATTTTCCACTCCAACAGAGAATCATCATAACAATAACCAAGAACAGTAAGAGTATAATTGGATATGGGGGGCATAGCCAGAAAAGCCAAAGCTTGTGGTAGGTATGCCCGGACAAACAAAAACACAAATGGACTAACAGTGCGAGTAGGTTTGATATTTAACTAAAGACAGAAAAGACTCTTTGTGAACTACAGAGGGCTACATTCCTACTTCTGCGACATGTTCTCGACAGGCGGGAACCAATCAATAGATTTTTACATTGAGTACCGTATGTATTGATTCCGATACGCATTATTAGCGCTTGCGTAAACTTGCGCTTCAACCTCGTACAGCTATTAAACGCCGAACGCGCAACTGTGGTTTAGTGATATGCACATGGTTTTGTCAGGGTGACGCTTGTCCCATGACATTTCTCATTTGTAGTGACTTGAGCGTAAATTTTCTGCGTGATCCTGATGGTTCCGTCGCAGCAAGCAAAACACAGGTCGACCTGAGGGCGGCATTTTCACAGTTTAAATTCGTTGAACATATGTTTTCCAGTCATGGAACACCTGTCAGTAATGGTTTTATTTTTTTATACTATAGATTCCAGATGCTGTATGCGGACACTCATATGACCAGGGAGGAATTCCGGGAAATGTTTGATCACTCTCTGTATGACAAGCTCAGAGCCAAGTTGAACTGTAAACAAGCTTTTCCTGAGATCTATGACAAGATAAGCAGAGCTGCTCGCATCTGAGTGATGTGATGGGATGTCTTTTGCTTGATTTCTGTTGAATTTTTATTGTTTGATACAATTGTGTGATATGTCCTTAAAAAAAAATACTATTTAAATTGTTTTAACCCCAGAGCTGCCAACATTTGCATCTTGTAATCAGGGAAATTTTGTTCAACAATCAGGGAGATATTTAGAATTACATTCAACATAATAGGGATCATCACATTTGAGAAATTGATTATGAAATAAAAAACGTTTTGACACTATCAAAAATACCATGGTTACACAGTATACATTCTTAAAGACCAGCTTGAATGAAACAGCAACAAGTGATCTTTGCTGAAATTCATTTGAAATGTTTTCAATCAATGTGGAAATTGAGTTCACATGGGATTAAACAGATTTTAATTGTAAGAGAAACAATTGTTTTGAACACCCTTCTCCTGTGCTTTTCAGAAAGATTCGCGAAAAGCCCTGTTACGTCATCACTCATGTTTTTTCATTTGTGAGAGCTCCGTTTTGTATAGTCGCTTTGTTGCAACATGGAGGTATAACAAAGCAACCTCCCACAAATGACCTCAAAGTATTATCATTTTGACGCACGCCGTCAACGGCAGAAGTGAAGCTAGTTGTTCAAAACCTTGAGGTTGGGGCCTAATTTTTTGATTGATAATTACAAAAATTTCATACGTGTCAAATTATCAAAATTACAATCAAATGATAAACAAACATAATTATAAACAACTTAAAATAGCACTCCCTGCTTTTTGGGGGGCGTTTTGAACCTAAAATGCCAAGCTTTTTGAGGTTTTTTGAAATTTTGCAAAAATATAAGTGTTTCTCACCAACAAAGTCATAAACAATATCAATTTTTTTTATTAATATTTTTATCTAAAAAACTTTCTATAAATTGATATATTTCTAACATCATGTACTTACAAAGATTGTGGTTTCAAATACTTGATTAAATTTTAAATTGTTATATTTCAGCAGATCTAATCCATCCATTGTAAAATTTATATATTTATCGCAAAAGCATTTATTCACAATGATATCAAAATTTAATAACAAATATTGTAAAAAACTTTCTTTAAAAAACTTCCATCCATTGTCAATGGTTCTACTTCTTGAAATATGATAGCAAAAAATATATTGATTCTTGATATTTATGGATACATGTATAATTGTAGTTCTATATTAAAAAGAAAAACATTCATCTTATCAGGTCAAATTTATGAAATACCGTCACATAATCTTAATACCAAATAGCATTTTAGACTGATATTTCAGGATTATTACTACCATTACCAATTGATCGTGTTTTTTACCGCAAGGGGGCGCTTTCAACGGCGAATTTCGTAGCATCACAATTACAGTTTTATCTTATTTTATACCAATGGCCAAATAAATACAAAAACAAATAACAGTGAACAAATACCGGTTCGTTCTTACTTATTTGGCATCACGCAAAAATTTGGTTCACATACGCCCTCACAAGATCAAAAATACTGCGAATTGAATACCAAGTATGCATTCCGTATAAAAGTAACCAATTTTTTTAATGAAAATTAAATACCATACCATTTAAGTTGTAATAGAGAAAGATGTTTTCTTGACCGTGTAATGTAGTGTAATGTAATGTAATGTAATAAAATGAAGTGTCTTGTTAAATGCACTGTACACGTTTGGTAATTACTCAAAATATATATTAACATAAAAACTGACTTGGTAACGAGCAACAGAGAGCTGTTGATAGTATAAAACATTGTGAGAAACGACTCCCTCTGAAGTAACGTAGTTTTTGAGAAAGAGGTAGTTTCTCACTAAAATAATAAAAGACTTCTTGCAAGAAGCCTTTTATTCCTATTTGAAAGCACACAAATTTGTACAACAAGGGTGTTTTTTCTTTCATAATTTTCTTGCAACTTCGATGACCAATTGAGCCCAAATTTTCACAGGCTTGTTATTTTATGCATATGTTGGGATACACCAAGTGAGAAAACTGGTCTTTGACAATTTTCAAACGTGTTCAGTGCCTTTAAATACATTTTGTAAAAGATCGCATGATGTCATTAGATGGCAAAACGAGTCTGGAAAAGTTTACAGTAGGATCATATAAAAAAAGAATGGTTTGCTTGGCTGCATATTGCGCCACAGCAGCTTGTAACCATTATATGGTGCTATGTAAAAGGAAAAAGGTCTCATACTTAAAAAATGTAGCTCCACATAACTTGCAGGAACAATACTGAATGTTGGAGCGCCATGAGCGTCACTGAGTGATGGATTTGAACGCTATATAAGAAGCCACTATTATTATCATTAAACACGGATGAATTTAAAAAAAAATTCACAAAATCATGTTTTTAATTTTTATACTTAATTTTTTTTATAAAATGTTTATAATCGGATGAAAAATGTGGTTGTCAACGGATTACGAAATCTGTGTTGGTTGTCACAAGTTTATCTTTAACATAATAACATGAATTTTTATACACTTGAATGTATTCTCATATTTTTTACAAATACTGTCAAAATACTGATTTGCAGAAAGAGGCTTTACTTCCCGTGTGCTGTGTTTCTTTTGAGTAATTTTTAAGATTTGTTTTAAAATAACTTTATATACATTACTAAAAGTATACGATTCATTATTGTTTTCGTAATATAGTGATCAATATTATAATTACTTTGTGCATGTACCTTTGACTAAATAAGCTGTCTTGCAGTTTATTTTCACTAGTCAAATGAGTTTACACAACGTCTTGAAGGGACACGTTGCCTTGGATCGGGCGAGTTGGTCTATAAAAAGCATTTGTAGCTGCTTGTTATAAAATGCATATGGTTAGAAAGATGTTTTAAAAGTAGAATACAATGATCCACACAAATATGTCTTGAAATTGCGTGGTTTTCCTTTGACATCATGAACAAACACGGTCAGCCATTTTGTGGAGTCAAATTTTTGACTCCTCCACAAAAAGGCTGACCGTGTTAGTTCGCAAAGTAAAAGTCAAACCACAAAATTTTGAGGCATATTTGTGTGGATTATTGTATTCTACTTTTATAACGTATTTCTAACCATATGCATTTTATAACAAACGGTTACAAACGTTTTTTTTAGACCAACTCGTCTGATCCAAGGCAACGTGTCCCTTGAACATTGTTCTTTGTCAAAATGATGACAAATTTATAAGTAAAATTACAAATTGATAGTTTTCAGAGCTGTAGAGCAGAAGTAGATTCAGATGTCAGACTTTCTGATGAGCTCAGGGCTCCAATTTTACATTGGACCACAGGCCCGCCAGTAAACTCATGACTGGACAATTTTCAATTGAATAATAATACCTCACTGTGTAATATTTTGAAGCAAAACAAATTAAGTTCAACTGTTGTCTTTGAGTCTGATAAAGTACCTTTAAATTCTATTGAATGATGAAGTATACATGATACCCTTAATGACAAATGAGAACCGTATAAATCTTAGTGCATGTTCAAATAAAAACAGTTAAATGCATGTTAAACTGTGTCAGGAAGTGTTTTCTTATTTTGATTCTGGTCTTGTTTACCGTCCGCAATGAAGCTCCCAAAAATATATCGCTCATCCCACCAGCCTCATTGGAAGGCAATTTTAATTAAAGGGTAATTAAGTCTGTTTGAAGGTGGTGGGGTTGGGGGTGGGGTGGAATGGTTGTTGGAGTGGGCGGGGGAGTGGGTGGTGGGTGGGGGGGTGTACATTGTATTAGCCTGATGATAGATACATTACAATGTGTTGGCTGCAGACCTTAGAATTCAAGGTTTCTGTACGCATGTCAAATGGGGGGCTGCCACTGGCAAACTTCAAAGGGTCATGGTCACCTGTTAGTGAAACTCAACCCCATGGATGACTACACTATCTAAACAGGGTGGTTCTAATACAGGATTACAAGAAGTATGACCGGATTTGACCAAACGGCTCTATGTTATTGAAAAACTAAAAAATGCGCCTTCTGCTACAGCCACTTGGCTAGGCACAGGGTTAAAACAATTCTGGTCCTGTGAACGCTTTGAGCAACAAGCCCTGTGGTCTTGTGGATTCTTCCCCCAAAATTCGAGCCCTATGTCAATAACTGTGTTCGAGGTTTTGGGAGGTGTAATAATTTATGTACCTCACTGAATACAGATTGACATGCAGTGAAAAAACAAAAACAAAAAACAAGACTAACTAATCGATAAATAATAATTGTCTTTATTAAAACAAATTATAGGCTGATGGCAAACATCGGTGTAAGGGTAAAAAACAAGTTATATTCTTTATTCCCGATGCAAAGTTATCATCTATTAAATCGTCGCGGTACCCGGTGCTAACACATAGGGTTCGAAATGCCTCTAGCTCGGTGGTCTAGTGGTAAGACATCTGCTCTAGCAAAGCAAAGGTCGTGGGTTCGAATCCCACCTGATTAATTTGCCTGTGGGTTTCTTCACAGAACTCGGGAAAGTACTGAGTATACAGTGCTTAATACACATCTGTGTAAGGGATGGCAATCAGACATAATATGTACTGCTGCATATAAAAAGGATAAAATCTATTAAAAATGAGTTGAATTTCTTACTAATGTAATCCATCAGTTTGATATATTTTTAAATATATTATAATTAATTTAAAAACAATTTCTATTAATTTCAAGAATAAAAAATTATGTTTCCTTTAAAAATTTACCTTTTGTTTGATAATGAAATACCTTCTGCAGTTTGATTAAAAAATGCACTAAATTGTTAGTGTACTTACATGTACATAAGGAATTTCTTTTTATTAGAAAATAATTATAAAAAATATTACCAGGTTCTGATTATCAATAACAAATATAACTTTGACACACCGACATAATTGGTTAATCAACAATTGGTTATGTAAATGAGAGATGAGAATCTAGTTCAAAGGTAAGGGGGGTCTTTCCATGCCAAAACGCCTAAAATTCTGAAACGTTTGGCAGGCACTGTATCAGATTTTGCTAATTTGTTTTTTTAAACAATTCTCTATGGGTGCCATGAACACACACATAGTTTTAGAATCCTACTCCTTAACATTTCTGAGATATGACCCCCCTAAATTTTAAGCCCCGCCCCTTCAAATTGATTTTTTTTAAGGACATTTTTAGAGGCGTATATCTACAAATGGAGATATAATATGTAGCTACAAATTAATATACAGGGTATCTGGTATCCCATCAACTAGAATCTACTGTCAAAATAGTAGCACAGGTCATTTGCATATCAAGGTATAGGTCTTTAAAAACCTACATTTTAGTCTGCGGAGTGTCTTTTTGTCTTTTTTGAGATCCCCTAGTGCCTCTGTGAAATGTCCAATTGCTTTCTTACATTTGGTTATAAACTAGGATCATATGTGTGACCTGATAAAAGGATAGACCAATCACCCATTTGATGGGTATTTTGCAGGGGTTTGAATATGAGTTTGCCTGTAAAATTTCCCCTAAAACGCCTTTTTCAAGTGGTTATTTGACACTGAGGGACATTACTGATCGATTTACTAATTGTTCCCAATAATACCTTGTATCCAGTCTACTTAATGTGAGAAAAAAAAAGTTCTACTTTGGGCAACTTTCATGAAAGCTAAATGTGGAACGTGGATGATTGGGGTCTACCACTGTGTTTCTAGTCCTACAGGAAGGGCAACCCGACTATATTTCTTTTGCAGCTATCTCGTACCTCGTACTCACGATCGTGCCTTGTGATCGACCCCACTATATTGTGAGACATTACGGATTATATGATGGGTCCGAGGATGACAATTATTTTCAAAAGCCGCTGGAATAACATCATTTTGATGTTCAAAGTGTTCATAAATATGGACAAAAAACGGTCTTGTTGAACAGACGGATTTCCTTAAAAAACTATGAAGTAGAAATGAGACTTTTTGTGACCCATTCATCTAGGAATAAAAACGAGGCAAGGCCTTGTAACGGTGGACAAGGTTGGTGGTGCATAAAATGAATTTAAAAGAATTTTCAGAGTGAGTTTGGCGGTGTATGATTTTTCCTGTCTGTTTTGTATTTGTTTTTAGAATATTTTACAAACTATCTTTCTTAAAAAAATGTATGCTGTTTTTTTTCTTTCTACAATATTAATATGTCGGCATATAAGCCGCCCGGCGCATGAACCGCAGAAGTTAAAAAAAAGGTCAAAATCAACGTATAAACCGCGGTTTATAATCCGAAAATTACGGTAACTCAAAATATTCTTTCTGACTGGTTCCCTGCTAATATTGTACTAAGGAAAAGTATTGTTTTAAAATCAAAGAAACCTTATGTTTCTAAAGAATCCAATTCTGATGTTATCAAACCGAAAGTCACAATTGCAACAACCTAATTTAGAGTTCATGAAAATAAACTCACCCGGCAAACATGATCATACCAACATTGAAGTACTGCAGAAAGATCCTCAAACCGAAAAACGCCCAAACCTATGCGTTTGTTCACAAACGACTTAACTCTAGTTTATATTGCCAAAAATACCTGTAAATTAACATTTCTTACTGTAACCTTTTTCACACGAGGGAAATAAGCAGGGGGTCCATGGTCCTAAGAACACAACGTTGTCAAGTCCACCTCGGGTGAAATGTACCTCTGCTCTGCACAAGCATGGGTCCCTAGTCTTTGTAAGACAATGATCGAGACCAGCGACAAAAAAAACACGTTGTGAAAATTCACCACGATCGTCTGTGTGCAAGCTGTGTGAACGAACACCCCACGCCCGCGCGCACAGGGACCAAGGACCACGGTTTAGCCAGAGCTACCACGCATTCGCAAAAGATGAACGATCTGTGACACAGGACGATGAATCTGCGCCATGTCAAAGGTCGTGTTTGAGTTTGACTAACGTCCCTGGTCAAGACAACTGGCGCAAAAGTCCAAGGACGCTAGTTAGCCGTGTAAAAAGGGCTTCAGTCTCCAGATAGTGCAAACCTACCCGTTACTTATTCACAAGTCCATTGCTGAAACAGAGCTTTGTCTTTATCGCTCTTAAATACTGGCTGGAATGGTATCTTTACAATATCATCGAAACCTTCAGATTTGACGGGCTCTTTGTAGTTCTTCTTGTAGACATTGTAGCCCACCTTTGGGACGCGGCGTACTTTGCCGTCAGTTTGTGTCTGCCTCATGAAGTTCAAGTGATTCGCTAGCTCCTGTGATGTATCCATGACGAAACAACGCACTTTGTATTCTGCGCAGTAAAGACATCAAGTGAAGGAATTATAGGTTAACTACAAATTATAAGAACTGTTGATCGAGACCAAGGAATTAAACAATTAAAGGTATTGTACACTTTTGGTAACAGCTCAAAATCAGTTTCCACGTTTTGTGTGATTCAACATATGCATGCACAAACAAGCCTGTGAAAGTTTGAGCTCAATTGGTCATCGAGGTCACGAAACAAATAGTGAAAAGAGACCTTATGTGTTTTCTGTTTTATCAAATTATCGCGCGTGATAAAAACTATTGTTTTACTCATTTCTCAGAAACGATAGCATTACTTACTTTAAATCATGTAAGTTATGTGTGAATCTGTGAACATTGTGTTTTTTCAATCTTACCAATAGTGTACAGGGCCTTTAAACATTTTCTGCTAAGCAAAAAAAAAAGCAAGATACCAGTCACAGATTGTACATGTGACGTAGTATTTTGGCCGGTAACCATATTCTGGTAAGCATAGTGTTGTTGAGCTTAGCTACATTTTGTGCTTAAAGCAGCTCTGTGAGATTGACCCATGGCTGCATTGCAATAAAAGTAAAAATAATTATCTTACTGGCATCAGTGGCAAGCTTGATGTAGTCAGCCCTGGCAGCTGCTGATGGATTGGTGTTATCTACGACCACATTCTGGCCCCCTTTGATGGCTTCTTTTGTTGCTTTGACACACTTTGCTGGCGTGTGGAGGGTGTCTCTGTTGACGTGAATGTAACCGTGGGGTAGGAGGTATTTCTTCACGATGGTGCTCTTTCCTGATGCAGGGAAACCGACCATAATGATCAGTTCCTTGTCCTGGATGAGGTAACAATAATAGAGAAAATAAAATTAGCTGATTGAAAACTGCTTACCAACCAAAAGGACCTATGGTATAAATGCAAAAGAAATAGCTAATGGCCTGACTTTCGACCCTAGCAGAGTCTTTCTCGACGGCTAAATTAATTTTGCATATTAATAACAATAATAATCATATCACATTACATACAGAAAAATGCAATTTATAAATACAATAGATAAAATCTACAAACCCTCCAATATACAGCAAGAAATGCAAATTGACAATAAATTTACAACAAAATATCTCAGAAAAACGCAATAAAAAAGGAGGGGAAAAAATAAATAAATAAATAAATAAATAAAACAAAAACGAGAAAATAGAATGAGCTGATTGAAAACTGCTTACCAACCAAAAGGACCCATGGTATAAATGCAACAAATAGTTAGTGGCCTGACATTTTACCTAGCAGAGTCTTTCTCAAATGCTAAAATCATTATTCTTATTGATAATAATAATAATAATGATAGGAATGCTTTATTCAGGCATATCACAATACATACCAAAAAATACAATTTATAAATACAGTAAAATAGATAAAATCTACATACCCTCCAATATACAGCAAGAAATGCAAATTGACAATAAATTAACAATAAAATATCACAGAAAAACGCAATAAAAAAGGAGGGGACAAAATAAATAAATAAATAAATAAATAAAACAAAAACGAGAAAATAGAATGAGCTGACAGAAAATCGCACTAAATAAGGAGGGGAAAAAAAAAGTAATAATAAAATAAAATAAAAAAATAAAAAAATAAAAAATAGAATTAGCTGTTGCGAACTGCTTTCCAACCAAAAGGACCTATGGTATAAATAAATAAACAAATTAGTGGTCTGATGTTACCACCCTAGCAGAGTCTTTCTCGAAGGCTAACAAACATTTCTTAGCATTTGGGAAAGACTCTTCTACATGTGGCCTGGTCGAAACATCAGGCCCCTACCTACTTTTTGCGTAAAATAAAAACAACGGCAGATAAAAAGCAAACAGGAGTGTTGGCCCTTTTCAGAACCAAAACTTCTCCCAAAAAGAGATTTCACACATGGTTGTACCTGCAATTTTACTATTTATAGTTACCGTTTTTTCCACACCGTGCAAAGCTTCAAACATCACTTACCTTAGAATGATAACAGTCTTGATGTTTTCCATCGGAACAACCTTTTAAAACCTCAGCAGGGTTGATTGAGCGCCAATCAAACACTGGCGGCAACTCTCCGAGGAAATACTCCTCGGGTGTCATGAACTTAATTCCCACATTGGCAGCAAACATCCGGTCTCCGCAGGAGAAGTCTTTCTTCTTCCCCGGTGCCCAGTCTTTGGCTCTTCCGGCAGCATCGCCGACGTAGTAAGATGCGGACATATCCGGCTGGATACCATCGTTGTATTGTTTCACCATTAAGTCCCACATCTTCATACCTGGTTTACGGAAGTCGTTCTCACCAGTAGCTACAAAAACCTGAATAAAAGTAAACATTCAGTCAATTATCCAAGGCTCACCTCATCACTAGTCCAGTGACATTGTCTAATAAAAATGCTACGGGCTTGTAAACACCACTTCTCAACTTGCCTTATAGGCTAGGCCTACTAAAAACTGTAAAGTGCTCACACTTTTTCCTTTTCAGATGTGAGTAATGCATTTTAAAAATGTGGTAATTTATTTTTGAATGTGTGAATATAGATTTATTTGACCATTATTACAGGGTCCAATTTCATGGCTCTGCTTACCGCGGAATTCTGCGCTTACGGGATTCTGTAAAGTACATCATTCTAGGTCGACACTAGTCGCCCAGGCCTACATCATTCTATTGGATGTAAGCACAGAATTCTACGGTAAGCAAAGCCATGCTGGCCCCAATTTCATAGAGCTGCTTAAAGTAGACAATTTTGCTTAACAATTTTGTGCTAAGCAAAAGTCAGCAGGATACCAGTCAAAGATTGTGCATGTGACAATGTACTTTGGCTGGTAACCTTATTCTGCACAGAATTCTATGGTAAGCAAAGCCATGCTGGCCCCAATTTCATAGAGCTGCTTAAAGTAGACAATTTTGCTTAACAATTTTGTGCTAAGAAAAACTCAGCAGGATACCAGTCAAATATTGTGCATGTGACATGGTACTTTGGCTGGTAACCTTAATCTGGTAAGCATAAATTTTGTTGTGCTTAGCTAATTTTTGTGCTTAAGCAGCTCTATGAAATTGGGTCCTGGTTGTGATCACTACCATTAATATATTTATGAGAATACCTGTTTAAAATCTAGGCTAATAAGAACTTCCTTGGGCGAGTAAAATGCACAGTTTACTAGCCCGGTGGGCTACATAACAAAAAGCTTTTAAGTGCAAGGCCTGGTATCTTAAAAACCATCAGGGGTCGATTTCACAAAACTCTTCCTAACTTAGAACTAGTCCTAGGCAATGCTAAGAGATAGGACTAGTCTTAAGTTAGGACCAGTACTTAAGACTAGTCCTATCTCTTAGCATTGCCTAGGACTAGTCCTAAGTTAGGAAGAGTTTTGTATAATCGATCCCAGGACAGTTAACTACAAAGTGTATCAGCAGTACCGTAAATTCTGCTGGAAATATCACAACATATAAGCCATACAACCATCAAGGTTAATTGGAATTAGAGTCCAAACATTTACAGTTAATTAAAAAACAAAAACAACAACAACAGGATGTCAACATTGCTCAATATCATTCAATACTTACAAAATATTTAAATGAAATGTCAAATCTTTGGCTGAAGTCACAGAAACTGAAAGTTCAGTTTTTTTTTCAGTTAATAAAACACTTATATAGCACCCAGTGCCTGTAGGCCTCTAAGCAACCTACACTCTTAACTTAAAAAAATAAATAAAAATAGAAACAACATATATATATACTACAATCTTAACTTTAAAAAATAAATACAAATAGAAACAACATACTATTGTACAGGGAATACAAAACTTTTCACACGCAAACATTAAAAGAATGACCTGTAATAGGGGTGACTTGCATATAATATAGAAAAAAATCACAAAGTTAAACATTCGTGCACACCTCAAAATATAAAAAGACAACAAGAAATGGCAGAGTACAACAAAAAGCATGAAACAAAATGCACGCATAAAAATTGCACAAATATTATAAATGCATCTGAATAAATATTATGCAAACAATGGATGCATACAAGTACAATATAGCAGAATATAATCGTAAGGGGAAGTCTGGACTGTTCCATTTCATGAAAAATATAGCGCTTCTGCGTACCATATCCAACGAGGTTGAAGTCCGAGTTGGATATGGGACGCAGACGCAGACACGCTATATTTGTCTGTATTCCATTTGTGATGACGAATTTATCTTCAAGCAAACTTGACGAGTAGCTTAAGATTCGCAGTTCGTGGAGTTAGAACAGCACGTTAGAACAGAGAGAAAGATGTTGCTCCTAAACCGAACTATGACAAAAGTGAGACTTTTTCAAAATCTTTGCGCCTTCTCACAGGCCAGAACAAAAAGGGGGAGGGGTTCCTATTGGTCCATTATCCGAACAAAAACAACTTGCGTGACCAATCACAGACAACCACGCAAACTTTGGCAGTACGCCTACCAGGTCTTGCAGATTGACGCATAAAATTACCAGGGTACTTATCTACATATAGCTACCCTGGCCAGCTATTGGCAGGGCCGGCGCATATATACAAAGTAGTGTATATTGCATTTGAATGCGGTAAAATGAATTAGGTTCATATCACACTCTTGTTGCTATGGATCGACCAATCAGAATTGAGGATTCAAGTTTGCTTGAAGATAGGCATAAGTATGAACGGATAGCGTGTCATGGCTGAGCGGTCTAGTTCACCGGACCCAAGCTCTGGTGTTGTCAGCAGCAGAGTGTGGGTTCGAATCCCGGTCATGACACTTGTGCCCTCGAGCAAGGCACTTAACCATAATTGCTTCATAAAAAAAATTGAGAAGGTAGTGCATTCTGCTCTACCAGCCAGGCTCCTAGTGGATGATACCCATGCCTACATCCTTACGGACTGTGAAGGGGGTAACCCTGTTTCAGCCCCAGGAGTAGGTGGCAACGTGCCTCTGGTGGCAGTTGATTTGGGTCGAATAGCCCAAATTGGTTAAGCGTAGCCCTCACCTTGAAGTGGCCGTCCAGCCTTGTGATGTTAGGCAATATCTCATAAAAAAATAAAATTAAAAAAATCATGTGAATGCTAAACTGACTGTTGGTACATACCTGTATAGGAATATTGAGCTCATTTATGATCTTGTTAACCTTCTTCTGCCATCCGATTGGGTCTTCGTGACCCTTTTCCATACCTCGTTGATTGGTGATTATGACTATCTTGTAGCCATCTTTGTGCTCAGCCTCCAATTTCGGTTTCACTTCATCATTGATAAATTTCCAGTCATTTGGTCCTAAGAGTGAGATCAAAAAAATATAAATTATTAAAATTTACGTGTAACCTTAAGATAATTAAATAATAAACCACAAGGGAAACTGACTGGGTAAATTTTTAAATGATTTTTGGTTGAACAAAGAAAGTTGACTAGAGCAGGATTTGAACCAACGACCTCCGGTTTGTCGTGCAGGCGCTCTACCAACTGAGCTATCTAGTCCTATGTTGGCAGTCTCCCTATTTTGTATAAACAAACAAAAAAAACAACAAATAAATGAGCAATTTCCTTTCCCTATGGTCGAGTGCATGGTAAGGTTAGTACATGTAGGCCTAAAAAAGTTAGTTGTAAGAAACCTCACACACAGTAAACTTACTTTGTTAATTCCAGTTTCTAAATTCTATCTACAGATCTACCTTGCACTTAAACTTGCATTCATAAATACCCCAGACAGTTTCGCTATTCCTATTGGTGGAGAGCACGTCACGTGGGGATGTAAACGGCTGATAAAGACCAGGGCCCAATTTCATGGCTCTGCTTACCGTAAGCAAAGAATCGGCGCTTACGGAAGCAGGGAATTCCGAGCTTACGTCAAGCGTATTTCACGGGTTAGCAGGGAATTTTTGCTTGTGCACGTGCGTCCTAGGCATTCTACGCTTACACAGCTAGCACAGAAATTCGGCGCTTGCTCGGTAAGCGGGGAATGGAGATCGCAAGCGCAGAATTTGGCGGTAAGCAGAGCCATGAAATTGGGCCCAGCTGGAGCTGTTTATAACCGGCTGGGCTTCGCGTATTGGACGCGCAAGCTCCGACAATTTACTTACCCAGAACGCAATATATGGCTATATTAGTTCCTGCGCGTAATCTTTTTGTACACGCGCGTACACACAACCCAAGTAACGCGCACAAAACAGAATTTTACAAAAGTTTTTGAAAATGTACACTTCAAAAATTTGCCCCAAACAGAACGTGAGAGATTGTCTTTTTATCACCAATTTTCCTTATTCTTTCACATTTTAACAAAAAGGCATTTATGAATGGGAATAAATGAGTAGTGACTCGTTCTTAAACGGCCGTTTAAAACCAAATCTTGCAGGGTCGTGGCCGTGCGATAAAGGCCCTCGCCTTCGGCTCGGGCCTTTATCGCACAGCCACGACCCTGCCGGTTTTAAACGGCCGTTTAAGCACTTGTCGCCACTCTTTTATTCCCTTATTATATTAGTTAACAACAGCACCTCCATTATTTTATACCAAATATAAGTGAGTAGAACTTGAAGTTTAAAGATTATGAGAGAAAACAAAGTCTGAACCTTGCGGAAATGTTTTCCCACTGGCAGGCACAATGAGCGTCATGTCCAAATCAAAAGCAGCAATCTTGGAGGACCCCTTTATCGCTGGGCCACTCAGCACGAATACTGGCGGTAAATTGCTCGCTCCGGCCCGGGGGCCATGCCCACTCCAGTCCGCATCAAACTTCAATTCCCATTCGGCTTGCTTGGCCTTCTTCACCGCAGTAGCGTCAGCGGCCCGGGTTGATTTTCTCTTTGGCGGCATGGTTAACTCAGCAGAAGAAAGTGTTTTGACCAAATAGTTGATCCTGCGAGGAAATTGAGGTTTTATACAATTTCCATTGCTATTTATTAACAATAAAAATTGTTTTGCCTGTCTGAACAAGTTTGTTGCCGCCCCAAACATGAGTTCAAATCAACGCTGAAAAATGTGCTCTTAATCCTGCACTTCTACATGTGCTTGAGAAACGAGATTGCAGCGAGCACCATACTAGGGTGTTTCTTGTCGAGAGAGGGCGGCAAACCGGCCGCACACAAATTATCTTCTGTCATCATTTTATCTGTTGACATTGGTCAACAAACCGGAGCATGTTGCAAATGCAGCCTGACTTTTGTAGAGCTTTTGTAATTTTAGTATTTGTAAAGCCTGATCAGCCTGAAGTCTGTTATCATTGATGAGTTTCACTTGCTGGTAATTAGTGACTGACAGTGTTTAGCTTTTGGAAGACATTTTGATGAGCTGATCAGTCAATTAATTAATTATGTCGAGACATCGAGGAGGTGGACCAGCAGGGAAGGGGCGGATTCCTCTGAATCCAAGAGCAGGTTTTCAAAAACCTGCTGCTAAAGATGTCATGAGTGGAGGAGTTTCATCAGCATTGCTGAAGCAGGCAATGCGTAGTGGGCAACTAAATCTGTCAAATCGCGAACTCACAACAGGTTAGGGATGATCTTTATTCATTTGTCCAGTTTTAATTTTTATGAATTTCACTACTACTGACATGCATGACATGACTGAAGCACAATTTATATTGATTTTTAGTGCAATTCATATTTAAAATCATAGACTTTAAACCAATGTTTGTGTGAGCGAGATTGGCTGTTGCCAGCTTGGTGTTTATATCCCCTTGTCTAGCCCACCTTGTTGAGCTGTAATGGCTCTCTTTTAACATCGGTCTCATAACACTCATGAGACCGATGTTAAAAGAGAGCCATTACAGCTCAACAAGGTGGGCTACCCCTTGTCATGCTTGTTGTGTGCGAGTTTGCCGAGTTCCCTTGGGAAGATCATCAAACAAACAAACAAACAAACAAACAAACAAACACAACACCCCAACAAACAAAGTAAACAAACAAACAAGTAACTAAAACTAAGTAAAGAGTAAACCTGACTTGTTATTGCATACATAACAGTTTTAATTTGAGCCTTTGACTTGAGAAAAAGACTCTGCTACTTCACTTGTGCTAAGTTCGAAACGTGAAGTCATTACGAGTTTTTTGTTGTTGCACTTATTGGTAATTTTAGCATTTTGAAATTCAGCTAATTAATTATTTTTCCCTAAACATTATAAATGGAAATAAATACAATTTGTGAAATAAAATTTGAAATAAAAAGGCAGGCCTGGAATTTCATCTTTGAAAGGGCAAGCCCATTTTCATTTTGCGAAGGGCGCATCCATTGGGAAATCTTAATAAAAAGTCTAACTTTTGAAGGGGCACAAAGGCCAAGACCAGGGTAACAGAGGCCATGGCCTCCGTGTAATTCCAGGTCTGAAATTTGAAAAGGGATATTATTGTACAAAAAACTGCTGTCACCACTGCCGAGTGATAGTAATTTAACTAACAGGGAAACCCTGAGCTGTGCCGTGGTTTACTCCTGGTGGTTTACTCCTAGAACTATGAGGTTCGTTCTGCAATCGTCTCCATGAACGTTAGCGGAACGAACCTCAATAGTTCTAGGAGTAGTGCTGGTAATAGAATAATCATGTGTAACGTAAGGTCTAGTTAGATTGGAAACTAATTGATTATTATTATTATTATTATTATTGTTATTATTATTATTATGCATTTAGGTACGCTATTAGAATTATATTTTCATTTGTTTAACATTCTCTCTTTACTTCTTTGTAGTCCCAGACTCCGTTTGGCGCATCAATATTGACGTACCGGAAGAAGCCAAGTCGGTATCGATGGACAAGACAGAAGGTGGATGGTGGGAACAAACTGACTTGGTGAAACTCATCCTCGCTTGTAACAAACTCCAAGAGATCTCTAATGATATACAACAACTGCCTGGGCTTACTGTCTTGGATGTGAGTCTCTACATCATGTAGGATAATTGTATCTAGACCCATTGTAATTGTCCGCCATCACTAAGGTCAACAATGGAAATGTGTACACGCTGCGCACAACTCTCAGCCAATGATAGGTCTTCATTGACCTCAGTGGGAAGGCGCTGTTTGGGTCTTGTGATGTCATATGCAAAGGGTCTTTTGATTCTGGGCAACCCAATGGGCGGGGTTAGACGTTGGGACTCACCCCACCCGTTAGGTTGCCCAGATATGCATCAGCCATCTTGTATTAAAATGAGGCTGGGAGCAGACCAAATCATTTTAGTATCAGAATGGCAAGACGGGGTCAATTCAAACACCCCCTTCTTCTTCCTCACTTAAAACAACCCATGTTGAATGCAGGGATAGCCCAGATTTTCTCCCCAATCAATCAAGTAGAGGCTTTATGGCATCTCGAGCCTGCCCAGTGACCTTGGTCCAGATGACCCGGTCCAACATGCAAGTACGCAGCTCCCCAGCACTGATAGACTTGACTCAAGTCCCAATCCCATGCAAGGCCCTTCCTCAGCCGTATGTCTGTACTGTGGCTGCATGCTGGCGCGTTACATGTGTGTTAGTAGGAACCTTGCACGAGAAAGGGACTTGAATCAAGTCTACGGCACTGACCAAGCCGGTGTCCCGTTTCAGCATGTCCACGAAGGAGAAACATCTTCTCTCACGTGAGGCTGTACCCCTTGTGGGTTCCCAGAGAATGGTTGGGCTAGCGGTGAGCTCCAGGTGATGGAGGCAGTGCCCTGCAAACTTGAGACAGCGTTCATGGATCTTTTCTGTCACCTTTGGCATGCAAGCGAAAAAATAAAAAAACAACAACACATTTGTAGACAGACTGTAATGATAAACTATCTTTTCAATTGTTTGATACTAGGTCCATGACAATGTGTTGACTTCTCTTCCACCAGCGATCGGAGAGTTACTGAATCTACAGCGGCTTAATATCAGGTTTGTTAAACGACAGGAAAAAAACATTTTTCTTAAGAAGCTGAAACTTTAACAGATGTTAAGTTTCCATCGGGGATAAAGAATTTTATTTGTTTTTACCCATACACCGATGTGTATTAAGCACTGTATACTCAGTACTTTCCCAAGTTCTGTGAAAAAAATCCACAGGCTGAAATTTTGTTGTCATCAATAAGGCAGAATAGTGAGATTTATCTAAAGCCTGCAACTGTGAACTCAATAATGAAATAGGTAATGGCCTGACATTTCGACCATAGCAGAGTCTTTCTCAAAGGCTAAATAGCAACACAACACCCTTAACAGGTATGGTGTAACCTTTTTATGTTGTGCTATTTTTTGTGCACAGTGTGCTGAGATAGGTGTATGTTGTGCACTTAAAGGCACTGAACATGTTTGGAAATTGTCAAAGCCCAGTGTTCTCACTTGGTGTATCCCAACATGCATAAAATAACAAGCCTGTGAAAATTTGGGCTCAATTGGTCATCGAAGTTGCAAGAAAATGATGAAAGAAAAAACACCCTTGTTTTACAAATTGGTGTGCTTTCAGATATAGGAATCAACTTCTTGCAAGAAGTTTTTATTATTTTAGTGAGAAATTACCTCTTTCTCAAAAACTATGTTACTTCAGAGGGAGTCGTTTCCTACAATGTTTTATACTATCAACAGCTCTCCGTTGCTTGTTACCAAGTAAGTTTTTATGCTAATATTTGTTTTGAGTCATTACCGAACGTGTACAATACCTTTAAATTAGAGATGTTTTTCTATGAAACCAATGTAAAGATTTTTCTGTTAAAGATGGTACTATCTAAGTTTCTTTTCCTCATCTTTCAGTCACAACAAATTGACAAGTCTACCCCCTGAGATGTTTAAACTGCGACACTTACTGACCCTGCATGCAGAGTACAACGATCTGACTGCAGTCGACGAAGGCATAGGAGAATACATTCACCTCGAAGATTTGGTAAACAAACAAGATTCACAATTACTCATAATAACCAGTGTTTGTGTTTATGAGGAGACTTTCATTATCATGGCCGAGCAATTAAGAGCACCGGACTCAAGCTCTGGTGTTTCTGATCAGCAGGGTGTGGGTTAAAGTCCTGGTCGTGGCACTTGTGTCCCTGAGCAAGATACTCTACCATAATTGCTTTGTCCTTCAGATGGGACATTAAGTCGTAGGTCCTGTGAGGTTCTGAACCACAAACAATGGATCACCTACTCAGATGTCCCCTACTGGATTAGAAATGCGGGGCTGGAGACCTAGCTGAATTCAATGAAAGTGCCAAAGACTGTGCTCAGTTCTGGGCCCAATTTCATAGTGCTGCATAAAGCACAAAAAGTAGCTAAGCACAACAAAATTATGCTTACCAGAATAAGGTTACCAGCCAAAATACCATGTCACTTGTACAATTTGTGACTGGTATCCCGCTCATTTCTGCTTAGCAGAAAATGTTTAAGCAATATTTTTCTGCTTAAGCAGCTCTATGAAATTGGGCGATGGCTCAAACACAACATCTAGCGTCTGTGTGGACACGATAAAAAGAACCTCCTGGCTGTTTACTGAATAACTTGAAATATTTGTTTATTTTCTCTTGTACTATACCTAAAGAATCTGTCGCACAACAAGCTCACAACACTGCCGTACACGATTGGTCAGCTCGGGAAGCTTAAAACTATGAATATATCTGAGAACCAGATCACACTGCTCCCATCAACTATGGGCCTACTAAAAGGTGAACTATGGTTAACGGTTTATCAGCCTTGTTAATTGATTGATCGATGTATTTATTATTATTAGTTATAAACCACAAGGGAAACTGACTGGGTAAATTTGAAAATAATTTGGGGTTGAACAAAGATGAATTGACTAGAGCAGGATTTGAACCAACGACCTCCGATTTACTGTGCCGGCGCTCCAGTCAGAAGCAATACAACTGTTAGCTGTTCTATAGCCAGGGATCACACCCAAGTTTATGATACAACATGGGAAACGGCAGCGAGGGGATCACACGGCAGCCAACGGTTGTATGGCTTCTGACTGGCACCCCCCGACCAAAGATTGTGACAAAATAGGGAGACCGCCAACATAGGGCTAGGTAGCTCAGCTTCGGTTTTGTAGTGATCTGGAAGGTTTGGAGGTCATTGTATTTAACTTAGATGTGTAGAGGAGTTGATTATAGTGAGCCATGTAGAGACCCCCTGCTTGTTTTCCAGTAGATAGCAATCTTAGTTTCTGTGGTTTGTAAACAAATGTGACCACAGCCACTTTGAACCTCTCCCATGGTTTCTCCGACACCCAATTTCTAACAAGGTGAAAAAACGGCAGGTAAAAACCTTGTCCCGGACAGCACTCTATCTGCTGGTTGTCCTAATGTCCTGGACCAGTTTTGACAAGGTCCCGTAGTCACTGAAAAAAGCAAGGGCAATCCCTGCATGCAATATCAATGATCTTATCCCTTAAACTCACAGACAAATATACTTTTAAAATCATTTTTTTTGTAGCCGTAAGAATCTTGGAGGCATCCAACAACAAACTGACTGAAATCCCAACAGAAGTTGGCGACATGAGGTCCCTTGAGCAGCTCTATCTCCAACACAACGTCCTGACAGGTCTACCTCTACTGAGGGCTTGCATCTCTCTCAAGGTTTGTAATAAAAGGCGGAATCTTATCATGGCTGAGCGGTTAAGAGCACCGGACTCAAGCTCTGGTGTTTTTGATCAGCAGAGTGTGGTTCGAGTCCTGGTCGTGACACTTGTGTCCTTGAGCAAGATACTTTACCATAATTGCTTTGTCCTTCGGATGGGACATTAAGCCATAGGTCCTGTGTACTAGGATTGGTAGTGCATGTAAAAGAACCCAGAACACTTTGATGGAAGAGTAGGGGTTAACCCCGGTGTTTCTGGTTCACATAGCAAGCACCCTTGTTTACAGGTTTCCTCAGGCTTGCGAGCTACAGTGATTAAGTTCACTTATTAGGCATTCTTGGTTTCATTACCAGAAATGTATAATAATAATAATAAAATATGTATGCACAAAACAACAAATATTTGTTTTGCATTTTGTGAAATTTGGACATTACAATCAAACCAGTACTTTGTTGGCGTATCCATGCATTAGAAAATGATTGCCTGCTGTATTTTGGCTGAAGGTACTATCTTGATGGAAAGGTTCTAATTATATTTTGTAATAAGCCACAAGGGAAACTGACTGACTTACTGGTTTATTACTTGATATTTAAAAAGTTGCATCCCATACGGTGATTCCTCTGCTGCCGCTTCCCAGGTTGTATCAAAAACTTGGGTGTGATTCCTGGCTATACGGTAGTTAAAGATTGAATGGCTTCTGACTGGCACCCCCGAACAAAGATAATGGCAAAATAGGGAGACCACCAACATTAGGGCTAGATAGCTCAGTTTGTGGAGGGCCGGCATGTTAATCCAAAGGTTGCAGGTTCAAATCCGGCCCTAGTAAATTTTTCTTCGTTCAAAGTCAATTAATCTGTTAATGGGGATGGGCCAATGGAATAAATGTATCATGCAAGTGTCCAACGGTCAAAGTGTAGTACTCGTACTGTTACCAGCTTTATGTGTGCGATTTGGATATGAGCCTCTGAATTGCTAAACAGCAAAAATAATGTGCATTTATTATTTCCAACAGGAACTTCAAGCTGGAAACAATCGCATTGTTGTCTTGTCCCCAGAACATCTTGAGCACCTGACTACAGTCAATGTGTTGTCCATGAGAGACAACAAATTGAATGAGATACCCGATGAGATAGTTAACGTCCGCAGCTTGCAGAGACTGGACCTTACAAACAACAACATATCAAGGTGGGTAGCTTGCAGAGACTGGACCTTACAAACAACAACATATCAAGGTGGGTAGCTTGCAGAGACTGGACCTTACAAACAACAACATATCAAGGTGGGTAGCTTGCAGAGACTGGACCTTACAAACAACAACATATCAAGGTGGGTAGCTTGCAGAGACTGGACCTTACAAACAACAACATATCAAGTTGGGTATCTTGCAGAGACTGGACCTTACAAACAACAACATATCAAGGTGGGTAGCTTGCAGAGAATGGACCTTACAAACAACAACATATCAAGGTGGGTAGCTTGCAGAGACTAGACCTTACAAACAACAACATATCAAGGTGGGTATCTTGCAGAGAATGGACCTTACAAAAAACAACATATCAAGGTGGGTAGCTTGCAGAGAGTCATAGACTAGACCTTAAAAAACAACAACATATATTGGGTGGTCTTTATTTATCATCTATTTTTACGACTTTTTACATGATGCACAAAGGATAAAATCTCACTAGGTGAATGCAAATTAATTCAATTGGTTTGGAGACCAATTAGCAAACAATCTTAACTTCTCCGCAAACCAGTGAGTGTGATGTTTGCAGCCTTTTCTTGCAGTGCTAATCTTAAGAAGTGAAACAGCACACTTTACGCATTTGTGTAAACCAAGATAAAATACATGTAGCTGACTTGTGATTAGGAAATTTCCCTAATTTGATAAAGTGTGTCGTAATATCTTATAAGTGATTCATTTTAGAGAAAGATACATACTATACATTGTCTTGTTTTTTTATATTGATTCAGTCTGCCGAATAAGTTGGGTACCCTGACTTCTTTGAAATCCTTGGTGCTAGAGGGAAACCCAATGCGTGGCATTCGCAGGGATATTGTTAACGTAAGTATCTTGTCTTTTTAAGATGTAGAAGTTGTGTTGGGTTGTGGCTGAGCAGTCAAGCCACTTGGACTCAAGCTCTGGTGTTTCTGATCAGCAGAGTGTGGGTTCGAGTCTCGGTCTTGACACTGGTGTCCTTAAGCAAGACACTTAACCATTATTGGTTCGTCCTTCGGATGGGACGTAAAGCTGTAGGTCTTGTGTGTTGTGTAGTGCACGTAAAAGAACCCAGTTACATTTATCACAAAGACAAGGGCTTTGCCTCGGTGTTTCTGGCAGTGGCTGCTGAATGTACTGCAGCACTTTCTAAACCCTTATAAGGTGCTACATAAATGGGTCTCATTATTAAAAATATAGCTCTGTTTATCCTGTTCCAAAACAAATACTGAGTGCTTTGATACGCCCCTAGGGGTGTGATAAAGCACTATAAGAATCCATTATTATTATTATTACTATTATTATGTGAACATACATCACTTTGATTTAAAAAGTGTGTGCAATACCAAAACGAATACAAACTGTTCAATCAACTTAAAACAAAAATCTTTTGTTAATTAAGAGTTGTGTTCTTTGTAACCTAATCTTTGTCATGGCCATTTTAATTTGCCATACAAACGATAAATGCAATTCAATTATGTTATCCTTCCAGTTAAAGTGTATTAATATTTTTTGTGGTCAAGTAATAAACAGCAAGGCACCCCCAAACAACAAGATATCGAAAAAATAGGGAGACCGCCAACATTAGGGCTAGATAGCTCAGTTGGTAGAGCGCCGGCACATTAATCTGGAGGTCGCAGTTTCAAGTCCTGCTCTAGTCAATTTGTTTGTCATCACCCTAAAATTATTTATTTAAATGGGAACAATCTGTAAAGTTGTTTTTCTTTGAAAAATCTTGCAATTAGCGAGGTACCCAAGGTATCATGAAGTACCTCCGCAGCCGCATTGAAGAAGAGCCATCAACCAAAGATGCAGCAGACGGCTCAGCAGCCTCCGATCCATCAAGTGTCATGGGTGTAATTGCAGCTGTCTCTAGTAAAACGTTGGACTACAGGTATGCCTAATGGTGTGTGAAGGCCGAGCGGTCAAGCGCACTCGACTCTTGCTCTGGTGTTTCTGATCAGCAGAGTGTGGGTTCGAGTCCCGGTCTTGAAACTTGTATCCTTAAGCGAGACACTTAACCATTATTGCTGCGTCCGTCTGATGGGACGTAAAGCCGATGTGTTGTGTAATGCACATAATAGAACGCAGTTACACTTATCGCTAAGAGAAGGGGTGTGCCCCGGAGTCTCTGGCAATGGCTGCTGAATGCGCCAAAGCACCTTGTAAATCTATACAAGGTGTTACATAAATGGGTCTCATAATACATAAACTTCAAAAATCTGTCTGGAAATAAAAAGTGAAAAGCTCTTTGAGACGCCTGTAGATAACGGTTATACAAAAAATTATTATTATTATTATTTTGGTGGCATTGGGTTTGGTCTGAGGCTACTGAGGTGAAATGATTCAACATCTAAGCAGGTCTTCCCATTTGTAAGCTTTGATGAAAATAAAAAAAATGATAAAAAAAAAGAAAATGCTAAAATGGAAAGAGCTGAGAACAATTACACCCTTTGTTCTTTTTGTACTTGTACTCATACTCACTGTGAGCCACAAAGCTTGGTCTCCAAACCACCCACTTCCCCCGTAAAGCCTGATTAAAAACCGTTGTATTTCCTATCAAATCAAATCACTCTCACAAAAGTGCAAAATCTGTTTGATCAAACTCGCCCAGCAGGGCCCAATTTCATAGAGCTGCTAAGCACAACAACTTGCTTAGCATGAAATTTCTTCCTTGATAAAAACAGGAATACCAACCAAATTTTCACTTGATTTTCAGGATAAGCAAACCACAGCTGAATACCAGTAACAAGCAATATGCAACACAGGGAAATTTGGTTGGTAATCCTGTTTAAATCAAGGAAGAAATTTCATGCTAAGCAAATTGTTGTGCTTAGCAGCTCTATGAAATTGGGCCCTCTGGACTCGGTGATGAACGTAAATATGTTTAGTAAATTGTGCCGTTTGTTTTTTAGTAATAAGAAAGCCACTGAGGTCCCAGTTACACTGTGGGAGCCAGCAAAGGAGGCGGATGTTGCCGTCGTCAATCTTAGCAAGAATGCCTTCACTCAAGTACCTCCAAAGTAAGTGTTATGTGGCCGAGCGGTCTAATTCACCGGACCGGAGCTCTGGTGTTGTCAGCAGTCAAAGACTTTGACTGAACTTAATATTGGCTTCAACAAACTATCAACGCTGTCTGGCTTGGAGGTTGTTGATGAAGTGTCTTTGTTTTTGTTTATTTGACTAGTTTGATACTCCTCTCGAAGACCGTGACCAAACTTAATCTTGGCTTCCACAAACTATCAACGCTGTCTGACTTGGAGGTTGTTGATGAAGTGTCTTTGTTTTTGTTTATTTGACCAGTTTGATACTCCTCTCAAAGACTGTGACTGAACTTAATCTTGGCTTCAACAAACTGTCAACGCTGTCTGTTGAGTTGCAGATGATGGTCAATCTTGTGCATCTGGATCTCAGGTAAGTTTTACAAACAAATCAACGTTAAACTTGAACGATTGACTCTTCTAAAATCCTCCCCCTTGATTTGACTGATTTTAATTGATTCACTATCATGGTGTAGGGAAAAGCAGAAAATTTTCCATGTCAATAAGATAGATACAAAGTGTACTCATTTGCATGTACATTTGCAGTCTCCTATGACGATGACTAGAGCAAGCTAGTTGAAATGTTGATACCAACTAAGAATTCACTCCGCGGCAGGGAAGTTAGTAACGAGAAGTCCCCTCGATCCACTAAGCGAAAGTAGTAGTCCCGGCGGATTTCCTATCTTCCGCCCAGGTAGTAGTTAATAAGACAGTTCTTTTCAGAACTTGATTTTCTCCCGAGTTCCGAAATCTACTCCGCGGCAGTAGAATAGGCTCCCGAATTCCGAAATCTACTCTGCGGTAGTAGAGCAAGAAAAGTTCTCAAAGGACAAAATCTACACAGCATAGTAGATATACACATGGTGTTACTGCAAACCAAATATACAACCTTGCAGTCAATTTTTAAAAAAATCTGGAAGACTTTTGTTTTGATTGTACGTCAAACCATCTAATTAATTTTTCTCCCTCTTCCCACCTTTGTTTTGTCCAACCTCTTGTGGTCAATCCAGCCCCCTCCCTCTACCCCCCCCTCCGCCACCCTCTTCATTGTTTACCCCTTGCTTTTTATGTGTGGTTTCTGCCTCTCTCTCTCTTTTCATTTCTTTCCACTTGACTGCTTCTGTTACACCAGTATACCTGTTTTTGTGTGTTGTGTTGTCATTTAGCCTTCGAGAAAGACTCCGGCCACTAAGTATTTTTTTGCATTTATACCATAGGTCCTTTTTGTTGGTAATAAAAAAAACCCATAATATTTACTCTTATATAGTGCAATTCCAAAGAATGATCATTGCGCTTCAAACATTATTACCACAGGTCACATATGGCCATATATTTCATTCCTTAAACCATCTCAGCTCCCTGGGGAGTATACAGCCTGTGCTGCCAAGTATGTAGCGCACTAAGCTAAATCAATCACAAGAACCATCTCTGCCCTCACAGGTACCCATTTACCCCTGGGTGATGAGAAGCAATTCTAGTTAAGTGTCTTGCTCAAGGACACAAGTCTCATGACCAGGATTCGAACCCACACCCTGATGACTCAGCAACCAGAACTCGAGTCCGATGCACGAAACCGCTCGGCCACGACACGCAACAGCTAATTCTATTTTTCTCTTTTAAACTAGGAACAACGCAATAAGTGACCTTCCATCAGAATGGAGTACCTTCAGCAAGTTACGAGAGATTAATCTTTCTTATAACAGGCTGAAGGTAGTGCCTGCTGTAGTCTTCACTTGGACTCAGCTAGAGAATTTGATCCTGGGCGATAACCAGATTGGCATTATTGACGTCCCAAACTTGATGAAACTACCAAAGATCTCTAGTTTGGATCTGCAGAATAATGACATCATGCAAGTACCGCCAGAACTTGGCAACTTGGAAACACTAAGGTCAGTTTGCAGTTATTTTTTAAAGGCACTGTACACGTTTGGTAATTACTCAAAATATATATTAGCATAAAAACTGACTTGTAAACGAGCAACAGAGAGCTATTGATAGTATAAAACATTGTGAGAAACGACTCCCTCTGAAGTAACATAGTTTTTGAGAAAGAGGTAATTTCTCACTAAAATAATAAAAGACTTCTTGCAAGAAGCCTTTTATTCCTATCTGAAAGCACACAAATTTGTACAACAAGGGTGTTTTTTCTTTCATCATTTTCTTGCAACTTCGATGACCAATTGAGCCCAAATTTTCACAGGCTTGTTATTGTATGCATATGTTGGGATACACCAAGGGAGAACACTGGTCTTTGACAATTACCAAACGTGCTCAGTGCCTTTAAAGATCAACATGAAATTAACAGTATTGTTCTTTTGTTTATAGAAAGGTAAACAAGTGTGTTTAATGATTGCATATAATTGAGTAAAACTCAATAAAAATGGTTTCATATTGTAAACAAAACCACACATTTTGACCAGTGTCACGCTGGGCAAAAATGCAGAGTTTCACGAAAAGCCCCTAAGCGCCTAGGAATCAAAACAGCACTGTGACGTCACACTACAGACCCGATCCAAACAAGACAATGGAAAATGCATAGCAACGAAGATAAACAACATTCATCCAGTTCGTGTTGTGACGTATTTTACTTCACAACACTGACTGATTTTACGCTGGTTTTCTGAGGCACTGGTACTTCAGTGTTGATTTCACTTTTCATTTTGATGGGTCTTTGCTGGGAACCATGCAGGGCGCCGCCAACAGCGAAAACCCCCCCACAAAGTTCAAAGATTGAGAGGGGGGGGGGCTAGTTTTCTCTATCAAATTTCAGCAAAATTACAGGGAGGAAAGATCTTACTTATGACAAAATAATAACTAAACACAAAATAAACAAGGATAAGTAGTCAAATTAGTTTGAGTGATTTCGTTCAAGTTGATCTTGAATGGACAGCAACATATTGGTTCTGAAATGATTTCGACGTTACCATCGTTAGTGCATTGCGTTCTGATTAACCATTCTTAATCCATTCTTATATCCGTCTTGATCCAGATCTCTACAGCTTAAGGGTAATCCATTCAGAACTCCTAGGCCAGCTGTCCTTGCTAAGAGTACTGCAGCTCTCTTAGCCTACCTCAAAGATCGGATTCCAACTTAGATCAACTGTAATAATAATAATACTACTCCTACTGGGTTCTTATATAGCGCTTTATCACACCCCTAGGTGCGTATCAAAGTGCTCAGTATATTTTCCCGCAAGGTGTGCGGAGCTACGTTTTTCTAAGTATGAGACCTATTCCTTTACATAGCACCATGTAATGGTTTACAAGGTGCTGTGGCGCAATATGCTGCCGATCAAACCAGGAACACCGGGGTGAACCCCTTCTCTTTATGATCAATGCACTGGGTTCTTTTATGTGCATTACACAACACATCGGACCTTTACGTCCCATCTGAAGGACGCAGCAATAATGGTTAAGTGTCTTGCTGAAGGACACAAGTGTCACGACGGGGATATGGCAATTCAGCAAAAAAAACCTTTTCTTTTACCGCTTGCTGTTGCTCTTGTTTGAGCATAAGTGGGTCAATTCTTGTGGTCGTTTGCGGCTGCTATGGGCATTTTGGTACAAGCCGCTTGCGGCAGCTACGCTCTCTTAAGGGTTAATGTACACTTGCGGCTTAACCACAATGTTGCCGCGTCCTTCGCAATTCAGCTTCTCAGCTGTGAATGGGTGATAAGCCTGCCAAATTATTAAAAAGTTATTGTAATGTTATATCAAGTTTAATGTAGTTTGGATTTATTAGAGTGGAATACAGAAACAAGTACTATACTACCAAACTGTTTGACTGCATATTCAAGTACTTTTGCCTGTGGATTTTTTTTTCACAGAACTCGGGGAAAGTACTGAGTCTACAGTGCTTAATACACATCGGAGTAAGGGTCAAAACAAAATTCTAAAGTACTATACTACCAAACTGTTTGACTGCATACTCAAGTACTTTTTCCTGTGGATTTTTGTTCTTCACAGAACTCGGGAAAGTACTGAGTCTACAGTGCATAATACACATCGGAGTAAGGTTTAAAAAACCCGATGGAAATTAACATATATTAAATTGTTGCGGTACCCGCTGCCAACACATAGGATTCGAACTGCCTCTAGCCACCGGGCTAGCTCGGTTGTCTAGTGGTAAGACTTCTGCTCTAGCAATGCAAAGGTTGTGGGTTCGAATCCCACCCGAGTGATTTGCCTGTGGATTTTTTTTCACAGAATTCAGGAAAGTACCGAGTATACAGTGCTTAAAGGTTGTGTATAACATTGGTAAGGTTGAAAATAAAAATGTTCAAAGATTTGCACATAAGTTACATGGTATAAAGATGGTCATGGTGGAAAACTTCCCTTGAAATAGTTTTGCATGGTTTTGCATTGTTTCTGCATGGTGACAGAACAGGGCCGTAAACTTTTAGGAGGCACTTCTGGCCAATATTTCTTCAATAAACAAGGCCCTTTTCAGAGCATTTGTTATGCCATTTACTTATGTTGATACGATAATTTGACGTGAGTATAAAAACAAATACATTGTCTGCGTGTAAATAAAAAAAATAGATTCAAAAACATAAATATTATCATTTTCAAAAGCTTATCAAATGTTTTGCTATGCACATTGATGTGCGTTCACATCTGAGCATATTTGATTTGATGACGCATAGAAAGGAAAGAATCATCGGCTGAGTGCTATAAGGTTATTAACTGCAATTTCACATCCGTAATGATCAAAAGGTCATAAAATGAAAAATGTGTATAACATTTTTTTTTAATGAATAAAAATCAACAAATAAATATTTAACTTAGAAAATGAATGTATCTTTTTGCCAAACAAATACCTTGAGGACCACTCTTGATCAATAAACTCCATTTACAAGGAGCTCCAAAATATGCAAAAGCGATTTTATGAAATGCATAAAATTTGCATTAATGACCTTGAAGTCCTGAGCCGACGAAATGCACTTTTGCTATACTAAAGCCACAACAAAATTTCAAGCTTTTACAAGGTTTGTAAACTTACACGTATGCCACCACACGGCACGGCTTCCAAACGCAGGGCAAGTTGGCGCTCTAATCAATATATATGTAGTTCTGTGGTCCATATGGATTGATCATCTAACTTTACTTTGATTTAAAATAAACGGAAAGGGGAAGTACCTTAAATTTGAAATTTACATATTATGTTTCTCTGCGAATTTAAGGTTTTATCGTATGTTTAACATATTTTTGATTGCTGGCTTCCATTTGAATATAGTTACTTATACTTTATAATTTTTGGGTGAATTTACTTATGTGACAGTAATTTTTTGTATTAAAAGCAAAATACCAAATTAAAAACACTTTGTGCATGAACTGTGAAACACTGTGTGAAATAAATTGTGTGATAAACTCTTAAATGTACACCATGATCTTTTGGGGCTTGTACTTTGATGTTGTCACAAGATAAGCGCTGTTTGTTTTACTGTCCCACTTTAGTAATAATAATATCGAATCTTATATAGCACAATTCCAAAGAATGATCGTTGCGCTTCAAACATTATTACCCCAGGTCACTGGGCCATATATTTCATTACTTAAACCATCTCAGCTCCCTGGGGAGTATACAGCCTGTGCTGCCAAGTATGTAGCGCACCACGCTAAATCAATCACAAGAACCATCTCTGCCCTCACAGGTACCCATTTACCCCTGGGTGAAGAGAAGCAATTATAGTTAAGTGTCTTGCTCAAGGACACAAGTGTCATGACCGGGATTCGAACCCACACCCTGATGACTCAGCAATCAGAACTTGAGTCCGATGCACTCAACGGCTCGGCCAACACAAGCCAACTGCTTTCATCAATCTAATCCAATATTTACCATGATGAAACAAAATATACAAATATTGGATGCATGTGAGTGCATTGTGGCATAATGTAATCACGATGTGAAATCTGGACTATTCCATTTTATGAGGCAAAGCCGAGTGAAATGGAAAAGCAGGATTTCACGGAGTGATTATATTTTGCGACAATGCACTCACATGCATCCAGTAGTTGTTTTGTATAACTCATAAATCCATGTTATTTGAACCATTTTTCACAATAAACACAAAACAGACACGAAAACTCGTCCAACCCACATTCTGGAAAATCTAACACCCCTTCTAAACAACGTGGAGGACTCCATGTAGACACCAACCTTGTCCGCCCTCACACAACCTTGCCTCGTTTGGACTAACGGGCGGGGAATGATTATTTTTGAAACGCAGCGTCGCTGTGATGTGCCTGAAGCGTCCTATAATTATCAATATAGGACTCCTATATTAAATTTTGGAGCGTCGTACAGTGCGGCAGTGAATACATGGCAAAATAAAGCATGACATATGACGCGTGTTCCACCAATCAAATGACAAGGATCAATTATAAAATTGAGACAGGACCACTTTGTATTTATAATGAATCAAGTAAATTGATGGTAAAAGAGGGTGTGTTTATTTAAGCCCTCCCTTCACAAACGTTAAAGAGGATCAACCCAACCACCTGGCAAGTACACTATTATTATATCTGACAAAGTCAACCAAACACCGACAAAAATGTCCTCCAAAATATTAAAAATATTTATTAAGCACTTAGAGACCAAGTATCTTACACTACTATTAACCAGCTGTTTATTCAGCAGAGTACATTCCTGAAACAATCTCATCTCCTTTGGGTAAAGTAGAATTACCTAGAACGGGGTGATGATATCACAAGCCCGTCATGGACAGAAAAATCAGCTGGAACAAATCAGTTTTGAGAAATCTGTCAAGATTAGAGTTGTGCATTTACGCTTATTTTCCTAAACAGTTTAAACGGAACTTGTGACTTCTGTTTTACCGTTTCTACTGGTTCCAATCAGAACTATGAGCCCATCTGTCAAAGGAGCAGATGTCAACACACTTTCAAGGAGTCAAAATAGAAAACTGTAACCCAGCCTTTGCAGTCACAAAACCGCAAACCACAGTAGAGTGGCGTAAAAAGCAAAATGTGTAACAAATTGTAGGGGATTGAAAATAATGTATTACAAATTGTAGGGGATTAAGATAGAAACATTCAACCAACAAAAGGGATGTCAATCATTCTCCCTGAATAGTGTCTTTAAAGAAAAGGTCTCATTATTTTTTACTGTTGGCTTCCTTAAACCGTTAAGGAAATTTTGAAACGGATTTTGCCTGTTTGTTTATGATTAACTGGTTAAACAGTTAACCAAATAAACGGTTAACCAGTTAAACAATTAACTGGTCAAACGTCCCAACCCTAGTCAAGATCAGTACTCGTCATAAAAAAAAGGTGTGAAACTTGTGAAGTAGTGATTCGTTAACAACATCATTTGAGGGGAAGTTTTTACTTTAAGATAAAAGTCTTTATGGATTAGAGACCTTGTCATCAATCATTCTTGTTCTCCTTGTTGTTAGCCCCTGGTAGAGGAGGGTGCTCTAAGACTTTGTCAATCATTCCAAACTCCTTTGCTTCTTCCGGACTCATGAATCTGTCTCGCTCCATCACTGATTCTGCAACAGCAACAACAAAAAGGAAAATGTTTTCTCTTTCTCAATAATACCTCTCTTTAATTTCTCTTTAATACCCAACATAATTGAAAGAAATTTACCAGGCTCAAAGTCAACATTGAACATCATTTTTTAATTGTTTTATTACACAGTGAGGTACTTTTAGTCATAGAAAAACACAAGACCACCAGACTTGTCCAGTCCTGAGTTTACTGGCCTGAGGCTTAAATCACTGGCCTCGGGCCTGCGGTCAAGTGTAAAATTTGAGCCCTAATTTACTAGGTCTATGCTTCTGCTTGAATTATAACACAAAACAGTTATTGACTTAAGTATCTCTTTCTTACCTATTATTTCTAACGGCTGTTTCGTGTGCTTTAAATATAACTGGTTGATTTGAGCTTTAATCTTCAGGATCTCTTCTGCTTGTATTTGAATATCTGTGGCTTGACCCTGTGGAAAGAGAATTTCAAGTCCGTGATATTACAGTAATGGTATAGCAATGCTTTTCAGAAGAGCACCTTCATTTTTTGTAAATGAAAATTCACAAAAATATTTAATTGTTTGTCTTCAGAACAATTAAAAACGGTGCCCAAGTTTACCAGATGGTAACATTTCTGGTTTATTTGAGACTTTTGAGTTTTTTGCCCCTTAAAATTCAGCAAAATTGTTAAGACAATATGAAAAACATATGAAAGCCTATACCACACACTGTTGGTCAGCCCTTGTACTACATTAAATAAAATAGTCCTACTTTTTTCCCCAAGGGGCAAATATCACGCCTGATTATTATCATTATATATTTCTTGTTTATCCTGGGGAAACCTTACAGTGAAACACTGATTTTTTCAAAGGTGTCCAGCAATTACAAACATTTATTAATATAAAAATAGAAAACTGTACAAAACAATACATGTACAGAGATATTACAGAGAATATAACAACATTAATAGACGGTGAGGCAAGGTTGATTAAACAATACATTACAGTAAAAAAAACAGGGACGATTAAAAACAAAAAATCTGGGCCGGCCAGGAAAGATTAATAGAAAAAAAACATCACAATTGCACCTGTGGTAGATAGGCCTACATAGACAGTAAACAAATCTTTAAAGGGAAGCTGTAAGTCTGGTTACCACTCTTAAAATCAATGGCAATAAAAACTGACTTTGTTATAAGTACAGCAGCTTTCGATAGTATAAAGCATTTTTAGAAAAAGTTCACTTCGAAGTAATGTGGTTATGGAAAAAGATATCAGTTTTTATTCCCCAAAATTTGAATCTGAGAAACGTTACTGTCAGATACGTTTCTCAGATTGTGTATTCCAATTACGGATTATTCTTCCTGCGTGGACATATTAGCTCCGGATTTTCGGCAATATCTCAAAAACGTGACCACCTTTGGAAATGAAATTTTCACAAGTTTAGTTTTATTGTATACATTTATATATACATTTGTATAGGATTAATACAATTGAACGGTTCCAAAAACCAAAGGTATACTTTCCCTTTAAAAAAACAGCCCTACATGTACCATACATTAAAATCTCAAATTGTTGTACGACCGTTTAAACCTGGCTATAGTGGAAGGCAAGGGGTGTTTGAGTGTCGCAGAGAAGTCATTGAAAAAGAGAGTAATTCTTACCGCTGCTTGGCCTGACGGCTGGTGAACCATGACTCTGGAGTTTGGTAAGCTATACCTCATGCCTGGAGTCCCTGCTGCGAGGAGTAGTGATGCCATACTGCACGCCTGCCCAACACACCATGTAGATATCGGTGGTAGGACATACTGCATTGTGTCATAGATACCCAAACCAGCTGTCACTGACCCTCCTAATGCAAAATTAAAATCAAAATGGTTAAATTTGAAAAAAAAAAAAAACCAAAAAACCGTTTCTGAGATTACCGTACATTTAAGGTGTATTTCCAAATGTATTTTTGGATTCATTATCGTGTATACATGCATTAGGTTAAATTTCAGTGCAAGATTTTGAGTTTCAAAAGCTGTCTTCACATGAATTTAGTTTATAAATTAGTAGACCTCAAAGAGGAAGGGAAATGTCAAACTCAATTTAGTGATGTACTCATTTTCCAATAGATAGAGTCCTCATGTGAGTAACAAAAAAGTTACAAATCTCCAACCTCACATTAAAATGGTGTAACTTTCCATTGTATTTGATACCCTTTCAGTGCAAACTTTGAAAACATCCGATGACATCATTCTGAGAAAAATGGGTATCTACATTTTTGTACGGGGATGTTTTGTTTAATTCCCGACTTTCGATGATATTCAATCAAAACGGCGTTGAATTTGACCTTTTGACTGATGAAAAATTCCTCCTTGGAATGTAAAGACCCATAAGTTGTTGAAATCCAAGGACGTCATGTTTTAAATTTTGCTCTGAAAAAGCCAGGAATACACCAAAACATCCCTGTACAAAAATGTACAGACCCATTTTTCTCAGAATGATGTCATCGGATGTTTTGGATGTTGACAAACTTTGCACCGGAAGGGTATCGAATACAAGGGCAATTAACACCATTTTAGCGTGAGGTTAGAGACTTGTAATTTTCCTCCACTCACATGAGGACTCTATATATTGGAAAATTAGTACATCACAAAATTGAATTGGTCATTTCCCTTCCTCTTTAATGACGCTGTCTTGTCCCTTGTGTATCACTGTAATAAATGAATACTGATCGACATACAGCAGAAAAGCTACCTGACTAAACTGCTCACAAAAAGTTAGGAAACTTTTTTTAATCATGTATATTTTTATTATTTATTACCCTCTTGTATTATGTTGCATATCAATAGAAAGCTGAAGTGTTCTTCTTTAAAATGATACCAAATGTGCAATGATGACATGTTGCTGGACTTGGACTGGAATTAGCAATTTTGTGTTACTGTGTGAACAAACAAATTGACACTGTAATTCAAACATGCGGTAATTTTGGAACATTTGATTTGTGACTTTGCCTCATTGTCATTCATGTAGCCAAATTCAGCAACATGTAATCATTGCAAACGTGGTATCATTTTAAAGAGGAACACTTCAGCTTTGCATTGATATATAACATATACAAAGAGAGTAATAAATAATAAAAATATACTTGATTAAAAAAAGTTTCCTAACTTTTTGTGAGCAGTTTATTTTGTTCATCAAACTTCACTTTTTGTTAAACTGATTTGAATGCACCAAGACCCATAGCAGAGAGCTTGATGTCATTGGGACTGAACAATTCTCAGACAGTGTTTACCTGGACTATTGATGTACATGTGAATTGGTTTCTTGTTACTCTCAGACTGTAGGAATAGAAGTTGAGCCACCACAAGGCTGGCTAGTGTATCATCAACCTGACAACCAAATGGAGAACAAGTGTAATAATTAAAGCATCACAAGACAAGCAAAATCATGTTTGGTAAACACAAATGTCCCGCAAGCCAGTCCGTTTCTTAACATTTGACCAAGGTGGTCCAAAAATAATAGGCTTTAGGGGGATCCCACCAATCCACACACCAAGTTTGGAGATTATGCCAAGTTCTACTCGAGTTATCGCTCGGACAACTTTTTAATTTGTTTAGCCTTAAAGGCACTGAACACGTTTGGTAATTGTCAAAGACCAGTGTTCTCACTTGGTGTATCCCAACATATGCACAAAATAACAAGCCTGTGAAAATTTGGGCTCAATTGGTCATCGAAGTTGCAAGAAAATGATGAAAGAAAAAACACACTTGTTGTACAAATTTGTGTGCTTTCACTTAGGAATAAAAACTTCTTGCGAGAAGTTTTTATTATTTTAGTGAGAAATTACCTATTTCTGAGAAACCACGTTACTTCAGAGGGAGTCGTTTCTCACAATGTTTTATACTATCAACAGCTCTCTGTTGCTTGTTACCAAGTCAGTTTTTATGCTAATATATATTTTGAGTAATTACCAAACGTGTACGATGCCTTTAACATTTGACCTAGCTGGTCCAAAAATAATAGGCTTTAGGGGGATCCCACCAATCCACAGACCAACTTTGGAGATAATATGCCAAGTCCTACTCGAGTTATCGCTCGGACAACTTTTTAATTTGTTTAGCTTTAATGACCTTGACAGTTGACCTAGAGGGTACAAAAACAATAGGCTTCTGGGGGATCCCAAGAAGACCAATCCACTAAACAAAAAGTTTGGATTGATCCCAACATTCTTGGCCAAGAACATTTGAATTTCAAGAACTGCAATACAGTTCTAAACCAAAACCACAGAGTAGGTCTCCAACACCAAAATCTTAAGACTTTTTTTTATGTACACATGCTCTTACACTGAAGCAGACATTTCAGGAATCTTTTTTTGATAATCTAGATTCTAGAAAGCATAGTGTATGCAGAGCTGCCAACATTTGCATCTTGCAATCAGGGAGATTTTGTACACCAATCAGGGAGATATTTAGAATTTCATTCCACATAAATAGGGTAAAACTCTCCATAATCAGGGAGATTTTCAAATTTGTTCATCAGAATGTGGAAAGATTGGTTTATTTTCAGGGAATTTTCTGAAAAATCAGGGAGAGTGGCACCTCTATATGTGATGCGATCAAGCTAAATGAGTTGTTTGTCGGAAATATCAGTATGGAGAAACAAGCCAAAACAGGCCAACAGGTGAAATTTTCAATTTTTGTTTGTTTGTAAATTTAGATGCTCAAATATACCTTATTTTATATTGGCAACTTCCTTCCTGGTAAATAACATCAAAAAGGGGTTAAAATTAGCATTGAAAGAAAATGTGTCGATGTAGTTTCAATAAACAACTTGACTTTAAACCCCCTTTTCTCAGTTTCATTCTCTCGCATCTCTTGGTGTTTCTACTTTCACAACTTTTAAACCAAAGGTGGTATCAACATAGGGCTTTAACAGCATTAAAGCATAGATTATGTTCTTTTCAAATGTAAAAAAAAAGAAAGACCTAGGTCGACAAACGACTCATTTTGCTTGATCGCATCACATAGCCTATAGGACGCGTACAACTGGAAGTTACAGAAATGTGCAACAAGTACACCACATCTGAACTTTAAATTATGCAAAGAATGTAGTATTTGTGAACTTACTGGACCCATGAGACAGATGATGCGTTCCTTGAGCAATCTTGAGTAGATGTCGTAAGCCCTCTCTCCACGACCCTGCGACAAAAATACGTACTTTTTTATCAAACAAATTCTATTTACCTCATCCTCAAGAAATGTAAGAATGTAATAGTTATTCTCAGGCCTGGAATTACATGGAGGCCACAGAGGCCATGGCCTCCGTTGCCCCTGGTCTTGGCCTTGGTGCCCCTTCAAGAGTGTCCCATAGACTTTCAGATTTTCCAAGGGAAGTGCCCTTTGCAAAATGAAAATGGCCTCGCCCTCTCAAAGATGAAATGCCAGGCCTGTATTCTAGGCCTAACAAAGCAATTATTTACATACATCAGCAAAACACTCGATATTTTCATAACAAAGCAATTATTTATATATCAGCAAAATACTCAATATTTTCTTAACAACGCAATTATTTATATATATCTGCAAAACACTCAATATTTTCATAACAAAGAAATTATTTACATATATCAGCAAAACACTCAATATTTTCATAACAAAGAAATTATTTACATATATCAGCAAAACACTCGATATTTTCATAACAAAGCAATTATTTATATATCAGCAAAATACTCAATATTTTCTTAACAACGCAATTATTTATATATATCTACAAAACACTCAATATTTTCATAACAAAGAAATTATTTACATATATCAGCAAAACACTCAATATTTTCATAACAAAGCAATTATTTATATCAGCAAAACATTCAATATTTTCATAACAAAGCAATTATTTAAATATATCAGCAAAACACTGAATATTTTCATAACAAAGCAAGTATTATATATATCACATTATCAGCAAAATATTCAATATTTTCATAACAAAACAATTTTTGTTTTCCTCTGAAAGATAAAAAGTACAATAATGCACATTGGTAAAAAACATTCAAAGATACAACAAGAGCAATTAGAATACAGAGTAAGGAAAGAGGACCAGCTGGAGCCCGAAAGATTGCCTAAAAGAAATAAAGTTCCTGTCTCCTCTCCAGCTGGTTTAAAAAAAAGAACAAAAATATAAATTGGAAAAACATATAAAATTCACAAATACATATTATGCACACATAAGATCATTCATAAGATTGATAAAGCATTAACACATTTTTAAAGGCACTGAACACGTTTGGAAATTGTCAAAGACCAGTGTTCTCACTTGGTGTATCCCAACATATGCATAAAATAACAAGCCTGTGAAATTTTGGGCTCAATTGGTCATCGAAGTTGCAAGAAAATGATGAAAGAAAAAACACCCTTGTTGTACAATTGTGTGCTTTCAGATAGGAATAAAAACTTCTTGCAAGAAGTTAATATTATTTTAGTGAGAAATTACCTCTGTCTCAAAAACTATGTTACTTCAGAGGGAGTCGTTTCCTACAATGTTTTTTACTATCAACAGCTCTCCGTTGCTTGTTACCAAGTAAGTTTTTATGCTAATATTTGTTTTGAGTCATTACCAAATGTGTACGATACCTTTAAATTGGCATAATTAGGAATGTACATTAATCAAAACATAGAAAACAAGTGAGTTCCAAAAAAAATTTGATAAGACAATAATAATAATACTTACTGTTTGTTCAATCACTATGGGCACCATGGGAGAGTGAACTTTGGTTGTGACAGTAAACAATCTTTGTGTCTGCCAACAGTGTGAGACAACTTTGGGTTGTGAAAGTACCCTCTGCGTAAGAATGTAAAAACATCAGAATTTATTATTTGTGAGGTATCATTAAATTGACAACACTGTGTAGGGTTTCATTATCAAACTAATCTTTAAAACTGTTCCGTCCCAACTTGACAATCGTCCCAACTATAGTTGGGACTGGTCCCAACTTGAGTGTTCAAGTTGGGGCGTCCCAACTGTAGTTGGGATCGCCCATAGAACTCTACAGTATAATAATACTGTAGAGTTCTATGGACCTACTACCAGGCTGTGTGCAGGATAGCATCCGCAAAAGAAACCGTGATCGATTGTGGCATGCTAGTTTATTGCTCCATGATTGTGGGGACTGCAACATGCGGGCGTGGATCTCCCCCTCAACAGTTTGTTCATTAATTATGTCGGTATTGGGCCCAGTTTACAGTTTTGGCTTTAGGTAGAAGAGTGTGAATTTTGTCATTTATGTGCCTGTGGCCACTGTCCAAACTACAGTTGGGACGCCCCAACTTGAACCGGTCCTACTACTTGCCGTCAACTCGCCGACTTGCCGTCAACTCGCCGTCAACTCATTTTCGTGCCGTCAACTCATTAAATATACATCAAAAATTTATAAATGGGGCATGGAAGTGTTAAGTCTGGGCTAAACTACATATTTCCTATGGTTTTCGGTAAAATTTCATTTACAAAAACGATTTTGTGTTGATAAATAAATAGTACCAATCATTGACATCTTGGGCCAAGACTAATCCATATGCAGGAGAAGCGCCCTCAGTTGCCATGTTGTGCAAGCGAGATAATTTTTTCACAGGAAAAAAACTAAATTTCTATTCCGAAATGTAACCTAAAACTTATGAGAATTCTCTTTTAGCTAATACTTTACAGTTCTATGCTTCTTTTGTGGATTTTAAATGTATATTGGAGGAGTTGACGGCGAGTTGACGGCACAAGTGAGTTGACGGCGAGTTGACGGCAAGTAGTAGGACCCACTTGAACACCCAAGTTGGAACCAGTCCCAACTATAGTTGGTGCGATTGTCAAGTTGGGGCGGAACAAAACTATTAAGTGCAAAATATGCAAACAAACATGCTGCTAATATAAATAATAATATTAATAGTATACATGTAGTATACTGCTTAAAATTCATCAAGAAAGTATCATGTTCATATTTAAATTTAAAAAAATATATATATATATTTTTAAATGCCACCACATGACGCCACTCAGTTTAGTTGTGATGTAACTTTCTGGACAGCTAATTGGGGAAGATAAACTTAAAATTTAAGTTAATTTTTTTTTTTAAATGGCATAATTAGGAATGTACATATCAAAACATAGAAAACAAGTGAGTTACAAATATAATTTGATAAGAAAAAATACTTACTGTTTGTTTAAGAAATACAAAGTGGCAGTCCAATGCTGCATCTTTGCCCTTAACATAATTTGTTCCCAATTCCAAACAAGAATGTGAACAATATAAACAGAGTATGAAAAAGTACATAAATAATACAGTGGAAAAGGAAAAATAATAATGGATCACCAAAATAATACATAAATCACAACAAAAATCATTGGAGTGTCTGCTGACTGAGTGTAGTGTCTACTCTAACTCCAAGATTGAAACAACTTACACCTAAACACCGCAGAATCGGCATACTGATTTTATTACGTGCTTCAAGAAAGACTCCAAATAAGAAGATGTGAACTCGTTTTCAAGAGTTCCTCTGCTCTTAAGACACAACACCTGACCGTGTTTGCTCCGCTCGCCTCGGGTGCTAGATGTGAAAGTCCGTGGTCCGCGATCCGTCCGTCCGTCGTGTTTTGTGTTGTGTAAACGCATGTGAATTCATCTCTTGGGGGCGCCCTTTTCGTTTCTCCACTCGACTGGACCAAACACAACCAAAAGAGGGGGTGCTTCAGCCAGACGTGTCTTTCTGTGTTTTTCAGTGTAGAGAGGTCATGTTCGTGAGTTTTTTAATGCTGAACAACAAACTCTATTTACAAGGATTTGACGACCTTTGTGAAAGACGTTCAAGTTGTAGTGTTGATACCTTGCCTGGAGCCTGTATAAATAAAATTGTTATCAGTAAGTACTTTTCAGACTAGTTGTAGTAGAATTGAAGAAGTAACAAAAGTTAGGATATGATTATTATGAATTTATGAATTATGAATATTATGAAGAGCATGATGATGATCGTGGCCCGTGGGCATGGTGGGTGATGGGGGGGGGGGGGGGGGTTAGGATGCCAGCAACAGCACTCCTAGATATTGTAAACTAGTTTGTAACTTCCATTTATTCGGCAGTTGTGCTTGTTGTAAACTCTACTTCTACAACAGTACACATCTGATCAGTTTATTGGCCATTGTTGTCGTTATTTTTTGTCTTGTGACAGTTTTGTGAAGGTTCAAGGTTGTGGCCACCTTATTGCTGTCCATCTTCACTTTTTATTTTATTTCTTAAGAACTTTGCCTGTTACGTCACTTCCGCACCATCCTAGTATAGCTGTATATAGCTGAATAAGGATTTCACCATTGAAGATTGAAGATCATAAATTAAAATGTGTGCCTAGACTAATTTTAAATTAATAAAATCGAAAACAGCGTGTTCTACACTACACGTCTCTCTACTCTACTCTAGTCTAGTGGCCGCATAGTGCACCGAATAAGCACTTTCATGGTTATGCGCCATCTTGTTTAAATTAAGGGGCAGATTTGTTTACTTCGAACACTCGTTGCCGCCTGCGACACGGGAACTAGAACTTTACGCATGCATCTGGAAGTTCGAGCGCCAAGTTGCAGACAGACAGCAATAATACCTCGCAGGTGCTTATTCAAGTTTAGTTGCGATAATGTAACCCTCCCGACGGCGATAGCCGGAAGGTTACGAGCCAAGCTCGAGCGGCAAACGGCAATCTGGTCCAACACGTACAATTTCGACAGCTAGTCAGCAGATTTGCTCCATTTTTACCACTTTTGAAAATCATGACACAAATTCTAGGAACACGAACTTGATCCTCAATGTCTAATGAATCCTTCCATATCACTCAAAACACCATTGAGGAAATATTTTTAAGAAAAAGGACAAAAACTTACCAGATCCCCGAGCGAAAGAGTCACCACACGCGCGCAGCGCTGAGATCGTTGACCCCGTTGACCTGCACACACAGCCGAAGCTCCGCGCGCCCCACTCAGATTCAAATTCTCAACCTGGGAAATTTTTTTACTGTTTCGCTCGGGGTAAGTTTTTGTCCTTTTTTCTTCAAAATATTTCCTCAATGGTGTTTTGAGTTAGGCCTATATGGAAGGATCCATTAGACATTGAGGATCAAGTTCGTGTTCCTAGAATTTGTGTCATGATTTTCAAAAGTGGTAAAAATGGAGAAAATCTGCTGACTAGCTGTCGAAATTGTACGTGTTGGACCAGATTGCCGTTTGCCGCTCGAGCTTGGCTCGTAACCCTCCGGCTATCGCCGTCGGGAGGGTTACGTTATCGCAACTAATTCAAGTTCTGCTTTGTTTGGGCTTGCCTTGTTCATCACAATGTCACATGTGGGTTCGAATCTTGGAGAGTCTACATTTATTATTAATGATTATATTGACAGACGCAGCGCTTGAAGCACTGTACTGAGAGTGACACCAGAATCGGAGTCAAGATGGCTGACAAGAGGCAGCTAATCTTCTCAATCTTAGAATTTCTGGAGGACGAGATCAAGAGTGGAACCCTTGAGGAAGAGGCTGTAGAAAGTATTGAAGGTAAAGAAGATGACCTTGAACTTCTTCAAGATGTTATTTAACCGTTCATTTCCTGAAGCAATTCTTATGAACAAAGAAAAATTGACTAGCGGGGTTATCCAACGACCTCCAGATTAATGTGACGACGCTCTACCAACTGAGCTATCTAGCCCTAATGTTGGCAGTCTCCCTATTTTGTCAATATCTGTGTTCGGGGGTGCCAGTCAGAAGCCATTCAACCTGTAACTCTGCCGTGTAGCCAGGGAACACAGCCAAGTTCCTGATACAACCTGGGAAGCGGCAGCCAGGGGATCAACTAAAGGGGATGCAACTTTTTATTTCAAATATAAAGTAATAAACCACAAGGGAAACTGACTGAAAGACATTGACAATTTATAGGGAGTCTGCCAACATTAGGGCTAGCTCAGTTGGTAGAGCGCCAGCACATTTGGGTGCAGGTTCAAATCCCGCTCTCGTAAATTTTTCTTTGTTCAACTCAAAATTAAGTTGTGTTGTACTGTGACCTTTGTGTGTTTGAATAGGTATTCATTGTGTATCTCTTGCCGGGCCATGAATGTATATCGAAATAAAACCACTGTGTTTTTTCCCTTTGAATTTAAGTATCAACACAGTGTTTAGAGACGGCATATGGAATCAACACAAGAGATCATGGTGTGCTGAGACCAGATCGCTCCCTGCTTGCAATGTTCAAGACTGTCTATGGAATACAGGTACATTTGTTTAAAATAAATTACATTTGTTTAAAGGCACTGAACACGTTTGGAAATTGTCAAAGACCAGTGTTCTCACTTGGTGTATCCCAACATATGCATAAAATAACAAGCCTGTGAAAATTTGGGCTCAATTGGTCATCGAAGTTGCAAGAAAATGATGAAGGAAAAAACACCCTTGTTGTACAAATTGTTGTGCTTTCAGATAGGAATAAAAGGCTTCTTGCAAGAAGTTTTTATTATTTTAGTGAGAAATTACCTCTTTCTCAAAAACTACAGTACTTCAGAGGGAGTCGTTTCCTACAATGATTTATACTATCAACAGCTCTCCGTGCTTGTTACTAAGTAAGTTTTTATGCTAATATTTGTTTTGAGTCATTACCAAACGTGTACGATACCTTTAAAATAAAGCAAATTTCATGGTATGCAAGTTGGATATCTGCTCATATTTGGCATATTCAAGACGCACCAAAAGGCAAGTCATAATGGAAGATTTTTGTACCAACTACTTGTGACATGTCTGGCTGGCTAGTTCAGTGTTGAAAAAAAGCATCCATATTGAATATAAAGTATGAACGAGTGTAAAAGCTGGCGGAATAATGAAATGGCAAACTGACTGGTCCTGCTGGACTAGTCCCTGAAAAAGTTAACTTGGGCAGACCCTGCACACTTGTGTGAAATTTCTTTTATTATACAAAGCTTTTGTACAGTTATCACTTAAATTGCGACAAATACAATGTATGTTTATAGGATGCATCATTAGGTACAAGTGATGATTTGTACATGGAGCCTGATATAAGAAGTCCGTCAGCACCAGATGTGTGCTCATCAGCGACAGCCAATGAATGTGAACCATCTGAAGAAGAGAAGAAAAAAGCTGAGGAGTCTAAGAACCAAGGTACAGCATACCCCCCCCCTCTCCGCATAACCCACCTCCACAAACGTTATTTTTAACTCTTTCACGCTCCGACCGGTCGCTAGCGACCGATTTAAATCCCTTCAGAAAAATAGTTCTAAAACACAAAATAAAGATCAAACATCCACACAGTTTTCAGAATGGGAAAGAGGACTCTTGAGGGTGCTACTGTGACCTGTTTTTAGGGGGCTCGCCCCTTGGCAAAAAAGAAATGGTGCACAAAAGGGTTAATGACAATTGTGATTGTTGTTTGGTTTTAATGACAATAAATGAATAAATGATAACCAGTGTTGTTCAACTTGAACTTCAAGGTATTATACAGGATTGGTAAGAATAAAAAATATCATTGTTTAATTTCAGTCTGAAAGCTTACTGATTATGAAGTCCATACTAGAACCATTTTTTTCTGTGAAATATTTCCCTCTGAAATGAAGTCATATTCCAGAAAACTGTATCTGAAAACCTTAAAAAAGAAAAAAGAAAAAAAAAGGCAACAGCTGATTTCGGTTGTTACAATCCAAGTTAAGGACAATGTGTTAATATGCTGAAAACTGTGCATGGATTTTTCAGTTTCTTCTGACTCGGACAACGGATACAGCCTAAAATTTTACAGTCTGCGATGTGAATGAACACTGTCTGCAACTATTTCGTGGCGCGTTGTTGCACAGCAGTTATGAGCACCGGACTCAAGCTCTGGTGTGTCTGATCAGCAGAGTGTGGGTTCGTGGCACTTGTGTCCCTGAGCAAGATAGTTTACCATAATTGCTTTGTCCTTCGGATGGGTCATTAAGCCGTAGGTCCCGTGTACTAGCACTGGTAGTGCACGTAAAAGAACCCAGAACACTTATCATGGAAGAGTAGGGGTTAACCCCAGTGTTTCTGGTTCACATAGCAAGCACCCTTGTTCACAGGTTTCCTCAGGCTTGCGAGCTACAGTGATTAAGTTCACTTATGAGGCATCCTTGGTTTTATTACCAGAAATATAATAATAATAATAATATGTTGTCAGCTCTACCAATCTTGTATAATAACCTTTAATGGAAAACTCTTACTTCAAATATTCTGAATCTTCTTTCAGGCAATGAGTTAATGAAACAAGAGAGATACAGCGAAGCAGCCGAGTGTTACACAAATTCCATCAGTATCGATTCTACTAACGCTGTTTACTACAGTAATAGAGCCGCAGCTTTCAGCAAGCTAGACAACCACAAGAGGGCGCTAGAGGACTGCAATAGAGCCATCAATATTGACCCCCAGTACAGTAAAGCATACGGTCGGATGGGGTGAGTACAACTATAAAGAATTCTTATCAAAACAACAAAACCTTAGAAGCTGCACTATAATAGATGGGGGTCGCTTAACCAAACAACATCCCCTCCAATCGTACCCTAGCCCAAACAATACCTAGTCAATAAAAACCATATAGGAAACGCTGCTTCAAAACCCTTCTCTATGGTACAACCAAAAGATTATAAGGCCAAAAAAAAAAAGGTTTAGCGTCCCCGCCAGCTTCCTTTTTAGAGGCCGCCTCCTTTTTTTTCTTCTTTTTTTTTTTGAAAGAAAAAAGTGATAATAAATAAGATTGTATTTTCGACTTTAGCACAGCGAAAAAAGCACATCGAAAAAAGCTGGCAACCATCTTGAAAAATAGCCCTGCCGGTTGTCTCCAAAAATTTGTCGGGCGGCCATTTAAAAAAAGAAAAGGAAAAAAAAAGGCCCTCCTCCTTCCTTTTTTTAAAAAGGCGAGACGCTAAACATGTTTTTTATTTTAATTGGCCTAAAGCGCCTGATTGGGGAACCAGAGCTATATCGATTGTTGGAGCCTGAAATACTCATGGCCCCATTTCAGCAAGCAAATGTTTTTTGTTCTATCATTGATAGCAATGGCAGGCCCGGAATTACATCTTTGAGAGGGCAAGGCCACTTTCATTTTTCAAAGGGCACTTCAAAAAGGCCTGTAACCTCACGACGGGACAAGTCCGGTGGTCTTGTGTTTTTCAATTGAATGAAACAACTCATTGTGAAATTTCTTTGTGACAAAATGTTGACTACGATTCTGATAAATATCTTTCAATTCTCTTGACGATTGAAGTACACTTACATGTACACATAACACAAATGAGATAGATCTTCTCTCAGTGCTTGTGATTTGATCCTGGTCTTGTAAAATAAATTCTTGTCCAGTAAAAATGTTGAGCTACAAGGCTCCCGCAGTCTTAATAATAACAACAATAATACACAGCTTAGGCCAAATAAAATAAAAAACATGTTTAGCAACCTGCCTTTTTGAAAAAAGGAAGGAGGAGCCCCTTTTTCTTTTCTTTGAAAATGGCCGCCCGACAAGTTTTTCGAGACAACCGGCCGGGCTATTTTCAAGATGGTTGCCAGCTTTTTTCGGTGTGCTTTTTTTGCTGTGCTAAAGTCGAAAAGACGATCTTATTTATTTACAAAAAAAAATAAAAAATCGTCGGGGATAATAAAAATGTATCATTTTTTTCTTTAAAAAAAAAAAAAAAAAGAAAGAAAAAAAAGGAGGCGGCCTCTGAAAAGGAAGCGGGCGGGGACGCTAAACATGTATTTTTTTTATTTGGCTTTTTTTATAGCGTCTTGTGGATTTTCCTTCTAAATTCAAACCCTGCTTGGTAAATGAGTTTTGGATCTATGATCTGTTGCTCTGACTAACACAAAGTGTGCTCCAGACCAGAGGAGGTAGATCTCCTTCTCTGATGCTTCCTTGTATTTATCTTTATTTTTGACCCGCTTTTTTAGGCTTGCATATACGCATTTGAACGACCTCAGTAGGGCAATGGATGCCTACGCAAAAGCTGTGGAGCTTGAACCAAGTAACGACAGCTACCAGGCGAACCTTCGTATTGCTGAGAAGAAACTGAAAGATGCAAACCTAGGGGTGAGTAGAAGGGGGTAGACCACACCTTTACCTTACCCTCTTTTGGGTGGCATGGTTGGCTTGTGCGTAAAGCGCTCGCCTCTCACACAATGTGACCCAGGTTCGAACCCGGCTTAGGCCATGTGTGAGTAGAGTTGTGCATTGGTTCTCTCCTATGCCACAAGGGTTTTTCCTCCCTTCGGAAAAATCAGACACTTTCGATTCTTCCGGCGTTATAGCCGCGTCCTTCGCAAATCAGCTTCTCAGCTACTAGTAAGGATGATTAGCGTCCCAAATTAGTAATATTATTATTATTTATTAAGTTCAGTGGAACGCCGCTATAATGAACACCGCGGGGTCCATGTATTTTGTTCGGTAAAGTGATCGTTTGGTATAATAATAATAATAATAGTGGCTTCTTATAAAGCGCTGAAATCCATTTACTCAGTGACGCTCATGGCGCTCCAAAGATATCATTCCAGGTCACAGGGCCATTTTTATTTCATCCCTTAAACCATCTCAGCTCCCTGGGGAGTATAACGGCCTGTGCTGCCGAATATGTAGCGCACCAAGCTAAATCAATCACAAGAACCATCTCTGCCCTCACAGGTACCCATTTACCCCTGAGTGATGAGACGCAATTATAGTTAAGAGTCTTGCTCAAGTGTCATGACCGGGATTCGAACCCACACCCTGATGACTCGGCACCAGAACTTGAGTCCGATGCACTTAACCGCTCGGCCACAACACACCACATAAAACAATTGTAGAAAAGATCAGAAAACAATTGTAATTGTAGAATGTACCCATTGCTTGAATTGTTGACTCTTATTTATTTCCCTTGTACTCAGGGTGGTGGTGGTGGTGGTGTTGGGGGAGGAGCCGCACCTAACTTTGGCCCTGCCCTTGGTGGGATGGACATCGGCTCCCTACTAAACAACCCAGCACTGATGAATGCAGTAAGTTCAACATTACTTCATTCCTTGACCGTGCCCAAATTGGCGGCTACAACTGTTGCTAAGGGTGTTACTAAGGATGTCCTATACGTTGAAGTATAGGACGTCCTTAGCAACACCCTTAGCAACAGTCATAGCCATAGCTGTAGCCAACAATTCGGATACGGCCCTACAGAAGCATTTCAGTGGTACCCTTTTTCAATTACCGTACAGAGTAACTACAAGAAACTATTTGGATGTTAAATTTGCATCGGGGATAAAGAATATTACTTTTTTTTTTATGTGTAAGGCACTGTATACTCAGTACTTTCCCGAATCCTATGAACAAAATCCACAGGCATATTACTCGGTGGGATTCTAAAGAAACTATTAGGATGTTAAATTTGCATCGGGGGTAAAGCATATTACTTGGTTTTACCCGTACACCGATGTGTGTAAAGCACTGTATACTCAGTACTTTCCCAAGTCCTATGAACAAAATAGAGAAGCATATTACTAGGCTGGGATTCGAACCCATAACTTTTGTTATTCTAGAGCAGATGTCTTAACCACTAGACCACCGAGATTCCCCGGTAGCTAGAGGCAAAAACCAAATAATATACAAATAATATACAAGAAATTACACACCCTGATTAATGTTGAGATGATCACCAAGAAACTTTGTTGGTGATTTGTGATGTTTCAATAGTTTTATTAAGATGTCCTCTAAACAGTAACACAGCCCCCCCCCCCGACTCTGCAGGTGTCCACATTCTATTGTAACATTATGGTATGCCACAATTACTCCAAACAAGGTCTTTATACTGACAGTTTTTGAACAGTTTAGCAACGCTGACGTGTTGCCATGAGTGTACTGTTCGAAACGTCGAGACCAAACCGGTTCTTCTCAGAACCAACACTTCTCCCAAAAGAGTTGTATACATGGTTGTACCCGCAAGTTTACTATTTTTTTTTCTTAAAAAACTTTTTAGCTCTTGATGTTGCAACGACACAAATTCCATTTGTCCAGTGTTTTGTCTCCTCTTCTGACTCTTTGTCTCTGTTCTTCATTTTTTTCCTAGGCTTCTGCGATTTTACAAAATCCACAAATGCAGAATATGTAAGTATACAGCAGAACTGATCTTGTTTAATCGTTCAAGTGTGACAACAATATTTAAAACAACCTGCATTATCCCTTGATGTTCCTTAAAAAAAAGGGGGTAATATTCATCCAGCAAAAGTGTAGTTTGTGAAACACACAATTTTTGTCAGCGGACCAGTAAACTTAGGACTGCACAAGTCCTACGGTTTTGTGTTATTCAATTGAATAACAATACCTCACTGTGTAATATCTTGAAGAAAAATAAGTTATGTTCAAATGTTGACTTTGAGTCTTATAGACACTTTTCAATTCTGTTTAGAGTAATGAAGTATGTTTAGTACCCATAAGAGAAATGAGATAAATCTTCTTTTACAAGTCTTAGTTCTTGTTCAAATAAATGCAGATAAATCCATGTTTAACTGTGTCAGGAAGTTTTTTTCTCATTTTGTTTCTGGTCTTGTAAAAAACATTTCTGGTCAAGTAAACCCTACGGTCTCGTGGATTTTTCCTCCAAATTCGAGCCTTGTTTCCTTCGGTGTTAGTGTTTGTGGAGTGTTGGGGTGCTTAGTCTCATGTTGATAGGTGTTGAAATTCACTCATCATGACTTTCAAATTCATTTTCATTTTGCTTCACTCTTTTCTTTAGGATGAGTTCTATGATGGGTCAAGCCATGCAAGGAGATGGAGGTCAGAATCCAGACCAAGCATCAAGTATGGCTAATCTTCTACAAGTGTGAGTATAGTCATGTATCTTGAGCGATATTGTATATTCAGTTTGCGGAAACACCATGTGTATATATCTACTTTGCTGTGTACTTTTGTTCTTTGAGAACTAGTCTTGCTATTTATTCTACTACCGGAGTAGATTTTCTGAATTCGGGAGACTACTTAGTTCTGAAAAGAACTGTCCTGTTTATTAACTACTACCTGGGGGGGGGGGGGGTAGGAAATTGGCCCAGACTACTACTTTCGCGTAGTGGATCAAGGGGACTACTTCACTGCCGCAGAGTGAGTTCTGAATTGGTCTCAACGTTTTGACTAGCCTGGTCTGGTAATCTTCATCGATAATGATTAACCAATAATCAGACGTAGTTGATCAACTATTAGATCAATCACAAATAATCAATATCCTGTCAATCAGAAGAAGTATAAGAAAGCTTCTGATAAGAAGTTATCAATTAGCTCTTGATCTCAAGTAATTGGTAATTGATCACTTAGCAATTAGAGGGGACCATTCTAATCGGCAATTTATTGATCAAAGGAGATTAAATCAGGGAGGATGTCTGGTAGTGCATAGATACACAGCAATGGATGGCGTGGCGTGGCCGAGCGGTTAAGAGCACCAGACTCGAGCTCTGGTGTTTCTGATCAGTGTGGGTTCGAGTCGCGCCGTGGCACTTGTGTCCTTGAGCAAGATACCATTATTGCTTTGTCCTTTCGGCGGGACATTAAGCCGTAGGTCCCATTCACTAGGATCGATAGTGCTTGTAAAAGAAGCCAGAACACTTTTTCGTGGAAGAGTAGGGGTTAACCCCGGTGTTTCTGGTTCACATAGCAAGCACCCTTGTTTACAGGTTTCTTCAGGCTTGCGAGCTACGGGGATTAAGTTCACTTATGAGGCATCCTTGGTTTTGTTGCCAGAATTATAAAATAATAATAATAAGGCCTAATAAAAATAATTGTTTGTTTCCGGTAACCCGACCGTCCGTGCAAAAACCTTGCGACCGTAAAAATTTTATCAACATTTTTTTTTACCCCCGATTTTTTTTTTTTTTTAAATTTTTATTTATAAGTTTTGAATGGTAGACACAGTTAATCAGTTAACTGGAAATCACAAATTTCGTTCAACTGTTTTGGAAATGTACTAGGTGCACAACATAAATAATTTGAAAAGGAATATTATTGTGTCCTTATTGTAACATGAACAGCCAGTCAGTGTGATTACATAAAAGTTCCTGTGACATCCAAGGATTTTATGTTTTAGTTGGAACAATTTTCATGTGTTCAACAAACCCTTCCTACTAACAGGGAAAACAAAAAGACTTGAATGAAATCAAAGTATGCTTCAGGAGTCAATGTAACAAAGAATGTGATGATTAAAAAAATTATAATAATAATATTAAAAATCCCTACCCAACTACTCTATTTTTTGCGGCCCGTTAAGCCAACATAACAATTTCTTTTAGTGTCTAGAACCCTTAAAACATGTACTTTTTAGAGTGTAAAATGTAAATATTTTCCGAAAGGGGGTGCTGCCCCATTAAACCCCAAACTAGAATTGCAGTGCACCCCCTGGACCCCGCTTAACGCCTGCAGTTGAGTTAGGGGCCTGATATAATTTATTATACTGCATTTTAAAACTGAATATTTTGGTTTTCCAGAAAAAAATATTTTTGTAAAATAAAATTTTATCCCTACCTACCGCCCCAAATCTTTCAGAGCATGTTACCGGAAACAAAGAATTATTTTTATTAGGCCTAACTGTCCCTTCACTCTCTTTGCAGAGGGCAGCAAATGGCCAGCCAAATACAGCAGCAGAACCCAGACATTGTGCAACAGATACAAGGAATGCGGAACAGACAAAACCAGCCACCAGGTGGTCCCGACGATGCCAACCCTAGCGCCCCAAATAGCGACGGTAACAAGGAATCACAAGGGAGTCCTGATCCACCTACAAGTTAAACAAAAAAAAAGTTCTGTGTTCTTTCGTACCACAAGTTTTTTTTTTCTTTGTCGCTGTCAAACCTGTTGTGGATGTTTTTATTTTATTTTAATGCAGGTTGAAGTATTTGCATATACCAAAACCTTGCTATTTCTTTTTTATTTATGCTATTTCATACTAACAAAGCTTATGTTTTGATGACAAACAAAATAAATACATACAAAGCAGAATTGATTTTTTATCTCAATCATAAATGCCACTTTAGTTTCAAGTCAAAACACAGTGCACTATTGGTGGCTATAAGGAAAATAAATTGTCAATTTTTAAAGCTAAACAAAGCAGACTTGGTGTACAATTGTAACTGGTACTTACAGCCTTGAGAAAATGTTTGTGTAAAACTCATCTTTAAATGTTTTTTTAATGTCATATTTCTACTGTCTGGTATGGCATGATGAATAATCATTTAATAACAAATAATTTGACTGATATATTAATAAATACCTCGGAGAGTTTATGCACTCTGATTGGTCGAAGACTAGTCACGTGGGGGTTGGGTTCACATGCGTTTTAAAAAGACCGGCTCTGTGAACTAGCAAACAAATGGCCGCTAAACAAGCATATTGTTGTGTAAAAGCTTGTATGCATGTTTTGCTGGGAACTATATTGAATCAACTGTTTTCTTTGTGCGTATTGTTTTTAATTTTTATTTATTTTGGTAAGAGATTTTGGTGCTTCAGGCATGCGCACACCACGTGTGCGCGCATACCACATGTATGCCCTGATCGTGCAAACAATGTATCAATTTAAGGTAGCTGGTACTCACATGAAAACAACATAATGTATAGACGATGTGACCTCTGTTTACATTCAAACCGCCCTCTGTTGACAAAACACTCGTTTCCGCAAGGCAAGAAGACGCGTACTCATGGTAACATTGCGTGTCCTTTATAGCTGGCTGTCAGTACACAAAGGTTTTGCCAGGCGACATGCGCGCGCATCATGTTATGGTTTTCGAATGACGTCAGAGGTCACATCGTCTATAAAGCCGATCACCAACCAAAGTATTTCCATTTATGGTATTGTTAATTTTTCAGAGCTCATAGTCTGATTCTTAGAAAGGTGCATAAATACTTAATAATTTGTAAGAGATGAGGTGCCACGCAAAAGTTGAACAGCCCAAGGAATGGCCCTTGAACATGAGTAGAACATTTCTGAAAATATAAATTCTGATGTTTTTTTGTACCGTTTTTGTTTTGTTTTGGTAAAGGTATTTGTTATGGGAATAACAGTGAAAACCTGTGACCAATTTCATAGAGCTGCTTAAGCAGGAAATATTGCTTAATACTTTTCTGCTGAGCAGAAATGAGGAGGATACCAGTCACAAATTGTACATGTGACATGGTGTTTGGGGTGGTAACCTTATTCTGGTAAGCATAATTTTGTTGTGCTTAGCTACTGTTTGTGCTTAAGCAGCTCTATGAAATTGGGCCCAGGTCTTTACTGTGTGGTAATGAAGTTGGTTGGTGGCTGGCCACTGTTCGGCTCGGTCCATTTAACAGTGGCCAGCCGCCGACCCGGTCATCATCACGCAAGGAAGGCTGGGTCATCACACTGTTAGTCACTATATAATACAGTTTTCACATTGATATTTAAGTTTTAAGATTGACGAACTCCGAATCCAATGACATCTCTCACTTTTAAAGGCACTGGACACGTTTGGTAATGACTCAAAATACATATTAGCATAAAAACTTACTTGGTAACGAGCAACGGAGAGCTGTTGATAGTATAAAACATTGTGAGAAACGACTCCCTCTGAAGTAATGTAGCTTTTGAGAAAGAGGTTATTTCTCACTAAAATATTTGAATCTGAGAAAAACTTCAGTCCTGAAGCCTTTTTCAGGCTTGAAACCTTTTTCAGGCATCTGCAAACACACAAATTTGTGCAACAAGGGTGTTTTTTCTTTCATCATTTTCTTGCAACTTCGATGACCAATTGAGCCCAAATTTTCACAGGCTTGTTATTTAATGCATATGTTGGGATACACCAAGTGAGGATACTGGTCTTTGACAATTACCAAACGTGTCCAGTGCCTTTAAGCACTGAGTGCAAATTATGCTAGCAACATGAGTAAAATGAGCACAAGCAGCAAGATACGTGAATCACTTATGATTTGGCAAGTCCTTCAACGCAACATTTTCTGCACAAAGCCAAGAAAAGACAAAGAAAAACCCCACTTGCTCTCAATGTGGCTGTTGGTTAATGCTTTACATTTGCTACATCCAAGGATAAGATATGTCATACTTTTATCTGAATTATGACTTTTTTTGTATCTGCTCGGTGACAAAAAATAGCAGCTATTTTCTTCCGATATAAAGAAATCCAGCTCTTTGATCTACTTCTCTAGCGCTGAGGATACTGTTCCCAAAAATACCCACCCAGACGCTCCTTGAAATCTTTAACTACAGGGGTTACCAAAAGGTGGATATGCCATCATTTCAACAAACCTCCTGAAATTTTTATCATAGTTTCAGACTTTTTTGTTAGGAAAGGCTCTCACCCCTGTACATAATAAAACAGGGCTCATTTTCATAGAGCTGCTTCAGCAGAAAAAAATTGCTTAATATTTTTTTGCTTAGCAGAAATGAGCAGGATACTAGTTACAAAGTTGTACATGTGACATGGTAGTTTGGCTGGTAACCTTATTCTGGTAAGCATAATTTTGTTGTGCTTAGCTTCTTTTTTTGTGCTAGAGGAGCTTTATGAAATTGGGTTTGGCCATTGAGCAATTAATGCTTCATGAGGATTTGTTATGAAAAAAGGAAAAATGGTGATTGAACAACGTTTTTCCCATAAAAAAATGATATTCCTCCTCCCTGCCAAGGGCTTTCAGATTTTCATTTTGATCAATCCACAGTTTGAATCGTCTCATTTTTCTTGTAATGCAGCTTATTTTCAATGTAAACAGGATTAATTTAATAAACTGACTGCATGAAGTAAAATCTTGGGAATTATCAGATAAACCTCTGAATATCCGGTGTCTTTTTCTTTTTTCAATTTCCTGGTCTTAAAGGTATCGTACACATTTGGTAATGACTCAAAACAAATATTAGCATAAAAACTTACTTGGTAACAAGCAACGGAGAGCTGTTGACAGTATAAAACATTGTAGGAAACGACTCCCTCTAAAGTAATGTAGTTTTTGAGAAAGAGGTAATTTCTCACTAAAATAATAAAAACTTCTTGCAAGAAGTTTTTATTCCTATCTGAAAGCACACAAATTTGTACAACAAGGGTGTTTTTTCTTTCATCATTTTCTTGCAACTTCGATGACCAATTGAGCCCAAATTTTCACAGGTTTGTTATTTTATGCATATACACTAAGTGAGAACACTGGTCTTTGACAATTTCCAAACGTGTTCAGTGCCTTTAAACCACTGTCCATAATTTCATAGAGCTGCTTAAGCACCAAAAGTAGCCAAGCACAATAAAAAAGGTTACCAGCCAAAATACCATGCCACATGTATCATCTGTGACTGGTATCCTGCTCATTTTTGTTTAGCAAAAATTGTTAAGCATTTGCTGCTCCATGAAATTTGGCCCTGTTCTCTGTAGTGCACTGGGCTCAATTTCAAAGAGCTGCTTAAGCACGAAAAGTTACAAAATAAAAACAAACTCATGCTTACTAGAATAAGGCTACCAGCCAAAAGACAATGTCACATATTCAATTTGTGACTGGTATCCTGCTCATCTCTTCTAAGCAGAAAATTGTTAAACAATATTTGATGTTAAAGGTATCGTACACGTTTGGTAATGACTCAAAACAAATATTAGCATAAAAACTTACTTGGTAACAATCAACGGAGAGCCGTTGATAGTATAAAACATTGTAGGAAACGACTCCCTCTGAAGTAATGTAGTTTTTGAGAAAGAGGTAATTTCTCACTAAAATAATAAAACTTCTTGCAAGAAGTTTTTATACCTGCAAGAAGTTTTTATTCCTGTAAGAAGTTTTTATTCCTGTATCTGAAAGCACACAAATTTGTACAACAAGGGTGTTTTTTCTTTCATCGTTTTCTTGCAACTTCGATGACCAATTGAGCCCAAATTTTCACAGGCTTGTTATTTTATGCATATGTTAGGATACACCAAGTGAGAACACTGGTCTTGAAAATTACCAAACGTGTTCAGTGCCTTTAAGCAGCTCTATAAAATTGGGCCTTGGTCATGCCTTAACATTGTTGCCACTGGATACAAAAAAAGCTGCCATTCAAATTAGCAATTTATAGCACTGGCTTACAAGCTATGAATGTTATTAACTTTTTTCTCAATTTTCCTGTTTCCAACCCCTGAAGGTAAAGATTAAAATTCAAAATAAGATTTGTTTTTACAAACTTTTCTTTTTTTATTGGTATCTCGTTGCATTCCAATTGCATTTCTTTGTGCGTTATTTGTTTGTTCCTTTTGCATGTGAATTGGACAATGTTATAATCATTTTGCAGAAAGTTCCCTGAAAATAAGCAAAATCTGTCCATGTTCTGTTGAACCAATTTGAAAATCTCCCTGATAATGGAAACCTTTTCCCTATTGTGTTGAATGTAATTCTAAATATCTCCCCGATTGTTGTACAAAATCTCTGTAATTGCAAGATGCAAATGTTAGCAGCTCTGCACTTTGTAAGTCACTTTGTAAGTCTCCAATGAAGTGCAGAACCTCTTCACTCTTTGTTTAATAGAGTCATTGTCTTACATGCATCTATTTGCTATCGGTAAGCTGTGAATGTTATTAACTTCTTCTGTTCGCAACTTTCCACCACTTCCCACACCTTATGGTGAATATTAAAATTAATAATTGTTTTTGTTTATGTTGCCAAAAGAATAACTGGATTTAATTTTAAATTACAATTGAAAAATTTGAATTTTACGTCAGACCTATGTTCATGTGCCAAATTAAGTGGCCTATTCCTTTGTCCAATCCAAGGACTGCCTTGGGGGTGGGGGGGGGGTGCACATGTTCTTGGATTCCAAGGTTTAGGAAAATGTTCTCCTCTGAGAAATTACACAAGGCTTTGATTCAAGTCTTAAAGGTACCGTACACGTTTGGAAACGACTCTCTCTGAAGTAATGTAGTTTTTGAGAAAGAGGTAATTTCTCACTAAAATAATAAAAACTTCTTGCAAAAAGTTTTTATTCCTATCTGAAAGCACACAATTGTACAACAAGGGTGTTTTTTCTTTCATCATTTTCTTGCAACTTCGATGACCAATTGAGCCCAAATTTTCACAGGCTTGTTATTTTATGCATATGTTGGGATACACCAAGTGAGAACACTGGTCTTTGACAATTTCCAAACGTGTTCAGTGCCTTTAAAGGTGTTAAAAAGGATTGGTATGGATAACAAACACCATTGTTTAATTTTATTCTGAAAGCTTACTGATTATGAAGTTCATACTATAACCATTTTTTCCTGTAAAATATTTCCATCTGAAATGAAGTCATATTCGAGAATACTGTATCTGAAAACCTAAAAAAATGCAACAGCTGATTTTGGTTGTTACAACAAAAATTAAGGAAAATGTGTTTACATGCTGAAAAATGTGCATGGTTTTTCACTATTTTCTCCCGACTCACACAATGGATTAAGCCCAAATTTTGACAGGCTTGTTATTTCATGTATATGGTTGATCAAAAAAGACATGAACACTGTCTGTGACTCATTTTGTCAGCTCTACCAATCCTGTATAACACCTTTAAAGAAAAAATAATATTTGTATTTTGTTTTAATCAATTACCACTGATTATCTTTGACATATTTTGTTGTTCAATGTCTCAAATAAATTCCATAACTTTCTTAACCTTTGAGAGAAAAATATGTACTCAACATTTAAAGAAACTGTTAATTTCTCGCTAATTATTCCAGAATTCCAAAGTCTGTCTTCTTTATAGGGATATTGATGCATGTGCGTCTGTTTATATTATTTGTTTGGTATTATTTGATTTATTATGTACTGTGTAAAAAATACTATAAAACTAATAAAACCACAAAAGTAAAACACTTTTGTTTTTCCACACACTTCTTGTAAAAACTGGTTTCCATTTCCCGACTTTGGTAAGTACTCCAAAAATTAATAACTTTAACTTACTTGGTGATAAGCACTGCAGCTGTTGATAGTATAAACTATTTTGAGAAAGATTACTATTCACCCAAAAACATTTGAATCCGAGAAACGATTCATGCGTGAATCGTTTCTCAGATTTCTGAGGGTTGGTGTCCGTTCGTGAATGCTGTGGCCAGAGATGGGGTCACCTCCCTAAATGTGGATGGATTTGACGTTCGTGTGTGAAAATACCTGGACAGTTTTTTGCTGTTTTCTCAGCAAGTAAGATGCTGTATTCAGCTGAAACTTTCAGTTGACTTTGATTGTATCTTTCTTTATGATTTTGCCTATGAATCAGCATTACATTGAAAATCCCAGTCTTGACCCTTGTGTCCTTTAAGCAAGACACTTAACCATTTTTGCTTCGTCCTTCGGATGGGACTTAAAGCCATAGCTCCCATGTGTTGTGCAATACACGTTAAAGAACCCAGTACACTCATCGTTAAGAGAAGGGGTTTGCCCCAGTGTTTTCTGGTATAGTTGGCTGCAGATTGCGCCACAGCACCTTGTAAACCGTTACATGGTGCTGTGTAACTAAATGGGTTTTATATTTTGAACATAGCTGCGCATACCTTGTAGAAAAAAACAATGAGCGTTTTGAGATGCCCTCGGGTACGGGTGTGATAAAGCGCTATGTAAGAACTGCTTATGTTTACTTTTTAATTTTTTCCCCATTGTCATAGACAGAAATAAAGCCTTTCAAAATTAAGACAAAGTACAATCATGTGGTTCTTTAATCAGTAGGAAAAGAGAACTCTAGTGTTACCCGGCAGTTTTGGCTGCAAAGATAGATAAGAAGCTTTTTTGTACTTTTAAGTTATTTAAGAAGAAGATGAAGAGGAAGAAAAAAGAAAGAACAATTGTAAAGATTATCCTTTTTTTTCACTCAATATACTGGGATGGCATTGTTACTTAAATTCTGGTTCTATGAAGAGAAATAACCACAAACACTCAAATATTTATATTATATATTTTACATTTTATTTACATGGTTATTCTCAACATATAAACGAATAAGTTTAGTCATCTATATAAATATTTTGTTTTGATGGTTTGGGGAGAAATATTTAAATGTACGAAGCTTGAAGCATT
>CM037462.1:2588683-2631500 GCA_021014325.1 Plazaster borealis
TTCCCTTTCACAGTAAAGGTATTTCATGGCTAAAACAGTACTTTTTGTTAAATGAAGGTATGAAATTACAAAATTATTTGCTCAAGGCATGTAAGGTCGTTAAAAATAACTTAAAAAACCAATCATGTTAAATTATGCAGTAGTTTGTCACCACAGGCTCGCCATACCAAGCCTCGCTTCACCGTAAAACAAGTTACCCTGCTTTAAACACATTGCGTTTAGAAGAAATGTAGTCTGGGTGCACTTTCTAAGTGTCGCTGTTGCGCGCAACTTTTAAAGGCGCGCATTGTATGATAATTGCGCCGTGTTTCATTTTTGAAGGCGCAAACTTATAGTTTGCTCATCACAAAGGGCGATAACGAGTGCCACCCCCCCCCCCCAGAGCCGTTGCGACAACTTGCGATTAGAAGCCATTTTGTATCCAAAAAATGCATTGGCGAATACAGGGTGCCAGACTAGTCTGCCCATTGGGTTGTACTGCATTTTGGAACAAAATGGCGTCCAGCAACCATGTGACCGGAGAAAGCTGGTCCCTCCGTGTCGCAACTCTCTCAATACACAGCTCTGCCCCCCCTCTATAATTAAATAACTCTTTTTATTATTTGGAAAGAAAAAGTCGCTGGATCCCTCTCTTGTCGCTTCCTAGGTTTTATTGTAAACTTGGGTGTGATCCCTGGTTCATACAGCAGTTCATGGCTTCTGACTGAATCGAACAAGATGACAAAATGGGAGACCGCTCGCTAGCTCCCTGAGAGCGCCATCAGCATAATGTTAATCCGGAGCTCGCAGATTCAAATCCCGCTCCAGTCAATTTTTTCTTTGTTTCAACCTAAAATTAATTATAATGTACCCAGTCAGTTTCCCTCGTAGTCTATTACTTGATATTAGATAACTCTTATGCGTTCGCATCACACACACTTTTTACTGGGAAGAGTTCTGAAGTCAGTGACAAAGCCCATTTAAGACAAGCAGCATTGGCGGCATGATCCTCTAGAGGCCCGTGAATTTGGGGGTGGTGGTGGGTGAAAAGAGGGGGAGGGGGTCAAAAGCTTAAATTTAATAGGGGGAATTCGTTAATTTGTATAATTCTAATGTAATTTTGTCACCTACAGCTACTGAAAAAGCACCGACAACACAATAACAGAGTTACACGCGAACATATTGCATTAGGCCTAAAATTAACTTCCTGCCGTAGAAAAGAAAGGAACTGGGGACCCCCCCTTGCCACTCCCCTCCCCAACTTGAACATCAAAATTGCGCGCGAGCAGTTTCCACAACTTGCACGCGCAAATTTAAAATGCGCTTCTTTAAAGACTGCGCTTAACCACACGTGTTGTTGGTTTTTTGCGTTTACACCGTGAGTTCAATAGTTTGGCTGCTGGAAAGATGGCACGTAAGGCACAAGAAGTGTTAATGAGACACAAAAGGAAAAGAAAAACAAGCAAATCTGAGACCGCCATAATCAAAAGAAGTAAAAGTAAAGGTTCGTCCGTTAATTTACCGGTAAGTTTAAATCCCCAAATCAATCACTCTCCCCCGCCGCTCATGCCGCTCGCTCGCAGGGGGGAACGTAACATTAACAAACCTGGTTAACGTGGACGACGGTTATTCCAACTGCATGCAGTGCATGAATGCTGTGCATGCACATGCTTTCTCTGGCCTGACCACTGACTGACACTACTTTTTTTTAGACAATGCATGGTCATGAGGGAGTGAGAAATTAATGCTCCATAGAGTATGTATCATGTGTATGGTGGCCCCGAACTTGGGACATGATTATGAATATGAATATGATGGTAAATTATGTGTGCGCATATGGCAATACATTCATATATATTTTATATGTCATGAAATTGTTTGCTAATGCACAATTCGTATCCGATGTGAAATTATTCACATAGGCCTATATGCGAGCATACGTAGGCATTGTCGCAAAATTGTTAACGAATGTGCGCACATATGTGTGATGTCTTGAAATTTTTCGCGAATGTGCACATACATTTGGGTTGCAATGTTTTTAATTTTATTGCATACCTTATTGCATAGCCGGCTTTGGGATGAAGTCATAGTTGTGGACAATTTGTTAGTGACCTAGGGGGGAGTACGTGCGCTGCATGGCACTATAGCAGGAAAGTACCCCCTGTACTGTGTAAGCATGACTATACAATGTGTACCAAGGAACTTGGCACCAGGCTAAGTCTCGTCATTCAGAAGACCACCTCGCCTCTCTCGCGTCACAACAATGAATGTGTGGTCTGGAATCTCGACTGGATGCAAGAAACGCCCCAGATCATTAGAAATTTTATTAAAGGTACGCGACCAAGAAGTAGGCCTATGTGAATTGTGAACAAATCACGAAAAGTTGCATTATGTATATTCGCATACCATATATTTGCGAAAAATTTTACGACATATACATATGCGCACTTATTCACGAATAATTTCACTACATCGCATACGTATGCGCACATATTCGTGAATAATTTGTGAATGTTGCCAAGTTTGCAAGGTGCCACTCTGAAATGACCAGTTACTAGAGAGTCAATTAGAGAAATTCCCAGATGATAATTTTAAAATGGTCCTGATGTAGACCCAGTAACTGGGGCGCTGTACTTGGTTTTCGAAATTTTGACGTCTGTGGTCGTACTAGCGCCCCAGATTGCGTTGTATATTCGCACAGCAATCGCGCGCTGCAGCGAGTGCACAAAGTATGAATGTCGGTCCAACTGAGAGTTTGTCAAAATTTCGAAAAAACAAGTACAGCGCCCCAGTTACTGGGTCTAGTCCTGATGGTAATCCACGACTTAGTTTTCAAGTAAATCAACTTTTTGAACACTTGGTCTTTATTTGATAAATGAACATTGTATACCTGGTTAAATAGTGTTACTAACATTTTACACAATTATGATTACTTACTTTAGACAAGATGGACAAACAAGCAGAGAGTGCTTGTGTTTTCAGCCCGGGGCGTGTCATACAGAGGTCGTCATCTCATGCTAGATCTCCGCACACTTATGCCTCACTCCAGAGAAGGTTTGTCTCTTCAGTGTTCTCCCTATAACAGTGGTCTTGATTGGCCACGCTAGTTTTTGTATTAGGCCGTGTCCGAATTAGCAGCTACAGCTACGGCTACGGCTAGATTTCCGCGTCATCATGCGTTGAAGTATAGGACGTCCTTAACAACGCACCTAGCAACAGTCGTAGCCGTAGCTGTAGCCGCCAATTTGGATACGGCCTTAGTCTCTGGTGTGGTAGAGGGCGCAACATCTAGTGGCTCAGAGGCTGGCTCGGAGGGACTGGGCAAGTCTACGAATCTGGATTAAACAGATGTTTGTGTGATACAGATATCTTACCTCCAGTAATTCGTGTTGCGATATTGGCAATTACGCAAACAAAACAAAAATTGCCAATCAAGACTACCTTAGCAGTGGTCCACTGGCCTAAGGCCAGTTAAAACTTATGAGGACCAGTCAGAATTTCGTCCAACTAGCCCGGCTAGCTAGTTTATTGCTTGCCACTGCTCTAAACCACTGATTGTTCATATTTGAAGTGGCCGTCCAGCCTTGTGAGCTGGGCGATATCTCATTTAAAAAATTTTTTTTTTTTTACCTAGAATGACAAGTTCCATGCAGATGACAGTCTTGAAAGGAAACCTTAAAGGTGGACCAGTTAAAAAACTGGCTGACCACTGAAATGATTTTAACTGGTCCCGCTGGCTAGTCACTGAAAAAGTTAAGGGCAAACCTTGCTGTTGATTTTGTCAACCAAATGATTGGAAGAATCATTTACTTAGGTAGCAAGATGTTAGTTTATGATTGCTTGTAATTTGATGTTGTGTCTGAAATAATTGTCTTTAATAAATGATAATAAGGCCAAGTAAAATAAATAACATGTTGCTCGTCCGGACTTTTTGAAAAAGTTGGTGAGGGAGGTCCTTGTTATTTGTTATTTTCAATTTTTTTGTTATTTTTTTCAAGATGGCCACCATGTCTAAGATGGCCGCCATATCGTATTTGAAGATGGTTTTATGGTTTTATGAGTATGTTCTGTATGTCCTCAAATTCTGTGTGTGTTTCTGTGTCCATTTTGATACATTCTAATTATTTCTAAAAAGTCATTCTTGATTTTGCTCCAAAGTTATTCTGTGTGCGTGGCATCGCGTCCTTGTGCAAAGAACTGTGGCATGCAAACCTGAAGTGCAAAACGTTTCAAAGTAAAGAGTTTCTCATTATGCGTTGCAATAGCTATTCTTGTAGGCCTACATGTAAGACAGATGATGAAAAAAAATAATGGGTACATTGGAAATAGCTATAAATAATATGTAAATTGATTTTAATTTTTTTTTTTTTTTTTTTTTTTTTTTTTTTTAATAACAAATAACAAAAAAATTGGTGCGGCCGCCAAAACCGAGGCGGGCGGGGACGAGCAACATGTTATTTATTTTACTTGGCCTAATAGTGGCTTCTTATATTGCGTTCAAATCCATCACTCAGTGACGCTTATGGCACTCCAACATTATTACCCCTGGTCACTGGGCCATTTGTTTCATTCTTCAAACCATCTCAGCTCCTTTTAGAGTATACAGCCTGTGCTGCCAAATATGTAGCGTACCAAGCTAAATCAATCACAAGAACCATCTCTGCCCTCACAGGTACCCATTTACCCATGTGTGAAGAGGAACAATTTTAGTTTAAGTGTCTTGCTCAAGGACACAAGTGTCATGACAGGGATTCGAACCCACACCCTGATGACTCAGCCATCAGAACTTGAGTCCGATGCTCTAAACCGCTCGTCCACGACACGCCACAACAGTGGTTGTTACTATTGTCCGTAGTTTAAATTATTTAACAAGCAGTTTCCATTTGGAAAAAAAACCCTCTCCTTACAAGAGTAAAGTTGTAGAATCACCAGTTGTAGCAGAAGTTTATTTTGTAATTGCATTTTGACTTGCAGATGTGAAGATGAACAGTAGAGCTGGAATGGCACAAATTAATGAGGTAAGATTTCCCTTTTTTTTTCTCTCCTTCAAATTCATAACAAACTGAGAAATACAGTACAGAGATTTGTGTGTTAGACAATTTCCTTTTTTGCCATTAACAAACCCTAACTCCCAAAGCGTTTTTACTAGAATCCATCCCTAACCAAACACATTCCAACAGCTTATACTACCATGCGATGGGAACTGTACCCAATCAAACAAAATGAAACAGTCTGATAAGGGGGACGATACACAACCTAACAAAACTCCATCGGCCTTTTTTGTTTGATTTTATTGGAGTGTGTACACTTAGCATGTGCAAAATTTGATCAGTGAAATCACACAGTACCCAACGTAACATAATCAAACAGCTATCCCCACTCAAACAAAATTACACATCATTAGACCATGGAGGTAGAATTAGACCATGGAGGAAAGAGCAATGCTAGACATGTACATTTCACACATCCACCATACCCACTCAATCAAATTCCAACACCATTACTTGGCAGCAAGGATACACAATCCCACCGAATCAAACACCCAATCCTAACTTCACTGTACTTAACCTAACAAAATTAAACACTTTGCCCTGTTTGAATTTGTAGGGTTAGGGATTGTTAGGGAAAGTTGTATGTCTGTCAGGTGGGCCTGGAGGTCCCTAGGGGCTGTCGCTCCTTTTCTGAGGTCACCTGGCTGATCGTTCCGCTCTCCAAAAGGAAGGCTGGGGACAGTTCATTCTTTGTTGTTGCCGCTTTGTTGTTTTTTACTTGGTAAAGAGCACCTCTATCAGGAAATTGTAAATTTCTATCGGAAAATTTCAAGGGGCACCAAGGCAATGACCAGGGGCAACGGAGGCAAATGCCTCCGTGAAGTATCAGGCCTGAAAAGTGACAACATTCCTGTTTTGAAAACAAGAACAACTAGTGTGATGAAAATTCGTTTTAGTTCATTAAATGATGGTCCTCTGTTGTAAAATTGTTATCTGGATTGTTCTTACAGATTTGTGAAATGAAAAACTGCAATAAGTGTATCTTTTTTGAGTCAAGAAAGAAGAGAGATCTTTTCATGTGGTGAGTTTGAAGAAGAATGCAAAACATCAGCTGAAGTGGTCAAAATAAATTTGAGATTTTTAAAATGATGAATTCATAGTTAATAGACCCCTTGCGTTGGCCTCCATCTTTGATGTCAAACAATGGAAACATCTACGCGCTGCGCACGACTCTCAGCCAATGATAGGTCACCAATGACCTCAGTGAGGGGACTGTTTTGGGCTTGTGACGTCATATGCAAGGGGTCTGTTGAATAAAACCATACACATTTTTTTGGTGGGTCTTATAAAATATTATTTTGCTCGTCCATAGTCATTTGTATTTATTGTTGTACTAGTCCTTTAAAGATGTTTAGGTTCTGTGTATTTCTGTTCATTTTGTATTATTCTTTTGTTTATTAAGTTTGCTTTCTTGCTCCTTTGTTCACGTTTATTATTATGTACATTTATTTATTTATTGTACATTTTGCATTGTTTTGGTCAAGTACATAATAATAATATTAAATAATAATAATGAAACACATCTTAGATTCTTATCTGTTTTCTTGTTGAGATAACAGAAAATGGCTGCATCAGTACATGTTTTCCTTTTGATATTGTCAGTTTTAATTTAACCAGTACAAAGAAGGTAAAAACATTGACTAAAGATAAAAATATAATTGTAATCTCTCTTCATTTATTTTTTTCAAACGAGTATTGTTTAAAATTTGATTAAAGGGGGTTGTGTCGTCATGATCAAAGCAGGCCTGTAGCTGTACATGAAATTATGTACTCTCACCCAGTTACTGCATGCACGCATGCACTGTCTATAGATACGATACGGGGGAGGGTGGTGCATGCAGTAACTGGGTGAGTGTTCACAATTCCATGTACAGCCACAGGCCTGCTTTGATCATGACGAAACAGCCCCTGTAAGTTGAGGTACATGTATAGAGACAAATTTAAGATATTGCATACTGGCAGAAATATGGAGAGATTTTAAATATAGGCCTACTGGCGTGCCTAGAACTGTTTGTATAGACGATGTGACCTCTGTTTACATTCAAACCGCCCTCTGTTGACAAAACACTGTCCAAGTCATGTTCCACCGGGCAAGAAGGCGTGACTCATGATTAGCCCGAACATCTGACGTCACACTTCGAGGCTCGTGAATGACGCCAGATAGCGGCCTTGAGCAACTGGCAGGATCCTGGTAGTTGCTACCATTACATTGTGTATATAAACAACCTTACATGCAAACCTGCGCACCTTGTCCAATGAAATCATTAAGACGGGGGACCAGTCAAACTCATGGTAAGATTGCATGTACTTTCTAGCTGGCTGTCAAGTACACAAAGGTTTTGCCCGGCGACATGCGCGCGCATCATGTTATGGATTTCGAGTGATGTCAGAGGTCACATCGTCTATACATGAACACCTTTAATTAAATATGTGGTGTGATGAGTCACATCAACTTTAATAATCTGAATAATCTGGGGGGTTTATAATTCAGGTTTGCCAATGTTCCCAACGGACCCTCTGCCAAGTTCTTGATTGAAAACTGTAAGTCATAAACTCACTCATTACGTTTAGTTAAAAGAGAAAATCTTATTTGTTTAAATCAATATTTAATTGTTATTTCTTGTTTATATATATGGAAGGAACAGAATGACTGTAAGCCATTGAACTTAGCCTAAATGGGACCATGTGACAATAGAAATACCTCACTGTGTAATATCTTGAACAAAAAACAAATTACGTTCAAATGTTGACTTTAAAGGCCCTGTACACTATTGGTAAGATCGAAGAACAAAAATGTTCACAGATTCACACATATTCCAGGGCTCGAATTTGGGGAAAAAATCCACAAGACCGCAGGGCTTGTTGCTCAGAATTTTTACTGGATCGGAACATTTTTTACAAGACCGAAGTCATATGAGAAGAAAAAATCCAAAACGCAACAAAAACACACCAAAAGTTAACTTGTTTTTGTCATACTTCTGCGCCTGTGCAAGTTTTTCACTTGCAGATTGCTTAACAGGTTTTGGCCTTGAAACCCCTTCGAGAAATATCCACATACCTTCTTTTTATACAATGTTTGCTGCCATAGAAAAAATGAAATAAGTTTTGACGATCGTTTTGACAACGTTGCCAAAATTTAACATACGAAGCATGAAAAGACGTGTGGAAACAGACGTTACTTTGAATCCATGCAACACAGGGATGTGTGGTGTTGAAAGAACACAACCTATACGTCATTAATACGATTTCAACACTGTATAATTCGTTGGTGTAAGGTATCAGACTTTAAAGTGACATCATGACATGCACATGGTCAGTGGTAAACGAACGAAGCGCTGTACTGTGGTGTTCCGCCGGGCACCAGTACAAACATCACGCATGCATGGATGGTGCCGTTCGCTCGTCCCCCTGGGCGCCTAAAGCATGGTTTGAGCCCAGTTCAGTGGTCGTGGGCATGAGCAAACTGGATAGGGAACTTTGCAGCACGAAGAACGGTCGGCCGGGTTGGATGTTCCGCTGGAAATAATTTGACGACAACAAATAAAACAAAACAAAATTCAAACTAAGATTTAAATACATTTATTTAATGAAAGATTATTCATTTCATGTTAAATAATACTTCTATTATGTAAAACAAAAACCCAAAACACAAGACCGCCGGACTTGTTCGGTATAAAGTTTACTGGACCGACGCTAAAATCACTGGCCTCAGGCCTGCGGTCCAGTGTTAATTTCGAGCCCTGAATAACTTACATAATTTAAAGTAAGTAATGGTAGAAAGGGTTCCTTAAAATAATTCTGCCTAAAATGCTATCGTTTTTGAGAAATGAGTAAAACAATAGTTTTTATCACGCGTGATAAAAACTTGATATTTGAAAAAACAGAAAATACATAAGGTCTCTTTTCACTATTTTCTCGTGACCTCGATGACCAATTGAGCTCAAACTTTCACAGGTTTGTTTGTTCATGCATATGTTGAATCACACAAAATGTGGACACTGATTTTGAGCTGTTACCAAAAGTGTACAAAACCTTTAAGTCTAATACTTTTTCAATTCTATTGAGTAATGAAAAATACTTAATACCCATAAAGACAAATGTGATAAATCTTCTCTTACATGTCATCAAGCTTGTTCAAATAAATACAGTCAAATGCATGTTAAACTGAGGTAGGAAGTTTTTTTCTCATTTTGATTCTGGTCTTGTAAAAACATTTCTGGTCCAGTAAACATCTTGAGGTACATGTACAAGTCCTTTGGTATAATATTTATAATAATAATATTTATTCGGGCAAAGAATTCACAAGTACATGAACAAACATTAAAAATATTTTTAAAAAACTTACGTCTTTTGGATTTCCCCCCCAAATTCAAGCCTTGTCATTTTACATCTATTTTCATCTATTGCTGTAGCGCCATGAGTAATGTGTTTTGGGAATGTGCGTTTTATAAATCCATACATTTTTATCATTATTATTTGTCAGTGCACACGATGAGTGAATTAAAGTTGACCGGCAACTGTCTACGGGGTGCAAGACCACTTTTGTCCTTCAGCAAAGATTTTGACGGTGAACCACACTTTGCGCTTCTGAAAGAATTATTCATTCAGGTGAGTTTTAAAGTAAACTTACTTAGATTTTGTTATTGTTTATTTACACAACTTGAACTCTAGCACTTCATATCCTCTAAAATGATGAGTAGTTTTCCATTTTTTATTTTTATATTGTGCTAAATTGCTTCTCCTGAGGAGAAAAAGATGTTGGGATTTGCTTCCAAAGCTCCACATCTTGGCCAGAAACTTATGAAATAATTGAGAATGTCACTGCGCCGATCTACTTCACTGAGCTGGTTGGTCTCCGTGTTCCACAGAGATCAACAAGGCAGAGTAGTGAGATCAGTCTGGAGCCTCTACCAGTGAATTCTTTAATGACCGGCAGGTTAGCGTAGTGGTATCTTTCCTCGCCTTCCACCTCTGGGATCGCGTTTCAAATCCTGTCGGGGGGAACTATGTGGATTGGGTTTTCAGTCCCTACCTGATTGCGTGGGTTTTCCCCTGTAATAATTCTCTAGGGTTTTTCTTCCCACATCTAAAACTGAAGCTTCCTTCCTTGTATTCTCTCCATTGGGTTCTTTGCTATAGTACAGTGATTAAGTTCGCTTTTCTGAGAGTCCTTAGCTTCGCAACCAGAATAAATGAAATGAAATGAAATGAAATGAAATGAAATGAAATGAAATGAAATGAAATGAAATGAAAAAGTAATATGGTAATTGTGCATTCTCTGTTGTTGTTTGCATGGTATGGAATGATCTTCCATCAAACATTCGTGCAGCCCTTGGCTATAAATCCTTTAAAGGTATTGTACACTTTTGGTAACAGCTCAAAATCAGTGTCCACATTTTTGTGTGATTCAACATATGCATGAACAAACAAACCTGTGAAAGTTTGAGCTCCATCGAGGTCAAGAGAAAATAGTGAAAAAAAGACCTTATGTGTTTTCTGTTTTTTCAAAATATCGCGGGTGATAAAAACTATTGTTTTACTCATTTGTCAGAAACGATAGCATTTTAGGCAGAATTTTTTTTAAGGAACCCTTTCAACCATTACTTACTTTAAATCATGTAAGTTGTGTTTGAATCTGTGAACATTTGTGTTTTTCGGTCTTACCAATAGTGTACAGGGCCTTTAAGTCATTGGTGAAAACTCATTTGTTTGGGTTTTTGTGGTAGTTATTGTTTACTTTAATTTTAAAGTTTTTTTGTGAAAACTCATGTGTTTCATTCTTATTTGGTTGTCGTTGTTTACTTTAATTTGTAACTCTTATCTTTTTACCATTTTACAATTTTAACTTTTTACTTTACAAGTGTACAGTGTGCTGAGATAATTGTATGTGGTGCACTTAATAAATGATTTGATATTAGATTAGATTTAGATTCAGAAGGTTTGCTGATATTTACAGTTATCTTTTGCCTCTTCTGTAATATAATTTCTTATTTCCCAGCCTATGATCTGTTTGTTTTAATGTATTTTCTTCATTTCCTTTTGTTTAATTCTGTTGTTGATTGTGAAGCGCTGTGTTCTTTGTAGAGCGCCGTATAAATGCTCTGTATTATTGTGATTAGTAGTAGTAGTATTATGATTATTGTTATTATTATTATGACCTATCAGAAAAAAGGTATTGTGTATTGCTTAGCCAAGTATATTTGTATGTCTGCTAAGTTTAAGGAAATCAATGTTTCAAATAATTAGTTTAACATTGATGCTTTATGCTAACTCCTCAGTCATGATATCAACCGCAATTTGAATTATTTTAAATATTGTTGTAACCCTTCCTTAGGATAATGGGGTATGTTTCTCTTGGAATAAAACAAGAAATCAAATCAAATTAATATTGGTAATTTGACATAACTTTTCTTTACTCCATGGGCAGATATTCAGTACTCCCAACCTACACCCTAAGAGTCAACCATTCCACGATCATGTCTACACGTTCTCAATACTCGACAATAGAATATGGTTTCGGAATTATCAGGTTAGTATTTAGCCAAGCTACTCATGGCGTGTCCTGGCCGAGCAGTCTAGGGGCATGGACTCCAGGTCTGTAATTTACAGAATGTGGGTTCGAATCCTGGCCTGGTCAGTCGTGGCACTTGTGTCCATGAGCAAGGCACTTTATCATAATTGCTTCTCTCCACCCAGGAGTGCAAATGGGTAAATTACAGAATGTGGGTTCGAATCCTGGCCTGGTCAGTCGTGGCACTTGTGTCCGTGAGCAAGGCACTTTATCATAATTGCTTCTCCCCACCCAGGAGTGCAAATGGGTACCAGCGGGAGCTGGGGAGTAAACTGCGATGGACTAGCATCCTGTCCAGGGGGAATAGAAATAATCTCAGTCGTTTAATGCCAAGGAAACTGGGTGTAAATACCGACCTAATGAACCATATTGGCTCGGGAGAGACTTTACTTTTTTGCTTTTTATTTAGCCAAGCAAAGAAAAGTTACAAAGAAGTATTTTGGCTACTAAATTGTGCACCAATAATCAGAAGACAAATTTGTATCCATCCATACAAAGTTTACAGCACTGCTTTGTGAAAAAAAGTGAAAAAACTCTCCAGAACCTGTTGTCGCTCTGTGTACGGGTGAAACGAAGCGTGTCCTGGTAGGTGCCTGCCTGTGCACACTTGCACAATGGAAAGTCCAGTTGGATAAAATTATCAGCCGTCCGCATGTCGGCAAAAAAGGGAAGTAAAATCGGAAGTTGTTCTGGGCCTTAAAAAACGTCCGCCGTATGTCTGTCCAAACAATATGAAGTGGTCAAGTGAATGGGGGTGAAAACTGTCAATCATTTTTAGCTCCTGCGTTACCTTTCACATGTTTATGTTTGTATTTTCTCATGTTTTTTTGTTTTTTTGTTTTCTGGCTCAGATTTTGGAGGAGGATGGCTCCTTGGTGGAAATCGGACCTCGTTTTGTTCTCAATTTAATTCGGATATTCCAAGGCAGTATTGGTGGGCCAACTTTGTATGAAAACTCAAAGTATGTGTCACCAAATGAGGTAAGAACACACTTTGTTATAGATACATGTAGATTCATAAATGATTTTTTTATCAGAACCAGTGAACTTGACATTTGAACTCTATAGGTCTAGCAGTCTCTTTGTACATTATGTGTGCTTGTATATATGTACGTGTAGAAGTGTGCATAAGAAAACTTAGAGGGCATATGAATTTTGTAGCATGTTGTGGCCGAGCTGTTACGAGCACCGGACTCAAGCTCTGGTGTTTCTGATCAGGGTTCGAGTCCCGGTCGTGGCACTTGTGTCCTCGATTTCGAAACTTTGCCATAATTGCTTTGTCCTTCGGATTGGACATTAACTCTTTCACGCGCCGACTGGTCGCTAGTGACCGGTTTAAATCCCTTCAGAAAAATAGTTGTACAACAAAAAATAAAGATGGCACGGCCACACAGTTTTCAGAATGGAAAAGAGGACCCTTGAGGGTGCTATTGTAACCTGTTTTTGGGGGGTCGCCATTTGCAAAAAAAGGAGTAAACAATTAATGTGTCCATATGATCAATTTATCACTAAAATAAATGGTGCATGAAAGGGTTAAGCCGTAGGTCCCGTGTACTGGGATTGGTAGTGCACCTTAAAAAGATCCCAGAACACTTATCGTAGAAGAGTAGGGGTTAACCCCAATGTTTCTTGTTCACATAGCAAGCACCCTTGTTTACAGGTTTCCTCAGGGTTGCGAGTTACAGTGATTAAGTTCACTTATGAGGCATCCTTGGTTTCATTACCAGAAATATAATAATAGTAATGGTAATAGTGTAGGTCCAGCATGCTCTTTATACTGATTGTATTCACGTGTAATACGTGTACATGTATTAATAAGCCTAGGTGTATATGAAAACTAAGAGGGCATATGATACACATAATTGTATATCATATATAAATAGCCCCTGTATATTTATTATCATATTTTCACTGTCTTTTATTAATTAATTTTGATTAAAGGTATTGTACACTTTTGTTAACAGCTCAAAATTAGTGTCCACATTTTATGTGATTCAACATATGCATGAACAAACAAACCTGTGAAAGTTTGAGCTCAATTGGTCATCGAGATCACAAGAAAATAGTGAAAAGAGACCTTATGTGTTTTCTGTTTTTTCAAAACATCGCGGGTGATAAAAACTATTGTTTTACTCATTTCTCAGAAACGATAGCATTTTAGGCAGAAATATTTTAAGGAACCCTTTCTACCATTACTTACTTTAAATCATGTAAGTTATGTGTGCTGTGAATCTGTGAATATTTGTGTTTTTCGATCTTACTAATATGGAACAGGGCCTTTAACACTTTTGTTTTGTTTTTGTTTACCCCCCCACAGCAAAGACGAACCTTACGCAAGCAGTTATCCTTGAAGTTCCAGCAGCGCAAGGAAGCTGTGCAGGGTAGGGAGGAACGCCGACCGACTGAGACATATAAGATGGACAATCTGGATGAGGTGTTCCATACGATACGACCAGAGGACGCCAAGGGAGCAGAAAAGATTGCCTTCTTCAGGAAGGAGCCCAAAGGACGCAGAAGAAAGAAGGCGGCAGACGGAAAAAAAGGAGACGGACTTGTTGAATAGATATTTTGACAGCAGTATCTTTGTGCACATATGAAACAAGAGAGAAATTTCAGACTGTTATCTTAACTCAGACTTTTTAAACGGATTGTATACGTTTGGTAATCGGAACCCGGTGTTTGTTTCAATCCTATGTGGTTGTAGATATATACTATAAAACAAACCTGTGAAAATTTCATTTCAAAAGGTGGCAGCTTTTTTTGAGATATTGCCAAAAATCTGGAGCGGTTATGTCCACGCAGGAAGAATAGTCTGCAATTGGAATACACAATCTGAGAAACGTTTCATGCAGAAACGTTCATGCAGAAACGTTTCTCAGATTGAAATTATTTTGAATCCCTTTCTCTAAATCCACATTCCATAGAAGGGGAATCGTTTCTCAAAATGTTATACATTATCAAAAGTTTTGCAAATTTTGGGGGATAAAAAGTGATATCTTTTTTCATAACCGCAGTACTTCGAAGTGAAATGTTTCGCAAAATGCATTATACTATCCAAAGCTGCTGTACTTCTTACCAAGTAAGTTTTTATTGCCATTGACTTTCAGAGTCATTACCAAACGTATATAGACCCTTTAAAGGCACTGAACATGTTTGGAAATTGTGAAAGACCAGTGTTCTCACTTGGTGTATCCCAACATATGCATAAAATAACAAGCCTGTGAAAATTTGGGCTCAATTGGTCATCGAAGTTGCAAGAAAATGATGAAAGAAAAAACACCCTTGATGTACAAATTTGTGTGCTTTTACATAGGAATAAAAACTTCTTGCAAGAAGTTTTTATTATTTTAGTGGGAAATTACCTCTTTTTCAAAAAACTATGTTACTTCAGAGGGAGTCGTTTCCTACAATGTTTTATACTATCAACAGCTCTCCATTGCTTGTTACCAAGTAAGGTTTTATGCTAATATTTGTTTTGAGTCATTACCAAACGTGTATGATACCTTTAAGTCAGCCCAGTGAAGAGAAATCATCTGTTTATTTTTTCCACATATGAATAAATCCTGCTCTTTGATATACTTCTCTAGTGCTGAAGACACTGTTCCTAAAAGCCCAGGGCTTACCAAAAGGTGGAAATGCCGTAATTTCAACATACCTCCTGAAAGATGGATCCTACTTTCAGACTTCTCTGTAAGCAATGACTCCCACCCCTGTTGAAATTGAAGTGTTGTTTGAAAATGAGCATGTTGACCTCATTTTGATATTGTTTACAACAAACAGACACGTGTTTACAACAAACAAACTAACACAAAGCCTACTAGAATCCCTTTTCTAAAAGGCTTTAAAGGCCTTGTACACTGTTGGTAAGATCGAAAAACACAAATGTTCACAAATTTACACACAACTTACATGATTTAAAGTAAGTAATGGTAGAAAGGGTTCCTTAAAATAATTCTGCCTAAAATGCTATTGTTTTTTGAGAAATGAGTAAAACAATAGATTTTATCACGCGCGATATTTTGAAAAAACAGAAAACACGTAAGGTCTCTTTTCACTATTTTCTCGTGATCTCGATGACCAATTGAGCTCAAACTTTCACAGGTTTGTTTGTTCATGCATATGTTGAATCACACAAAATGTTGACACTGATTTTGAGCTGTTACCAAAAGTGTACAATACCTTTAAAGTGGAGCATCTTGTTACAGCATTAAAGCATAAATTATTACTTTCCAGTTAAAGGTAGGGTCATGGATTGTTTTTTTGTCAATTTAATGCTAATTTATAGGTACAGTTATAAAGAAAGATACAATAAAAGTCACCTGTGAAAGTTTCAGCTAAATACAGTGTCTACTTGTTGAGAAAACAGCAAAAAATTGTCACAGTAGTTTCACACGAACATCGAATCCATCCACATTTATCGAGGTGAAAGTGGGTACCAACCACATCTCTAGCTGCAACATTCGCAAATAGACACCAACCCTCAACTAGCTGAGAAAAAGATTTATGCATGAATCGTTTCTCAGATTCAAATGTTTTAGGGTGAAAAATTATCCAAAACATATTACGTTGAAGGGAATCCTTTCTCAAAATATACTATCAACAGCTGCAGTGCTTCTCACCAAATAAGTTTTTATGGTCATTTATTTTTTATGTCATTTATTTTTTGGAGTATTACCCTACCTATAAAGTGCAGTATAAAAAAGCACCATTTCATTTTTATGCATGCCATCGACAGTTGGCACAATGTGAACTTTTTTTAAGGCAAAATTTCAAATACAAATTTGTACTTCTGGTCACCATGAAGATGAACCACTTCACGTCAGTATTTACCAAATAAAATTTGGTATTATTTGTCAGAACTTTTTTGAGCTTCTTTAGTAATTGTTTTCCTTTGAAAAACATCGGTGTACGGGTAAAACCAAATATGATATTGTTATTCCCGATGCAAATTTAACATCTATTAAATTGTCGCGGTCCCCGCTGCTAAAATATAGGATTCGAACTGCCTCTAGCTTCCGGGCAATCTCAGTGGTCTAGTTGGTAAGACATCTGCTCTAGAATGGCAAATTTCGTAGGTTCGAATCCCACCCAAGTAATATGCCTGTGTTTTTTTCACAGGACTCAGGAAAGTACTGAGTATACAGTGCTTTACACACATCGGTGTACGGGTAAAACCAAATATAATATTCTTTATCCCCGATGCAAATTGAACATCTATTAAATTGTCCCTTCTTGTTTGCCACATTAATTTGTACAATAACAGGACAAAGGTCTGGAATTAGGGTGTTACACACTAACCCCTGGAAAGGGGTTTTACAAGGCTTGTTTTCCAGAACCTGTTGTTCCTCTTTGTACGGGTGAAACAAAGAGTATCATGGTAGGTGCATGCCTGTGCACGCTACATGACTGAAAGTCCGGATGGATATAAACATCAGCCGCAAAGCTATTCGCAAACAAATTTAGGACAATCTGAAGTTGTTCCGGGCGTTAAAAAATGACGGCCGTAAGTCTGTCAAAAACTTGTTTTGCGGAAAAACATGTCATCCGGCGTGAAGCGGTTAATGCAAATATGGTCACTGTGAATAGGAATGATGCATTTAGTGGTAGTTGGAGCAGGGATATCTTTGAAATGTGTTACATCTTGTTTCAGCAATGGAACAACCATTTTGGGGGAGGGGTTAATCTGTGAGGGAACATAAGCGAGGATAGTAGAAATAAGACATTTCAAAAAATGAGACAAAAGTAATCTTTGAAATTTGTTGTCCCTTTTTTCTTTATTCTACAATTATAGGAAAGTAAGAAGTAAGGTAGTTTTCTCCAAAGAAATTGCAAAGTTTGTACAATATATATTACAGTACACATGTTAAAATCCGATGGGGAATGAAGACAAGTCTATAAATGTGACATGTAAGAACCACTGCTTTTTCTTTCTCTAGTGTTAAATTAGTTTGTTAGTTGTTAAAAATGAGTAACGTACATGTAAATTTTTACATGTATTCAGTATGCGGTAACACCATGTTTATATATCTACTTCGCTGTGTAGATTTGTTCTTTGAGAACTAGTCTTGCTATTTATTCTACTGCCGCGGAGTAGGTTTCAGAATTCGGGAGACTACTTCGTTCTGAAAATACTTATTAAGTACTACCTGGGAAGGTAGGAAATAGGTCGAGACTACTACTTTCACTTAGTATATCGAGGGGTCTTCTTGTTATTAACTTCACTGCCGCGGAGTGAGTTATTAATGGTCTCAACGTTTCGACTAGCCTTCTCTAGTTATCGTCAGGAGATGGACATGCATGTAATTTGTCTGTTAAGTAAAAAGCTTGCAGGGAACCATTTACAAACAGTATACATATCATAGTATTTTGTCTTTGCCGGGGACCAGTGACAATCAGTATACATAACATAGTATTTGGTCTTTGCGGGGGACCAGTGACAATCAGTATACATAACATGGTATTTGTTCTTTGCCGGGGACCAGTGACAAACAGTATACATAACATGGTATTTTGTCTTTGCCGGGTATCAGTGACAATCAGTATACATACCATAATATTTTGTCTTTGCCGGGGACCAGTGACAATCAGTATACATAACAAAGTATTTTGTCTTTGCCAGGAACCAGTGACAAACAGTATACATAACATGGTATTTTGACCTTGCAGGTAACCAGAGACAAACAGTATACAAAACCATAGAGTCACATAACAGAACTAGAGAAAGCACCAGTTATTACACACGTGTAACCGTGCTGTCCAAAAAGGTTGGCTGTGTGAACTGGTGCGTGACCTGTGCTGTACGATGGGTCAGCACGATTTTCTCAATGGCAAAAGAAATGCTTGTTGTCAAGCCATGTCATATGGTTTAGTACGTCCTCCAGTTCTATTGTATTACTACATGTATGATACATAAGTAGGCCTGGGCGACTAGGGGCGAAGTCGCGACTATTGATTGTTATGTCCAGTTGCAACTACAGCTTTTCAACTTCCGAGTTAACCGCGCCGCCACGACTGAAAAACTAGTGTCGAAGTCGCGACTAGTCGAGCAGTGAATTTCACTTGTCACCCAGGCCTAATTGTCACAGTCCAACCATCGTTGACTAGACAGAGTTCGGGCAAATTCAAGTCAAAGTGTGGTCAACTATAGTTCTTGCAAGAACTTTGCCTTAATTTGAACTTTTCAGTTATTTGTTTGAACATTCAAAATGGTGTTCTCTTGGATAACCAATTCGTCATATAATTCAAATACTTCCCAAAAAAGCAACAAATCAATCATTGAACAAAATGAATATTTAAATAATTACTTGTATTGGGCCACTTTTTGTGTTTTCATTGTCCACTAAAAACTACAATACTTGAACAAATACCCATTGAAAAGAAACAATAAGAAATACATTTTCTTTTAACACTTGAAATGTCATTAACTTAAATTGGATTCAAAATGATTTATTCTGATTTAACTTTGGCCACTTTTGTTTTTTCGTTGTCCACTAAAAACTACAAATTTGAACAAATACCCACTGAATAGAAACAATAAGAAATATTTATCTCTTGAAAATAATCAGATACTCAAATTGATTAATTCTGATACAACTTTCTACAAAATATGATTTAAATACCGTAATTAATAATAAAATTACTTACATGTAAAAGAGTAGCATATGGTGAGAAAGGTCCTAAAAAAAACTACCAAATAATAAACAAGATTGGGTTGTTGCAAGTTGATCTTTTTAAGAAGATAACTCGATTACTCCCAGCTAATTGAGGGCCGAATTTCAAATTTATGCGAACGATGTAGCATCACATCTTTTCTGCGACCTGGGCCCCATTTCATAGCGCTGCTCAACAGTAAGCAAATTTTCGTGCTAACTGTAGCAGAAAAAATTTGCTTGTTCATAAGCGTATTTCACAGGTTAGCAAGAAAATTAGGTGGCCATCTTGTGCGTTCACCATGGATTTGCATTGTCATGTCATTCATTTTCATACAGTAAGCACCGGAAGGTTAGCACGCCTTTTCGTGTGATAACGGTTAGCAACGCTATGAAATGAAAACTAGCTCAGTAAGCACAAAATAGTCTGTTAAGCAGCTCTATGATTAAGCACCAAAAGCAGCTCAACACAACAAAATTATGCTTCCCAGAATAAGGTTACCAACCAAAATACCATGTCACCTGTACAATTTTTGACTGGTATCCTGCTCATTTTCGCTTAGCAGCAAGTTGTTAAGCAGCTCTATGAAATTGGTCCCGACTACTAAAATACCCTCACTTGTTTTCCAGATAACATGGAAACCACCATTTGAATTTAAATTGGTATGACATTGGCAGATTTGATTACACTTTTATTCACGAGTCATTAACACATTAGAATGAATTCAAGACTCTCATCTCGAGTCAAACAATAAATTAATGTATTATACAGGTTGGTTAAAAAAAAGTGTACCCACTTTTAACAGCCATTTTAACCTATGTATTATTCGTTTGTGGTGACACCATGTGTATATCTACTTTGCTGTGTAGATTTTGTTCTTTGAGAACTTGTCTTGCTATTTATTGTACTGCCACGGAGTAGATTTTTGAAATTCGTGAGACTACTCTACTTCAAAGAACAGAGCATCAGGCCTGAATCTTAATGGACTAAACACACCTGGACCCAATTTCAAAGAGCTGCTTAAGCAGGAAATATTGCTTTACAATTTTCTGCAAGCAAAAAGGAGCAGGATACCAGTCATAAATTGTACATGTGACATGGTATTTTGGCTGGTAACCTTATTCTGGTAAGCATAATTATTTTGTGCTTAGCTACTTTTTGTCCTTGAGCAGCTCTATAGCAGATAATTCTGCTCGGCAAATATCTTTGCTAAGCAAGAATTGAGTGGGGTACCAGTCCATCAATGTCAACTGTATGGTATTTTGGCTGGTAACCTATTTCTGCTAAGCAACATATTTCTGTGCTTAGCAAGTTTATGAGCTTACATGCATTATGAAATTGGGCCCTGTTTGAATACCCTTAACCCTTTCAGCCCCCAGTTCTTTTGACATAAACAACTGCTGTGGCCCACGTTGTTTGACCACTCAAGCGTGAAGCACACATTCTCACACAACAGGAAGCTTGTGTTCAAAGTTCGATTTTACAAACTCTATTATTACCTTGAAAATTTCATATTAGAGCATAATAAGTAATAAAAATTGTCTTACTCATTGAATTTCCTTTCATATAATTTAAAAATCATTGAAATCAGCCAATAATTGTCCAAGTTCTTGGTCTTTGTTTCGTAAGTGTGTTCTGTAAACCCAAACACTTTTTTGCACACAACCATATGGCGCTCCGTAGGTGTTTGTCATTATTTTCGGATCTTTCCACTCCAATTTGAAGTGATTGCATAATAGCAACCCCATTATATTTAACCACCATTGGAAAGATCCGATCTTTCTCTTTCCAATGATGGTAAGCTTGGGTACGGAAGGTGAACATGGATAAAACTACAGCTTTTTAACAAATGGCCTTTGTGCTCAGGCTTGAGTGCTTTTTTGTGTGTTATCTTGGGTGACTATAGTCGCCATTGGGGCTCAAGCAGGGTATAGTGCACAGTCGACTAAAGTCGCCATTGGGGCTGAAAGGGTTAACATCCTAGAAACAAAGACGCCTGACACCCCCTTTTTCTGCCCAAACCCCTTCTCACTCTGAATGGTCCATTTAATCCTTACTCATGAAAAAGTACGATATAAAAATAAAGAGATATGCTGCAACGACGACAGGCCTCTCCCGATCTTAAAATCCTGCAAAGGAAGAAAAAAATGATGTAAGAACAAAAACTTGTACCACGACTGATGGGTGCAATCTTGGAAAATTGCTCGTAAATAAATACAATGCACAAAACAACCCCCCCCCCCTAGAAAAAAGAAAGAAAAAAGGGGACAATGTTTTTTAACTTTATGTACATCTCTACAAACCTTCTTCCTTGAATAGTTTCTTGACAACTTCAAAGACCTGAAAAAAAAGGAAATAAATAAAACAAAAACATTTAATACCGAAAATAATAATTAAACATGAAAAAGAAAAAAATACAATGGGTGACCGGCATGAAATAGAATCAAAACAATCAACATTTTTTGTTTATAAATACAGAATTTCGAAAAACCTAAAGAAATCGGGCACTGAAAGCGTAAAAACACCCACAACAATACACAAACACACGCAAGTGTGTAAACACCTGCAATCGGGGACCTCCTATTGTCCCTCTTTTGTTTGTACTTAACCTTTTTAGCAACAGCTCCCGTTGGTTTTGCCAACTTGGGACCTTCACCCAACTGGGGACCCGATTGTCCTCTTTTGTTATAGGTTCCCTGTTTAAATGTTAATACCTGACCCATACAAACCTACCCAAATCCCCTTTGTGAATCCATATGCATACATGAATACTCTGTTTTAAAGGGTCTGTATATGTTTGGTAATGACTCTGAAAATTAATGACAATAAAAAACTTACTTGATAAGAAGTACAGCAGCTTTGGATAGTATAATGCATTTTGAGAAACTTTCACTTTGAAGTACTGCGGTTATAGAAAAAGATATCCATTTTTATCCCAACAAATTTGAATCTGAGAAGCGTTACTGCAGTAACATTTCTCAGATTGTGTATTCCAAAATACAGATTATTCTTCCTGCGTGGACATAACCGCTCCAGATTTTCGGCAATATCTCATAAACGCTACCACCTTTTGGGATGAAATTTTCACAGGTTAGCTTTATGGCATTTATCTACAACTATAATATAGGATTGAAACAAACAGTGGGTTCCAATTACCAATTGTATACAATCCCTATAAGAAAACATGTACCTGATTATACAAGATACATATATTGATGTAGAATGGTGTGTTTGTTCAGGAAAGCTGTTATAGTTTATTCTTGCCTGCACATCTGTTTGGTTTCATCTTGTTTTCTTTTCTTCCATTATGCATAGCTACAGTTTGTTCTGGAGCCTCAGCTGTTGTTGCAAACAGCTGTTCAGTTTATTTGCTTTCCTTTCTCTCCCACTATTAATATATGTATGTATTTGCATATTTCTAATGTAAACTGACTTTTAGTTTGTCCTATAATGGATAGATCCCCCTTGTTTAACTGAGCAATTCCCATACATTTGCTTCTCGCTGTACAATGGTTTTTATTATGTACTGGCCAAGCGCACCGCCGATTTCGCGATGTCTAGAATAAGTATCGTCGGCTAGTTACTGAATCACAATTTATTGATTTGTGCAATTCATAAATCAATGTTTGTATGAGAGAGATTGGCTGTTGCCAGCTTTGTGTTTATATCCCCTTGTGGGAGCTTTCGGCTCTTGTTCCCTTGTCGGGGAAGATCATCCAAACAAACAAACAAACAAACAAACAAGGTGCCTTTCTGACATGTTGTTCAATTGTGGAGGTCCGGTAAATGACCTGTAATTGGGTCCCGGTGTACGATGTGACCCAGTGTGTCATGTATTGTTGTGTTGATCAAGGGAGGTATTTTCTATGCTTGCAACAGCTATTTTGTTTTCCTCTCAAACAACCATTTGACTTTACAAATTACAAGTGAATCACTTAAAGGCAAAGTAAACCTTAAGTTTGTTATACCTTCAATTATTTTAATCCTTTATAATTGTAGATATAAGGCCTATACAATTAAACTAACCTCTGAAAATTTCATTTCAAAAGGTGGTAGCATTTTTGAGATATTGCCGAAAATCTGGAGCGGTTATGTCGAAATCTCATTTCAAAAGGTGGTAGTGTTTTTGAGATATTGCCAAAAATCTGGAGCGGTTATGTCCAAGCAGGAAGTATTATCTACCTCAGATTGACATTTTTTTTAGTCATTTTCTCTAAAACCACATTCCTTAGGAGGGAATTGTTTCTCAAAATGTTATACTATATCAACAGCTGCAGTGCTTCTCACCAAGCAAGTTGTTATGGTCATTCATTTTTGGAGTAATTACCAAAGGTATAAAATAACAAGCCTGTGAAAATTTGGGCTACATTGGTCATCGAAGTTGCAAGAAAATGATGAAAGAAAAAACACCCTTTTTGTACAAATTTGTGTGCTTTCAGATAGGAATAAAAACTTCTTGCAAGAAGTTTTTATTATTTTAGTGAGAAATTACCTCTTTCTCAAAAACTATGTTACTTTAGAGGGAGTCATTTCCTACAATGTTTTAGACTATCAACAGCTCTCCGTTGCTTGTTACCAAGTAAGTTTTTATGCTAATATTTGTTTTGAGTCATTACCAAACGTGTACGATACCTTTAAAGCACCGTTTTCCCCGGCTAGATTAACTTCCTATCCTTGGTTTATATAAAGCTGACAATTACCTGTTCTATAGATGAATCAGCGTTGACTGTCCGAACCATTCCCTTCTCAGCATACTTGTCTATAATAGGCTTCGTATGCTCAACATATGTTACAAACCTTGGGGGGGAAGTCAAAAACAAAACGAGTTTCAGACAGACATAATATTTGGTCCTTACCACTCGAATTTCTTCGAAAACGCCATCAATTTTGTTGAAAAAATTAAGTCATTTTTCAGCGTAAGTTGTTCGCCAACAACTCAACGTAACTTCAACTTGCTCTTTGAGAAGGTGTACACACGTTCTCACAGTTCGGGGTTCACAAATTGTTTGTCAACTTTATTTTATTATAAAGCACCAGTACCAACATTTGGTTTCAAAGAGTTTCACCTTTTTTCTAAACTTGTTACATTGTCGTCTGCCCGTCCGCTAGTTTTTCCCCTCTCTAAGCATCTTCCTACACATACCTAAAGAAGAAAACAGAGAATATAGGTATTATACAGGATTGGTAGAGCTGACAAAATAGTCGCAGACAGTGTTCATGTTTTCTGTGATCAACCATATACATGAAACAACAAGCCTATGAAATTTGGGCTCAATCCGTTGTGTGAGTCAGGAGAAATTAGTGAAAAACCATGCATAATTTTCAGCATGTAAACACAGTGTCCTTAATTTTGGTTGTAACAACCGAAATCAGCTGTTGCCTTTTTTTTTAGGTTTTCAGATAGTTTTCTCGAATATGACTTCATTGCAGAGGGAAATATTTCAAAGACAAAATTGTTCTAGTATGAACTTCATAATCAGTAAGATTTCAGACTAAAATTAAACATTGATGTTTTTTATCCTCACCAATCCCGTATAATAAATGCTTATTTATTTTTGATAAGAGCATAATTCAGAATTCCACACACTGATTTGGAGAAAACTGTGAGTACAGTAAACATATTTGTTTGGTCAACTAGTCGCAAGCAAGAAACCCGAATGAGCAGTTTGTGCTTAAAACAAGCAGAGCTGCCAACTCTCCCCGATTCTGCAGTGAGTTCCCTAAAAATAAAACAATCTTATCCATGTTCTGAAGAACAAATTTGAAAATCTCCCTGATTATGTAAACTTGCTCCCTGTCATGTTGGATGTAATTCTAAATATCTTCCTGGTTGTTGTACAACATCTCCCTGATTGCAAGATGCAAATGTTGGCAGCTCTGGAACAAGCCACAGTCACCGTGGTCCAGTGGTTAGACTGCAGGACTTTCAATCACAAGGTTGTGGGTTCGAATCCTACCAAGCTAACCGCTGATTACACAATGGACTAGAATAAGTATTGTCATCTAGTTGCTGAATCACATTTTCTTGATTTGTGCATTTCATAATCATAGACGTTAAACCAATGTTTGTATGAGAGAGATTGGCTGTTGCCAGCTTGGCGTTTATATCCCCCTTGTGGGAGTTTGCCGAGTTCCCTTGACAGGAAGATCATGTAAACAAACAAACAACAAACAACAACAAGCAGTTCTGTGATCTTGGTCAAAGTCAGATGAGGGTCCCCCGGGACTTACATCTTTGGAGCATTCGAAAAAAAGCACATATCTGACGTCTGTTTTATCGTTCATTCGCTTCTCCCATCCTTCAAGATTGTCCTCATTCCGAGGGAAGCCATCGATGAGGAATTTGCTTTTTCCGCTATCGTTCATGGCCTAGAAGAAACGAAACATTAAAAATGTAAGCAAGAAAAAATGTCATGAAGCTGGGAAGAAGACACCTTTAAAGAGGGGCTCCAAGGTCAAACTCAGTTTTGTGATCCAGTCATTTTCCAATAGGTAGAGTCCTTATGAAAATGGGGGGAAAATTTAGAAGTCTCTAGCCTCACCCGGTGTAAAATGCCACTTTGTTTGATAGAATGCTACAATGTTTGATGGAGTCCAACATTTGGTTCTACAAAATGGCGGACCGTGTTAGTTCACAAAGTAAAAGGAAAACCTCACAATTTCGAGGGGATAATTGTGTGGATCATTATATTCTATGTTTATTTTGCTTGCGGTAACACCAATATGTATATCTACTTTGCTGTGTAAATTTTTGTTCTTTGAGAACGTGTATTGCTATATTCTACTGCCGCGGAGTAGATTTCGCGAGAATTTGTCAAGACAAGTTCACAAAGAACAAAAATCTACACAGCAAAGTAGATATACACACATGGTGTTACCGCAAGCCAAATGTACATTGATACCCACCATGCATTGCCTCAAATCCTATTTCATTATATTCTACTTTTAAAACATCTTTCCAACCATATTCATTTCATAACAAATGCTTTTGTAGCCCAAAGCGCTCAATCCGAAGGCAATATATCCCTTTAAGCAGTCTGTTCTAGACACTTGTGAATGCTGATACCTTTTCTATAAGTGCAACTGTCACTTCCACAGGAACAATGCGGCCATCTTTGATATAGCTTTCTATTAGAGCACTTTCCTTTGACCCTGATGACCTCTCAGCTCGAAGGAGATCACCGGCCGATAAGTGGACAAACCCAAAGTCCTGAACAATCATTGCATAAAACAAAACAAAAACTACATATTATTGATTAAGCACATGAAGTAAGAATTTATAGAAAACATGATTAAAGGCAGGGTATACCTTTGGTATTTACTCCTAAAATTAACGACCTTAAAAGCTTACTTGGTAAGCAGCACTGCAGCTGTTGATTGTATATCATTTCGAGAAATGATTCCCTTCTAAGGAATGTGGTTTTAAAGAAAGGGATTCAAAAAATTTCAAACTGAGAAAAGTTTTGGCATGAAACGTTTCTCAGATTGTGTATTCCAATTACAGATTATTCTTCCTGCGTGGACATAACTGTTCCAGATTTTTGGCGATATCTCAAAAACGCTACCACCTTTTGAAATAAAATTTTCACAGGTTAGTTTTATAGTATACATTTTTATTTAGATAGGATTGAAACAATTGAACGGTTCAAAAAGCTAAAGGTATACTTTGCCTTTAAAGATAGTTTAGCATCATTTCATGTGAATGAATAATAACCTGTACTATAACTATCTTTTTTTTTCATTGCAAAACAGCAACTTATAAAAAAAAAAATTAATACAAACATGATATCAATACACTCTGGTTTGTTTTAATTTGAGCCAATATTTTGGAAAAAATTAATGTCCAAAAACAGTGAGTTAAAACCAAATTAATGAGCCAGTTTTTACCTGTACTATATTTGCACTTTGAGTTCCTTTGCCCGAGCCTGGTGCTCCTAGAACAAAAATAACTATTGGTTTTGCTGCCATGGTTACAACTGTTGGACCTGTGCTTATCTGTGGTATTCAAGAAAAAAACGTCAACATGAAAAATGTGCTCAATAATTTGTGGTTCATTCACAACAAGGATTTTGTTTTTGACCACAAAACCTGTTAAAGTCATTTTATTTATTTGATTACACATCCAACAGCACAAATAGCGCCAATAACAGGATGAATAGGAAACGAGAAGAAATGCTCAGTTTTAGATGTGGGAGGAAAACCCCCCAATGGGGGAAAACCCACGCAATCAGGCAGGCACTGAAAATCCACATGCAAAGGCTTTGGTCTGAGGTGGGATTCGAACCGGGGTCCACAGAGGTGAAAGGCACTGGGAAAGAAACCGCTGAGCCAACCTGATCCCCTATGAAAGGCTGTCTCACTAAAATCTTTTCCTTTTCATCAACTTGCTAAGCAGATTTGTAACAGAAAAAAAAGGGTGTTATGTGTAATGTTGCCCTTTCAAAGTGAATTTACAATATTTTTTTCTTAAAAGCATAGATTCCGAACAGGGGGACTCCTGCCCCCTTGCCCACTTCCCTGCCGACATTATATATCGTCTTAAATTACCGAATTTATCGTCAAAATCTAGTGGTAGCCATACTTTTTAGAGTAACCTTTCAGAGTAATCTTTCAGAATGTAAGAGTAGACTGTAGAGTAAGAGTAGTACATAAGTAACATTAGTACCGGAGTAGAGTAGCCCTGGTAGGACGTCAGTCAGTGTACACTGACGTCCTGGGTATAAAGCGCCTCTACAATGCGAACATATTTTGAAGTAATGTTTTTTCATAATTTTACCTGATTTAAGAAGCTGAAATTCCATTCATATATTCTTTATGTCCGTAACTCACTATTGATGGGTCCAACAATAACAATTTCGTCCAGGAATGACATTATTCTAGCAAATAAGTCCGAGTTGTACACTACCGTTTTTATCAACGTGTACCAATTGACTGTGTAGGCTCAGGCGCGCATGCGCGACATGCGCCCTCTATCGTGGTTGCTATGCAAAGGACGCACATGCGCTGAAGCATTCACGTCTTGTCAGTTTCGGCCTGTCGCCGAGAATGCATAAATTTCCATTTTATTTCACAATAATGTCATCCAAGGATAAAATTGGCAATTCTGAATAGAGCAGGCGTAAGGTTCAGGACACAAGGAACATGTGAGTCAAGTTCCAGCTTCCTCAAAAAGGTAAAAATATGATAAAAAATGATTATAAATTTGTTCGCAATGGTACGGGACTTTTATACCCTGGACTCCGTCGCGTTGTATGCAATGGAGGAGTCCAACCTGGGCTACGTAGTACTAGTAGAGTTGACTGCAACTTCAGTAAAAAAAGTCCAACTGCCACTTTTTCACTCATTTAAGAAATAAAATATCTTATTTACTCAAATCAGATAATGTTTTTGGTAACAATCAATGAAAAAGTGGCAGTCAGATAGGGAAATGTTCTAGCAACTTCAACATGTTCATTCAAGGATTTCAACAGATTATTATGTTACATTGAATGAATGAGAAAGTTTATTGTTAAAAATGTTCATTAAAAATGTTAAAACAATTATTAATTTGGTTTTTGTTTCTGACCGAACAATTTTCCTGTTATCGGATCTGAAACTGATGACAACAGGATACTTTAACCATGGAGATCTATTTTCTACCCCAATTCTGTAACTTACCTTTGCTATACACGTACCCATACACGAAGTAAGCAATCTACTCAGCTTTAGCATTAATTAAACACCTCACGAAAACTACATGTACGTGGATTGGTGATCAAGACGAATACGTAATGCAATGTACTGTATGTATGATCTGTGTATTGTGTGTCCTACCCGTACCACCACATCACACCGTGTCCTTCCTTGGTTTTGCCGTCAGGTTCACGATATAGCGCCCTCTTCTGATATTAGGTCGCAAATTTTGTGGATCGTGGTGGTGGCGCCACGCGACGTGTCCGTGTGTGGCGAAATGGGGGAGCAAAGAAAGTAACTATTATGGGTGGGGCGCACAAAATTGCCCCAACCTGCACCGCCGCTGTTTATATCAGAGTCTAATTATTGTGTTCAGGTAGTTGTTTGCCATTTCGGTAACGAAAAGGCTAGAGTTTGTTATTTGTCGTAATCATTTTTAAAGTCTTTAAAGGTATCGTACACGTTTGGTAATGACTCAAAACAAATAATTATTACTTATTAGCATTGGTAACAAGCAACGGAGAGCTGTTCAAAAGCATTGCAGGAAACGACTCCCTCTGAAGTAACGTAGTTTTTGAGAAAGAGGTTATTTCTCACTAAAATAATAAAAACTTCTTGCAAGAAGTTTTTATCCTATCTGAAAGCACACAAATTTTACAACTAGGGTGTTTTTTCTTTCATCCTTGCAACTTCGATGACCAATATCATCGAGCCCAAATTTTTACAGGCTGCTTGTTATTTTATGCATATAATGCTGGGATACACCAAGTGAGAACACTGGTCTTTGACATTATTACCAAACGCGTTCAGTGCCTTTAAAGGCTTTATTTTTTGTAGTTTACTATCGTCTCATCACCAGAATATCCCACCACACAACCAATACTGTTGCCCCCTCCCCCACACCTCTCTACAACAACTATTATCAGCTAGAAATGGTTGTAAACTTGCGGGTACAACCATGTGTAAAATCTCTTTTGGGAGGAGTGTTGGCTCTAAAAAGAGCCGGTTTGGTCTCGACGTTTCGAACATGATACTCTGCTCGTCTTCTCCTGAAGACGAGCAGAGTATACTGTTCGAAACGTCTTCAACATGCTCACAAAATTGTAAAAAGACCTGCCATAAGAGGGCGTTTGGAAGTTTTTTGGCACACTCATTTTTTGGTAAAGAAATCGTATTTTCCCCATAAGTCCATATTTTGTGTTCAATGGGTAAACAACCGGGTTGCAATGACCCTTGCACGACATGAAACGCACCTCCACACAATATTATGCGACAATTTCCGCAATTTTGGGAACTGCAATCCCTTGTGTACATTTTGACTCCCAAAATGGCGGACAGGATAGGCGCAGGTGTAAGTAAGCTGCGCTTCGTGATTGGTCAATAAAGGGCGGCAATAAAATTGGCGGCTACACGGCTATTAGCCTTTTTGAGAAATGGTGGACACGTAGGAGTGCACTGTAGGATTTGGGTGTATACAGACAAATTTACCCTAATGAAACAGTGTTGTAGTAATGGGTCCGCCATAATTATCTCAAATAATGGCTTATACGGCTACGGCTGGATCGCCGTATCATGCGTTGAAGTATGGGACGTTTTTGGCAAAACCCTTAGCATCAGTCGTAGCCGTAGCCGCCACGGGATACGGTGTCCTAGGGAAACCTGTCTTTGGCTGGAGAAGGTTGAATCAAAAGAGAGCGCTATTTCAGAAGAAATTGTGTACACGCAGTTCGCCGTGGATGGACAGAATCTCGGGGGCAGGGCACACAGAATGTGCTGCCACAACGAACGGTGTGGACGGAGATTCTGTTCCCCCGGTGAGTCCCCCGGGCAACTTTACCTGGTTTTTTAGGGTACAACGTCCCCCGAGACAGTATCTCCTAGGATAAACTGTCTCTCGTTAGGTTATTCTGTCCGCCGCGGCGCGCCGTGCTCAACGGAGATTGTGTCCTCCAACGGAGAATATGTCCCCCAGGCACGAGCGTCCACCGACGGAACTAAATCAATACACTTGCTTTATTCACCTGGCTTTGCTGGTTTATAATAGAAGTATTATCTTATTGTTACTTATTTTAGTCAATAATTTTAAGCAAAGGAACATTTTTGTGTGTGGAGACTTTGAAAAGAAAAGTCTGCTGACAACAATTCACTGAGTGCGGCGCTGACGCCTGGGTCACTTTGCCCAAATTACGGACATTGCCCAGAATCCGGATAACTATGCATTTTTAGCGTTGGAATTTTCCGATTTATTTTTCGTACGATGGATTTCCGGTTTTGTCATCATTGCCCATTCTCATGCTTGATTTTATATAGTTAAAAGATTTCAAGTGTCGCACAGAGGCAAACCGTTAGGGAACAAATGTGAGAGGGGCCGGGGACAAATTCCCCTGGCGGACAGAAAACCCTGGGCGGGGGACACATTTCCCTAGGGGATTCTGTCCCCCCGGACCGCTGTGCGGGGGGACAGAATTCCCTGTGACAACGGCATAAAAATGACACCGGCACAACATCCTTGAGATTTGTTTTTATATAGAGCCACTTTAAGGCCTACTTTATAGCCTAATAGGCTATCCTACAGGATGTATAATGAGCTCAGAATAATATTTGTTTTGTTCTTATTTATTGTTTACTTTAGTTTTAATACTAGATCTGATTTAAATTTCTTTATTCGTAATGTTTCTTGTGTATACAGTACTGAAAAACTGCATGATATTGTATGTTGTGCAATTAAAATGATGTAGATTTTTAGACTCTTATAACACTACCGGTTCATTTCCAAAAATAAATTCAATTCAATTCAAACTAACATTGTTTCCATACTTCATGAACATTTCCAAAAAATACATAATCAGAAAAAACCCAAAAGGTGATTTAAAGAATGTCACAAATAGCCCAATTACAACAAGCTCAATCAATGTACGTACAGCTTGATGGAAGAAAAAGTTCATAATAAATACAAAAAATGTGCATCCCTTATTTATAGCCTTTCGACAAGGCAGCGAAAGGCAGCGAAATTCCAAACAAATCATAAAAGCGAGGGGGTCACGTCAGCATACATCAGCGGTTAACCTTTCATAATTTTACTTATAATCATTTGCATACAAATTATGAATAATTTATGTTGGAATATTTATGAATAATTCAACAGAAAAATTCAGCATGTGTTCTTCCCTTCCAATTCAATTACGCTTCGCGGCTAGCTACACAGCTTTGTTTAAACCACGAAGGCCTTGAAGAAAGGCTAGTCTCGTTAATAAGAACAAATAATAATCTGGAAAGAGGGCGCTTTATTATTAAAGTCACAGACTGGTCCCAGATAGTCGACCGCGTGGTCTGCTTTGATTGGTCTGTTATTGTCACTACTTATGGGAGCAACCAATCAGAGGGAGCCATCTGGACGTACACTCACGTGTGATCCATTCGCATGTTGTACGTGTACACAAAAAACCACACATATCGCCGGTGGAATTTACATCATTTCAGCGCACAGAGGCCGCGGTTAAGGGGAGCACTTTTCCACTTTTTCAGGGCAAACAACCGCCACGAAATACTCATAAACATGAGTAATTTAAAGTGTTTGTTGTTTTGTGTTATTGCTGTGTCACTCTCAAGAGCTGACGTTTTCTTTCAAGAGCAATTTGATGGTAAGATGTTTTCAAGTTTTAACATTAACCACTCTAACGTTAACGGTCTAAAAAAATTGTTGAGGTTTTGTATGTAATCGGATCTGTGTATGAATGAATATTATGATGATTGGTGATGATAGATAATGTATTATGAGCTATAATAAGTATAAGATACTGCTTCACGACTTCCAGACTTTTGGGAGTAGGGCAGTCATGATGAAGATTTCAGTATTTTCTTGTGGGAAATAGGCCTATGCAGCTAGATTCTTCATCTTTTTTCCTGTCCCTTCCTCTTCCACCATCCATGGTCCATCTGCATCTGCCTGCTTCCTATCCTTTATTATGACACTGAGCATGGACTGAGATAGTTAGGAATAGTCCTTCCGACTCGTGTGACCAACCCTGCGTTGATGAGTGTCTGGCGAGTTCATGGAGAAATAAAGGGTTGGGGGTGGCTCCCCTACAGTCTTGGCATCAGTGAATATTGATTGTGAATGTTCACTTTTTTTTGACATCATTTTATAAGCCTGGTTCATACTTCACGGTAATTGCAAAACCGAAGCGAATTTCCTGGCGTCACAATTTGGAGACAGCGCTATTTTTTGCGTCACATAATTTTGCTTAGCATTTGCTTTTGCTTGAAGTATTAACCAGGCTTTAGTTTTCATCTTTCTTTGTATTCTATTAAAGTATTGCTCTTGACTGCCCAATTTCCTCCCCTTTTTTTTTTTTAGGTAATTAATGTTTTCTTTGCACGAAGACAAAGTAGGCTAGCAGCATTGACAGAAAGACGAACTTTCCAAATTTCTCCCAATCTTCTAGAAAATGTGCCAATGGCAACGTCAATTTCTAGTTTGTTGTGGCATGTGTGTGTTGGACTTTGGAATAGAATAGTTTAGAAGGGTGTGGTCATTGCAGGTTATTAAACATAAAGCAGAAAGTTTTGTGAAATATACCCTGTAAAGTATAAAGCTATGGCCTTTCAATATGGCACGTCCCTTGGACCAAGGAGGTGAATAGCTACAGTACGACAGACCATGGATTAAAATTTGGCTTGAATTTGTTTCGTTTTTTGTATTTTTGTTTAAATATTTTTTTAAACATTTTAAATGTACCCAATTGCACCCTCTTTTCACACAATTGATCTTTCATACTTATATGGCAATAGAAACGCAATTTAAATATAACAAAAGTAAAATAAAGTGTACGCTGTAATTAACTTTAAAAGAACGTAATCAGGTTTTTCAAAAGTTCAAGTTTTCAAACCTTGTGGTTTTCATGAACTTGGAGCCTGTGATGGGTAAATTCATGGATGTAATTCTAAACATCAATTCTAATATAAAAATATATTCTTCATTGAATAATCCGCTAGACAGCTGGGGTGTTGGCACTGAAGTCATTATGCAAAAATATTGAGATATGATTTATTATGTACATGTGTAATTAACTGATTTTAGTAGACTGCTACTGAAAGCAGAGCTGCCAACTCTCCCAGATTCTGCTGAAAGTTCCCTGAAAATAAAGCAATCTTTCCATGTTCTGATGAACAAATTTTTGCGAAACTTGAACAGTCATGGGAGACTCAAGTAGGGACATGTGAGTGACTAAAGTTTATCTAATTGTCCTTGGAAATTTGTGCAAAATTTGTAAACAATTGAAATTAACCATGGGCCCACTTTTAAAGAGCTGCTTAAGCAGAAAATAATTGCTCAAACAAATTCTGCTAAGCAAAAGTAAGCAGGTTACCAGTTACACATATGGTACATTTGACATGGTATTTTGGCTGGTAATCTTACACTGGTAATCACAATTTTGTTGTGCCTAGCAACTTTTTGTGCTTAAGCAGCTCTATGAAATTGAGCCCTGGTATGTTTGCTGCCACCTACATGTAGCATTCCAAATCTCTTATCTACCATTATGGTGTACAGTACCTATGGTTTTGTCTGAGAGCATGAGATACATTTTTTTTCCTGGGTCCAATTTCATAGAGCTGTTTAAGCACAAAATGTAGCTAAGCACAAAATAATTATGCCTCCCAGAATAAGGTTACCAACCAAAATACCATTTCACATTATGTACCATTTGTGGCTGGTATCCTGCTCCTTGAGGCTTAGCAGAAAATTGTTATGCAATATTTCCTGCTTAAGCAGCTTTAAGAAATTGGGCCCAGATCTTTGGCATTTTATGTTGGTCTTACATTTTGATTTAAAGCATGTACCGTAAGGTGCTGGGAAATTGTTATCTATCATCGTCCACATCAGCCCTTTGCAGGTCCCCATTTATACTCCTGGGTAAAGAGAAGCAAACTATGGTAAGGTGTCTTGTTCATGGACACAAATGCCATGTTTGACCAGTCGGTGGGATTCGAACCCACAATTCTGATGACTCGGCCACCAGGGCCCAATTTCATAGAGCTGATTACAAAAGCACAAAATGTAGCTAAGCACAATAAAATTATGCTTACCAGAGTAAGGTCACCAACCAAAATACCATTTCACGTACCATTTGTGGCTGGTATCCTGCTCATTGATGCTCAGCAGAAAATTGTTAAGCAATGTTTTCTGCTTAAGCAGCTCCATGAAATTTGGCCCTGAACTTGATTCCAGTGCGTCAGACTGCTCATTCAAGGCTCCTTAAAGGGGCACTGTCAACGTGATCAAAGCAGGCCTGTGGCTTTACATACATGTAGAATTATAAACTCTCACCCAGTTGTTACACGCGCACGTGCAGACCCTTCAAACATATGATGCAGAGGGAGGGTGCACGTATGCAGTAAGTGGGTGAGAGTTCATAATTCCATGTAGAGCCACAGGCCTGCTTTGATCATGACAACACAGCCCCTTTAAGTATACATTTAATCTTATATTTAACTAATTCTGTTTTTTACCCCCCCCCCTCCTTTTTTTCTAACAGATGACTGGGAGGAAAGATGGGTGAACTCTGAACATAGAGATGGATTAGGAAAATTCAAATTGTCAGCTGGAAAATTTTTCAATGATGCTGAGAAAGACAAAGGTAAGTTTCTGTCATTTATGTCCGTGCCTGCATGTAAAATAAAAACTTGATACACTTTGTGTTTCCTAATTTTCATATTAAAACACTGAACCCATTTCCACTGTAAATAATGCAAAACAACAACAAATTTGGAAAAGTATACATACAGAGTGCCCATATTTACCAAGACCAGGCTTTTCCCATGCACAACCTAGTGTATCGGGCCGATACGCGAAAAATTGCGCGCCAATATGCCCCCCAAAAATTTAAAATTTAATACGGTAGTTTCACAAAAAAACATGACAAAAAAACCATATAGAACCAAATTGCACAGAAGGGCTTTGAAAACCAAGTAAAACACTAAGTAGAAAACATTCTGAAAACCTTGTTTCAATTCAGCGCGATTCGGCCAAACATCCCAAAATTTTTGCCAAGAATGCCCAACAGTTTTGAAAAAACCTGGGGAGAACCCTGAAGACTGAAAAACAGTATTAACTAATGTTTCACTTGTATAATTTTATGGAAAAGAAGTACATGTATAGATAAGTCTGTATTCAACTGGGTGTCTTCCTTGTACCTTGATAATACCACAAAGAAATTATTTTGGCAAAACTTTGGTTGGAATCGCAAAAATTAACAAAAGGTTGAGTCTCCAACATGGGGTTTTAATCCATTATACTCGCAAACTCACATTACAAGACTAGAAGCATAGTAAATAAGTCCCCATATTGAGACTGATTATAATAATAAGAGAGAAAGATAGATTGCGGTTGGGTTTATTACCATGGTAACACGTCACTGCTTTCCCATCAAAGGAAAAATAAACGTTACCTTCTTTGTATGTGACAATTCATGCTTTAGATGCAATACGGTAATTACAGCCGCCAACTCTTCCTGATAATAAACCAATCTTTCCATGGCCTGATGAACAAATTTGAAAATCTCCCCTGATTGTGGAAACCTTTTCCCTGTGTTCTTGAATGTAATTCTAAATATCTCCCTGATTGCAAGATGCAAATGTTGACAGCTCTGAGTGTTTGTTACGACATGTATAAAATGCATTAGTAGTACATTACATGTATTTCACGCTCACTCGACTTCAATACTAATTATTTTGAGAAATGTCTCTAAAACTCTAAGTGGTTTCCGCATAAGAAGAAAAACTACATGACATAAATTAGCGGCATGAAGAGAAACAGTTAGAAATTGACAAAATGAAAACTCCACACAATACATGAAGATATATATTTTGTTTCAGGCCTGGAATTACCCTGAGGCCACGGCCTCTGTTGCCCTTGGCCTTGGTGCCCCTTCAAAAGTTTCCCATAGACTACTTTAAGATTTTTCAATGGAAGTGCCTAAAGTAGTCTATGGCCTTGCCCTCTCAAAGATGAAATTCCAGGCCGGTTGTTTACATTGTTTGATGTGCATATTCAGGATAAAAGACTTGAAAATTGCTTCAAAAAACAGGAGTGTTAACAGATAATTTTATATTCATTAAAGTTATATAATACGATAAGCATATTTTCTATTGATAAGCCAGCATGCTAAGTTCAAATTCACCATCATTTCTAAACCCACTACAGTTCTTGAGTGGCATTTCACTGGCACCCTACAGAATTCAACATGGAACAAAAATAACACCAGGGCTTGAAATTTTACACTGGCCCATAGGCCCCGAGGCCAATTGAAGTTAGCATCGGGCCAGTAAACTCATGGCTGGACATCTTGAACAAAACAAAATTGTGTTCAAATGTTGATTTTTCAGTCTGATGATATGTAGATCTTTCAATAAGATAAATGAGATAAATCTTCTCTTAGTGATTGTTCAATTAAAAGCAGTAATGTTAAACTGTGTAGAGAGTTTTCCTCATTTTGATTCTGGTCTTGTAAAAGAAATTCTGGTCCAGTAAAAATATTGAGCTACAAGCCCTGGAGTCTTGTGGATTTTCCCCAAAAATTTCAAGCCTTGAACACAAATAGACCTGCTGGGAATCACAAAGGTTCCAATCTCTGCGCAGAGCAGTTAAAGGAATGACCATTTCCCTTTTCAATTAGAAAGCTAAAAATTACAATTATGGACAAAAATAAGGGCCAAAGGTCAAAAAACCATGAGTAAGAGAAGCATAGTGTTAGCCAGAGGGGTGTCTGGGTGTCTTTTGGACACCCTGTTTTAAATTTAGACACCCTGTTTCATCTGTCATTTACATATAAATGTATTGTACATTTTGTAAGTGAAGAATTTGGACACCCATTTTTTTAAATCTAGCAAATTTTGACACCCTTTTACCAAATTCTGGCTAAAACCTTGAAGAGAAGCAATGACTAGCCTGGCTCAGAACAAATTCCAAGTCTGCAATTAAGAAACCTGGGTAATACACGTATGCCTGTAGATTTTCTTTCACAGGACTCGGGAGTATTTGCACACATCGGTGTATGGGTAAAACCAAATAATATTCTATTAAACATTATCCTGAGTATTTTGTGAATGACAGTCAGTGTAATTCCTGTCTATTTCAGGAATTCAGACCAGTCAAGATGCCAAGTTCTACGCCCTGTCGGCCAAGTTCGACTCCTTCAGCAACGAGGGCAAAGATCTTGTGGTTCAGTTTTCCGTCAAGCACGAGCAGAAGATCGACTGCGGAGGAGGCTACGTCAAAATATTCCCCAGTGACTTGGACCAGAAAGACATGCATGGAGATTCACCATACAATGTAATGTTCGGTAAGTAAAAAACTTCAAACCATTGCTTTAATGATAAAATATGCATAAGTTTTAAGAGTGTTTTCCCCGTGTAATCGGTGTGTCACGGTTTTCAACTGGATATTGAGGAAATCTCAGCTAATCTGCGGATTTGAACCAAGTCAGAGCTGCCAACTCGCCCCGATTCGGCAGAAAGTTCCCTGAAAATACACCAATCTGTCCATGTTCTGATGAACAAATTTGGAAAGTCTCCCTGATGGTTGAAACCTTTTCCCCTATTGTGTTGAATGTAATTCTAAGGTATCTCCCTGATTGTTGTACAAAATCTTCTAGTCCACCTTGTCGGGCTGTTAATGGCTCTCTTTCAACAGCGGTCTTATAATAGTCGCCATTACAGCCCACCATCTATACATGTTTAAAATGGTAAGTTTTCAAAGTACGAAGCCAGTCGTACCACTTTGATTGCAAATATCGCCCTCTTATAAACATTGTATATTGCTCAGCCTACTTACTTCACCATATTCCTTACATTTGTGGAATTACTATGATACAAACAGATTAATTCATCGAGATATGGTGTTTTAAAAATGATGAATATAAAAACCCACAGAAAACGGTTGGCTGAAAATCTCCCTGATTGCAAGAAACAAATGTTGGCAGCTCTGCCGAATTAGAAAAGAGGGAGAAGGGATGGAAATTTACTTTTGAAAGTTTTTTTGTTGGCACAAAGACTTTGCTTTTGATTGGTGACATGATGAAATGGCTTTATTTACAAACCATCTTTCGGGGCTGAGTTATGCTGATGATTTGCCACCTTCCTGATCACCAATAAAACATTTTCCTACCTTATTATAAAGCCATCTGTGTCAAAGCTCAACTATCTTTAACTGAAATATTTGCGTTTGTTTTCTGAAAAGGACCTGATATCTGTGGTCCTGGCACTAAGAAAGTCCACGTCATCTTCAGCTACAAGGGCAAAAATCTGCTTATCAAGAAAGATATTCGATGCAAGGTAAGGAGTAACAATAGTTTTATTTGTGTAACTTGTGCTAAAATTATGGATGGCCGTTATAACGGTGCAGCCATTTTTTTTATACATTTTTTTTCCAATCAAAATTTGACTGAGGACAGAAAAGTGTCTGGATCTCATCAATTTGAATCCGATGAGAATTGCAGTTGCTGGTGAGGTGATGAAATGGCGTCATATTATTAACCATCTTTCGGGGCTGAGTCATATTGATGTTTGGCCACTATCTGATCACCAAATGCATGTACTGAAAGGAATTCTTCATCTTTGAGAGGGCAAGGCCGTTTTCATGTTGCAAAAGGGCACTTCCGTCGGGAAAATCTTAAAAGTCTATGGGAAACTTTTGAAGGGGCACCATGGCCAAGACCAGGGGCAACAGAGGCCGTGGTCTTTGGTAAGTCCTGGGGTCGATTTCACAAAACTCTTCCTAACTTAGGACTAGTCCTAGGCAATGCTAAGAGATAGGACTAGTCTTAAGTTAGGACCAGTACTTAAGACTAGTCCTATCTCTTAGCATTGCCTAGGACTAGTCCTAAGTTAGGAAGAGTTTTGTGGAATCGACTCCATGCCTGCTCTGAAGGAATGCAATTTCTGATGTAACAATTGTTTCAATGTAAACGCAACTGAAGTTGGCACGAGTAAAAAGCTTTTTGGTAAATGACATTCACTGTGTTCTATCAATAATCGTCTTTCCATTCTCCTACAACACACACAGGATGATGAACTGACTCATTTATACACGCTCATCTTGCGTTCTGACAACACATACGAAGTGCGCATTGACAACAAGAAGGTCGAGTCGGGCAACTTGGAGGACGACTGGGACTTCTTGCCACCCAAGAAGATCAAGGACCCCGAGGCTAAGAAGCCAGAAGACTGGGACGAGAGAGAGAAGATTGACGACCCTGAGGATACTAAACCAGAGGTAAGAAAAGTTTCTCAGGGGGCCTTTAAAACCCTCTGCAGTGAAGGATGTTGTCAGCACTTGCTGACATAATATTACCATTCTCATAACCACATCGTCAGGCTTGCGAGCTGCAGTGATTAGATTCACTTATGTGGCATCGTTAGTTCCATTACCAGAAATTTATAATCATAATAATATTAGCCTGCCATCCTTTTTAAGTTGTTTATATGTCATTGTTTTCCCTCATATCAGGATTATGACAAGCCAGAATTCATCCCGGACCCTGATGCAGAGAAGCCTGAGGATTGGGACGATGAAATGGATGGGGAGTGGGAACCACCGATGATCAACAACCCTGAATTCCAGGTACGTTCTTACAATCATTGATATCTCAAACTCATTTTACAATGTTTGACGTAAGTGTTCTTGAACAGAAACGCACACAAAAATTAGGAATCTGTTTTAGCTTGACATGCTGACCACGATGATGGAGAGTGTTCAGTATTCATGGTTAGGTATTTGTTACTTTCAAAAGAAAATTTGTTGCCTTTAGTTCGCAAGAATTTTTTTTAACTTCCGAGTAAAGCATGGTATACCCAGCTTAGAACCATTTTTGGGTAGAGTTTACCATAGATATAAATGGGTTCTGATGAAACTTTGGTTATTGTGACAATGGGTGGTCGGGTTTGCGGAGTGGTATTTTTCCTTGCCTTCCACCTCTGGAACCCTACCTGATTGTGTGGGTTTTCCCCTGGAATAATTCTCTTGGTTTTCGTCTCACATATAAAATTTGTTGTCTTCTCTCCATGGGGTTCTTGGCTAGTACAGTGATTAAGTTTGCTTTTCTGTGAGTCCTGGGCTTCACAACCAGAACTAATGAACAAATAAACAATGGCTAATGCATGCATGCACATTTTGTTTTTTTGGTTTGTGCCAAAGCGAAAAAAGACCTTTCTAATGGTGCAGCCAGAGCTGCCAACTCTCCCTGATTCTGCGGTATTCCCTATTATGTTGAATGTAATTCTAAATATCTCCCTGATTGTTGGACAAAATCTCCCTGATTGCAAGATGTAAATGTTGGCAGCTCTGGGTGCAACTGTCTTCTTCTTTTTTTAAGTCAATGCAATCTGACTAAGAGTCTGGATCCCTTTTTGATACGCTAAGAATCAGATGAGAATTGCAGGTACTGGTGAGGTGATGAAATGGCTTCATATTATTAACCATCTTTCGGGGCTGAGTCATACTGATGTTTGGCCACTTTCTGATCACCAAATAAATGTACGCAAATCCATCGAAGGAATTCATTTTCTGACAAATCATAGGAAATAATGCCAGGGTCAGTATTGCCAAAACAAAAGAAATGTTGTCCGAGTGATAGTCCAAGAAGGACTTTGCATAGTATCACTAAATGTGTGTGGATTGGTCTTGGGATCCCCCAGAACCATGTTGTTTTTGGACCACCTAGGTAAAATGTCAAGAAACGGAATGGCTTTCGGGGTGTTTGTGTTTTAACAAACACAACTTTTCTGGTTCTAATTAAAGTTCTGTTGCAGACTTTTCAGCAAGTTTTTCACATTGTATTTCAGGGAGAATGGAAGCCCAAACAGATCGATAACCCAGACTTCAAAGGTAAATGGATCCATCCAGAAATTGACAACCCAGAGTACGAAGCTGACGATGCACTTTACAAATACGAAGACTTTGGTGTATTAGGATTTGATTTATGGCAGGTATGTGAAAAAATTTCCAATTTGCGGGATAGAGCCTTCAGCAAGGGGGGAAACAAACAAACAAAAACTCAGTTTGAAGCTCTCTGTGATCGACATACTGTAAATCTAATGTTTGCAACAAATAACCCTAATGTCTATGTCAGATTGTCTACTGAAAGAATGTTGGGTTGAACAAAGAAAAATTGACTAGAGCGGGACGTGAACCTGCAAAAATAAATTGATTAACAGGCTTTGAAAAAACGGAATTATTTGATAATATATTTGATACTTCCTTGCAAGAGTTTCTTTCAATGGAAACCATCTGTAGAAGCTTGGGTTGTATTAATGTTTAGTTTGTCAGGCCTGGAATTACACGGAGGCCTCTGTTGCCCCTGGTCTTGGCCTCGGTTCCCCTTCAAAAGTTTCTCATAGACTGAAAGATTTTCCAATAGAAGAAGTGCCCTTTAAAGGCATCGTACATGTTTGGTAATGACTCTGATAATTAATGGCAACAAAAACTTACCTTGTAAGAAGTACAGCAGCTTTGGATAGTATAATGCATTTTGAGAAACTTTTCACTTCGAAGTACTGCGGTTATGAAAAAATATATCACTTTTTATCCCCAAAACATTTGAATTTGAGAAGCGTTTTGCGTAATGCTTCTCATTGTGTGTATTCCAGTGCAGATTATTCTTCCTGCATGGACATAACAGCTCCAGATTTTCGGCAATATCTCAAAAAACGCTTCTACCTTTTGAAATGAAATTTTCACAGGCTAGTTTTATGGTATATATCTACAACTGTATAGGTTTGAAACAAACAATAGGCTCCAATTACCAAACGTGTACAATGCCTTTAAAAAATGAAAATTGCCCTGCCCTTTCAAAGATGAAGTTCCAGAACTGACATGTAGTGAATGCATGAATGTATTC
>CM037462.1:5734317-5772317 GCA_021014325.1 Plazaster borealis
AGTAGGAGAAATTGCAATTACTTTGTTATTACACTTTTTCAAGTAACTTTAATGGTCTTCAAATTTACCACAGGTTCATCAGCTCTCACTGCAAAACGATTCAAGCTTGCAATTGATCAGCAAGTTGTAAACAACAACATCTCCTCCCCAATGCAAGCCCTCTGCATGATGTTTGCCTCTTTCTACAATTACAATGTTCATTACCCCACTGAAGCCCAAGCAACGCTGGAGCTGTTACAACTAGTCCGGTGGCTTAGGGCCAATTTTGGGCAAAATCGTGACACGCTGGATTAAAGCGCCAAATTTTGTACAGTTATTCTCTAGGTCCCATAGAACCATTCTAGAGGGGTTGCCCGGTTTGGGTGACCTAGGTCAAGGTCAGGCCGAGGTCAAAGTTCACATGGTGTAAATACTGTACAAATGAAGATACAATTGCAAATCAAGGTTTTTGTGCATACCACCTCCAACCTAAAATGAGACTAAAGTACTAATTTAAGCTCAGTAACCTTATTATGCCCCATAGACCCGTTGAAGAGGCGATGTCTAGTGTCAGTGGCCTAGGTCAAGGTTAGGCTGAGGTCAAAGTTCACATGGTGTAAACACTGTATAAATGAAGATACGATTGCAAATCAAGGTTTTTGTGCATACCACCTCCAACCTAAAATGAGACTAAAGTACTAATTTAAGCTCAGTACCTTATTATGCCCCATAGACCCGTTGAAGAGGCGATGTCTAGTGTTAGTGGCCTAGGTCAAGTTTAGGCTGAGGTCAAAGTTCGCATGGTGTAAACTGTATAAATGAAGATACGATTGCAAATCAAGGATGATTCGCTGGGAAGAGGAAGGCTTCAGTTGATGTGGGAAACGCACCCCTGCATCCCAAGATGACTTAATTCACGTTTTCACAAAAAGAGCTGGATGAAGGCCAAGCTGGTAATCAGTCGAGAAGAAGACCTCAGCAACATCATCCTCATACTAGGTGCCTCCAACTCAGCAATGTCTTACCTCGGAAGCATCGGGCACTTCATGAGGTCAAGTGGCCTATAAACACTGCTTGAGCTCATCTACGCTGGCAACACGGTCACCTATATCCTCAGAAGGAAGGCGTATGGTGGATGTTGCTCTAAACGCAATCCTTGTGAAGAAGATGACCGCACAATAAGAATACTATAGTTGACAATGCTCTAAAGAGGTTTGATGAGGCATGCAACAATAGGGAGGCAACAACGGGGAGGCAACAACAGGGGAGGCAACATCGGAGGAGGCAACATCGAGGAGGCAACAACGGAGGTAGCAACATCGGGGAGGCAACAACGGAGGAGGCAACATCGGGGAGGCAACAATGGGGGAAGCAACATCTGGGGAGGCAACAACAGGGGAAGGCAACAACAGGGGAGGCAACAATGGGGAGGCAACAACGGGGGAGGCAACACCGAGGAGGCAACAACGGAGGAGGCAACATCGAGGAGGCAACAACGGAGGAGGCAATATCGGGGAGGCAACAACGGAATAGGCAACAACAGGGGAGGCAACAACGGAGGAGGCAACATCGGGGAGGCAACAACAGGGGAGGCAACAATGGGGGGGGGGCAACAACTGAGAAGGTAACATCGGGGAGGCAACAACAGATGAGTCAGCATCGGGGAGGCAACAACGGGGGAGGCAACAACGGAGGAGGCAACATCGAGGAGGCAACATCGAGGAGGCAACAACGGAGGAGGCAACAACGGGGAGGCAAAACTGGGGAGCCAACAACTGATCTAATCATTGAGCAGGCAACAACCGAGGAGGCAACATCGGGGAGGCAACAACAGATGAGTCAGCATCGGGGAGGCAACAACGGGGGAGGCAACAACGGAGGAGGCAACACCGAGGAGGCAACAACGGAGGAGGCAACATCGAGGAGGCAACAACGGAGGAGGCAATATCGGGGAGGCAACAACGGAGGAGGCAACAACAGGGGAGGCAACAACGGAGGAGGCAACATCGGGGAGGCAACAACAGGGGAGGCAACAATGGGGGGGGGGGGGGCAACAACTGAGAAGGTAACATCGGGGAGGCAACAACCGAGGAGGCAACATCGGGGAGGCAACAACAGATGAGTCAGCATCGGGGAGGCAACAACGGGGGAGGCAACAACGGAGGAGGCAACATCGAGGAGGCAACATCGAGGAGGCAACAACGGAGGAGGCAACAACGGGGAGGCAAAACTGGGGAGCCAACAACTGATCTAATCATTGAGCAGGCTTTAATGGGGTCAGTCAAGAGCAAGGGTGGAATCCCACATGGACGGGGGATGGATGAAGCACAGCGGACAAGGTGGCTACTGACAATGCCTGATTATGCTTAGATAGAAACAGAGATGGAGAAGCTGAGTAGCTACAACAATGCAACAAGCCAAATCAGTGCCAGTACAGTGAAGCGAGATATGGCAGAGACAGCAATCATTCTTGAGTACCTAGAAAGCCATAATCAATTTGAAAAGAATGACTGTCTCTATGACATATCATCAGGCATCGCATCAAGTGTGTACAACGTCCACATGGCTGAAAATATAGACAAGTCTATCATTATTATTATTATTATTATTATTATTATTATTATTATTATTATTATTTATTAACCAGCATGGAAGGCGAACAGATTACACAGAATCAAGTGAAAGTAACGGGAGCAAAGATGATTTCTGATGGAGAGGTAGTAGCCGTCGATCCCCAGCTGCTTTTCCAGCGACTTCTTATAGTTGCCAACAACAGTGATATTGACCTGCATGAAGTTTTTTAAATATGAGCTGTCTTTATATCCACAATAACTCTTCACAAAAGAAGGCCTGCTGAACTCTCCCAAACCAAAACTTGCAGACTTGTCAAACCCTGTGAAGGTACTCCACAGTTCCTGAAGCAGAGTGCAGCGGTCTGGATGGTGGCTCCCTTCTACAATGTTTGCCATGGACACAGGGACAAATATACCGACGACAGATAATCAACACATACATCAGCATGGTGAAACCATATGCCAATATCGTAGTTTTTGATGGGTAGGCCTACCTGCAAGAAACCACCAAGACATAACTCATCAACGGCGGCATGGTCAATCTTCAGCCAAAGTCAGAATGTACCTTGATCTGCCACCCAAAATGGTTGCAAAGAGTCTCAAGAGTGTCGTCATCAAACGACTACCCCAACAGATGATGCTGCAAAGTACCACTCATACAGGGTATACTTAAAGACCCAAGTGTGGACCTGGGGCCGATTTCACTAACGTCTATGTTTGCGATCATCGCTAACACACTTGCGATGAGATCGCAAACCTCAAATCCATCGCAATTGCGATGTCGCTAATTCTGCGTTTCACTAAAGTCATCGCTAGTCATCGGAATTGCGATGACTTAAACATGAAAATAAATGTCTTGTACGAGGCTAAAACTTGTGGCCTTTGATGACATGACCTTTGACATGACCATGACTGAAAAAAGCGGCCCGGTTAAAAATGGCTTCGTATTCTGCTCCGTGTACTTCGGCCGACGTCGCTGGCAAGTCAACTGATTCCTGTAAGAAGCAAACGGTAGGTTAAAATGCAAAAAAAAAAAAAAATGAAACGCATGTAGGATTATTGTTTATATTTTTGTTAACTTGTGTGTGAAAAGGCTGTTCAGAATGTTGTGAATTAAAAACACAGGCTAAGATTAAAATACTCGGTACGTCCATTGATCATCATGGTTACGGTACTAGGTTACGGTACGACAACACGTACACAACAATGTTGTTTGTGGTGAACATGTACGTGTTTAGTGCATGCGAGCACAGTGTCACTGTTGTGCAGATAAATACTAGGCTACAGGACGTGTCAGTGTAGTCTAGCTAGAGTATACCGTTCGTTGACAACGTTGTAGAAATAGCAAATTATTACTATTTTAATTTTTATGAAGCTTACTAAAGTATAGTATTACTGCTTACATACCTCCACCATGATTCTACGAACACGATCCAGATCCACTCGCTCGTGTTTTTTTTACTTGTCACTGTCAATACTTTACCTACCCTTGCCCAAAAGTTTCCCTCGCTCATCTCTTCTCAAAACTGAATGTGAATGTTCACTTAACTTGCTAGGTCACATCACGTCAGTTGGTTATTGTTTGTAGGCAGTTTATTCAGGCCCGTAGTTGCACATTACGAATTAAAACTTTGCATTTTTTCCCCCTTAATCTTTTGTATATATTTTTAAAAATAAATGAAGAATCTCAGATCGCCAGAATCTCTGAGCAAACCTCTATTCAATCATCATTTATTGGCAGCCATAACATTAATAATCAAGCCAGAACAAAATCTTGTTTTTGATCAATGTACTCAACAATCAAGTATTAGTGACACACCAGGAATATAAACTTAGCCCCCCCCCCTTAAAAAAATAAATAACACAAAACAAAAAACGATGGTCCTCCTCATTCAGAAACCCATGTCACTCACTGATATTACAAATTGCAAGTGTGCAGAGGGCCAACAAGCCAGGGAGGGGGAGGGGTGGGGGGAGCTTATCACAGTGTAGCACTAGATTGTTATGGAATATGGAGCAGCAGTATTTTGGACCCTTAATAACTTTTATAAAAAAGGCCTACTTTAGTTGTAATAATTTATTACGTATTTATTATTAATTAGATATTAAGTTTATACCAAATATTATGTGTCTTATCACTATATGAATATGGTTATTTTCCGGATTGCAGAATTTTTACTGAGGTGAGATTTAGTAATATTGACAAAGTATCCAATGAATTGTAGGTTTCGTATGTTATTTTTTCTTTATATGAAAATGCTACAGTCGTGAAGATTTTGATTATTTACACAATAAAACTGTTGCAAATTACTGTAACAGGATTGTTGATGCTTTGTTTTTTATTCCCTCATTAAATTAGAAATCAAGACAAAAGAGATGGGAGGAATGGGAAACCATTGCCTTGGCCAACTTCGTCAAGGACAATGCCAGGGAGCTGTTTGGCAGCAGTGGTGGTGCTGCTGTGAAAAGTGTGAAGCGCAAAGCCTGGCTCCAATGTGAGCAGAAGCTCAGGGCAGCTGGTGGCCCAGATCATGGTGGCTGGGAAATCATCAGAAAAAAATGGACTGATGTTAGCTACAGAGCGAAAGTCTACAGTAGGAAAATTCAGGGGAGAAACGTGACAGGTACGGTTTTTAATAAATTTGTTTATCTTCCAGTAGGCTTAAATCCTTGATTCTGATTGGTTTATCCATAGCAACAAGAGTGTGATATTATAAGTTATCACACAAGCACGAGTGGAATACGGAAAAATATAGTGCTTCTGCGTCCCATATCTAACAAGGTCGAAACGAGGCCGAAGGCCAATTTGGATATGGGACGCAGACGCGCTATATGTTTTTGTAGTCCACGAGCGCCGTGTAATAACGTATTTATCTTCAAGCAAACTTGGTGCGCAGTTAGAACACACAAGACGCAGGTCGTGATATGGATGGAGGATTAGGATTATTGCAACTAGCCCTAATTTTCGAAAATGGCAAAATACAATATTCTGTTCATTAATCTAAACAAGTATGGTGAAAATGACATACACAATTTTTGATGAAAAAATGTATATTTGTAAGATATTGACCAATCAGCATCAATGATTTCAGTTCACTGTTTAGGTGCTAATGAGAATGTTGTTTGAATATTTAGCAAACTTTAAATTTTCCTCTAACTTAGGAGGTGGAAAACAACCGGACAAGAATCCAGCAATGGAGGCTGTCCTCAACGCCTTGCCGGATGAGGTAGCCAAGGGCATTGTCCCCCTCGGCGCCTGTGAAACCAAACCAAAGGTAAAGAACAGCTTTGTGTGTCATGTTGGGTTTATAAGATATGCTGTGGGTTACGAGCTAAACACCAGTAAAACCTGCTTTTCTTAATTCTGACATTTGTATCTGTTGTCAACCAATAGCTTATATAGATGGATTGCAATACGCGTCATCGACCGCCATCTTTGATGTATTTTACACGTGAAAAGTGCACGCGTGTACGCGCTGCGCGTGACTCTCTTGCACTTTTCAAGTGTAAAATACATCAAAGCTGGCGGTCGATGACGCGTACTGCAATCCATCTATTGTGATGAATCACTAACTACAAGTTCAATTATTGGTTTCAACTGTGTGATGCAAAGGCATTGTTAAGTGGGCGGGTCTAAAAACCTACTGGGATTTGATAGGTTAAAATATGGGCAATGCTTTAACACTGTCACATATACTTGTATTATGGATGTTGGCCTATAAAAGGGCAGAGCTGTGTGAATAAACCTCACTTCTCCATCAGGTGGGACCAAAGAAGTCAAGCTAATCTCCCGTGTCTTAATTAATTGTTGATTGTGTGATTATTGGTAGCCTAGTACAGGGGTGTGCCCCACAGTGATCCGCACCAAATCCCCAACTAATCAGCCCAATCCACCAGGGTCCATCCACCCAATCTGCCCCATCCACCCAATCCACTAGAGTTCATCCACCCAATCCGCCCTATCCACCCAATCCACTTGGAGTCCACCAGGGCCCTCCACCACATCCTCCAAAAACATAGGATTGTCCACCCCCACCCCTTCCACTCTACAAGGCCCCACAGCCCAGATCCACCCCTATTAGTCCACCCTATACTGGCAGTGTTGAGAAGGCCTAGCAACAACACAGTGTGGAAGCTGAGAATCTATCACATCACCAGGCAGTGATATTCAACCGCAGGGGCTGACGTCATTGGACCTGGCCGGGCTGGGAAAGCTGATTGGCTACGCTTGTAACAATAATGATTGCACCAAAACAAACAAGGTTAATTTTCCATTTAGTCAAATTCAATTGGTCATTTATTTCCAAAACGGTGACAAAAAAAACACAGTCCAATAAAACAAAAAAGCTTTTGATACATTTAATCAAAGAGGCAATCAAAATAAACCAATGTGGTATAGTGACGTTTTGAAAGCCATATGAGGTTTGCATGGCTTGTACCGATATGCCAAGTTTACATTAAAAAAAAAAGCAAATGGTCAGACCAATCAAACAACCGAGAAATACAAAATGATCTTGGAGGGAACAATACAAAAGACCAAATAAACATTTTTAAATAGACAGTAATAATGATAACTGATGATACAGACAAAACATACACAATAGCTTTTCAATTGTTTTCATACATGGCTAGGTCAACACCACACCAGCCCCAGTCAACCCAGATGCCCAGGACAGTGCACCACCTCCACCCCCAGACACAACTGACACTGAATCTGAAGTAAGTATTATGCCTTCATAGAGAGAACAAGAAGTGGTATGCAGCAAAGGTTGTTATGTGTATAATAGTTTATCTTCAAGTAGGCTTGAACCCTCGATTCTGATTGGTCAGTCCATAGCAACAAGGAGTGTGATACGAAATGAACCTATATTGCACGGCCCATATCACACCCTAACTGCGTGTCAAGTTTGCCTAAAGATGAACACGTCACAAAAGTGCGAGTGGAAAAAAGAATAATTATAGCGCTTCTGCGTTGAATATTCAACGAGGCCGAAGGTCCAATATCCAATGATATGGGACGCAGAAAAAAAATGTGTAAATTGAATGCCATTTCTTGTGGCTAATCGGAGTAGAATGGAACAGTCCGAATCCAAAGTCAGTAAATGTGTGTTGGAATTGTGGGATGCCCTATACAGATTAAAGATAGAGAATAAGTATAACTCACACTAACTTTTTCTTTATTTATTAACAGTCACAGAGTCAGGAGTCGCAAACATCGGTGCACCAGCCGAAAGGTAAACGAAAGCGGCAGGAAAAACAAACAAAACCAAATAAACACAAGCCAAGTAAAGAAGTTGAATTGCTTGAACTAAATCGTGAAATATTGTCCTTTGAAAAGGAGAAGATGCGATATAGAGCAGAGAAGATTAGTCTTCAAAGGGAGATGGTGAATGTTTTGCATGACATCAATGCTAACATTGCAAAGTTAATCCCATCACCCTTTCAAATCCTCTTGGACCCGGAACAATAAACAACAAATTCATAATCTGCTCTTTTTTGATTGATACTCCCCTACACATAAACAATTAAAGGAACATTACAGAATTGGTAAGAAAAACACTCGTCTAAGATCACGGATTTACATAAAAGTTAGACTGTCTAATGATCGAGTATAAAACATCCCTTGAAATATTTCTGTCTGAAATTTCATATTTTATGAGAAAAAAATAAAACTAGTTTCCCATTGGGAGTTTATTGCTCAGTGAGCGTTTTTATTCATTTTTTTAAAGCAATGTTACGCAAAATTTGGTTTTTCACTATTTTCTCGTGACCCAGATGGCCGATCGATCTCAAACTTCTACAGGTTTGTCAGTTTATGTTTATGGTGGATTACATAAAGTGCCTACACCGCCAGCAACTGTTTTGTTAGCAAAAAACCATTTCTGTAATGTTCCTTTTAATTTAACAATATCATTATGTATTAAAGACACTGGACTAAACTAATTGGCAATTACTCAAGATAGTTGTTAGCATTAAAACTTACTTGGTTACGATCAATGGAGAGCTGTTGATAGTATAAAACATTGTAAGAAACGGCTCCATCTGAAGTAAAGTAGTTTTTGAGAAAGAGGTAATTTATCACTCAAATATCAAAAGACTGATGCCTTGTTAGGCAACTAAAAACACACAAATTTGTGCAACAAGGGTGTTTTTACTTTAATTACTCTATTGCAACTTCGATGACCAATTCAGTCCAAATTTTCACAGGTTTGTTGAGATTGCCTTCGACAATTAATAAAGGTGTCCAGTGTCCTTAAAACTACTCACTTACTGTTTGGGCCATGACATGAATCTCTACTCACTGTAAAACTGCATTCTGTGTATTGATCTCTTTTGAGTGATAGTACATGTACATGTATACACATTAACTGGCAATGAGGTAAATAGTGTACGTCTATTCCCCTGAGGGACTTCGAGTGACCAGAAGAGGGACCTTTTTTTTTGGTCACGCATTTAATTTCCCGGATTCAATTTTTTAGTTGCTGTTCACAGTTCACGGCAAGAGAAAAGACTAGTGCCCACTCGAGCACTAGTTCCCACGTCTAGTTCACGGTGGCGTAAATCTCATGCACTAGACTATATTACAACACACCTTCAGCCTTGAGAAATAGGTCCCTCTTCTGGTCACTCTAAAGTCCCTCGGGGGATTAGACGTGCACTATTTGACGAGTCAATATGTGTAAATTAGTCTATTTTGACACTGTGGAAAAAAATGAACCTTGAAATTCAGATTTCAGTAATTAAATTTGGTGGTTGAAATTTTCTCAAAAAGTAGGCTGTGTAAAGAAGGATTCCCTCCTTTTAAATCACCCTGTACAGAATAATAGTAATGATACTGTTAGCACCGATGTTTAAAGGGTCTGTATACATTTGATAATTAATCTACCGCTCAAAAAATAGCTTTTAATAGCTCAAAACTGCTATTTAACACCTTTTGAAATCAATTTTTTCATAGGTTAGTTTTATGGTATTTTATCTTCAAGTTGGCTTGAATCCTTGATTCTGATTGGTCGATCCATAGCAACAACAGTGTGATATAAACCTTTTTATATTCACCCAAGCAGATCCTTGCCATTTGATTGGAGGATTGTCCGTCTTGTGATAGCAAATAAAAGTACTATTGCTAATATTGCTAATATAATATTGCTAATATTGACTGCTTCGAGTGCTATGGTTAAAACTACGACTCCCGAGGTGATTCCCGGAGCGTTCTATTTTCCCGAGGCGCAGCCGAGGGAAAATGGAACGGTCCGGGACACCGAGGGAGTCGGAGTTTTAACCATAGCACGAGTAAAAGCAGTCAATATTTGTTTTATAACACCCCAACAGACTATTTATCATCCTCGTACACGTAACGTTCGTACGCGCATTTCAGATACACAGATGCACAACTGATTGGGTTCGAGGTGGGTAAAAAAGACGTCTGGGTACCGCGCGCGCCATGTAATAGTCTTTTGACTATTGCATGGCAAACGACTATCACACGACCACCGGGTTTCTAGTAAAACTAAGACATATCATGTGACGCGCTCTAAACCAATGAAAAGGCAGAATTATTGTAAGGGGTGTTATAATATAAGTTATCACACAAGCGCAAGTGGAATACGGAAAAATATAGCGCTTCTCATCCCATATCCACCGAGGCCGAAGGCCGACTCAGATATGGGGCGCAAACGCGCTTTATATTTTTCGTATTTTTCGAGCGCGTGTGTGATAGCGTATTTACAACTATGTTTGGAACAAACAATGGGTTCCGTTTACCAAATGTATACAATCCCTTTAAAATGCATTAGCTACCAGACGGTCTCTACCAATATTGCCTTGAATGTTTGCTGGTCCATCATAGTCGGGTACCTCTACGATTTCTAGTTGGTGCTGTCTTCCCAGATAGGGGTCGTTGATGTTCTTGGAGATGTTGTACAAAACAACACATGCCACTATAACTCTGCATGCACGATCTGGAGAGATTCGGAGCCCCTTCCTTAAGCATGGGAATTTCATTTTGAGCTGCCCATTAGTCTGCTCAATGATGACTCGGGTATGGCGATGGGAGCTGTGGTACACATCAAATAAAAAAGAAAGAAATGCATTAAAGCCTAATATTAATTTAAATGTAAATCGATTTTAATGCTGGTGCATCCAAAATAACAACCAACAGGACATTATATAAGATTGATTAAAGGCATCGTACACGTTTGGTAATTGTCAAACACCAGTGTTCTCATTTGGTGTATCCCAACATATGCATAAAACAACAAGCCTGTGAAAATTTGGGCTCATTGGTCATCGAAGTTGCAAGAAAATGATGAAAGAAAAAACACCCTTGTTGTACAAATTTGTGTGCTTTCAGATAGGAATAAAAGGCTTCTAGCTAGAAGTCTTTTATTATTTTAGTGAAAAATTACCTCTTTCTCAAAAACTACGTTACTTCAGAGGAAGTCGTTTCTCACAATGTTTTATACTATCAACAGCTCTGTTGCTCGTTACTAAGTCAGTTTTTATGCTAATATATATTTTGAGTAAATACCAAATGTGTACGATACCTTTAATTGATGAAAATCTGACAAAACTTTGTTAAAACTTAAATTCTGGTTACTATGATGAGCATGAGTGACTGAATGAGAATGAAAGGTTTTCTTTGTAACAATAAATTTGGAAATTTCTGACACTCAGGTATGTGACAAATCGTTTGTTGTTTGAATTAATGGTATTTAAACTCATCTATGAAATGGTACCACCACAATCCCCCATACAGGTTTGCTGCTGTGACCATGCATGTGCATGGCCGGAGCAGAGTCTGAGCATGGAGGTGGTCTGCTGACCATGGAGCTATGGATGTACCTCCATGGTCTGACTGAGTCTGAGTGCTGTGCCACTTTCACTATTCACGTAAAAATGCAACAAAAAGAAATAAGAACTGCAAATAACTTATCTGTTTGGAACGTAAAGAGTCAAGGTCAAAGGTCTTCTTAATGAATGGTAACGAGAGTGTGTTCATCCATTCAACTTTCAAGTTCAAGTCAATAAACATTAACAAGAAAATTTGGCCCTAAAAAGGCTTTAATATCAAACTTGAAGTCAAATGGTTAATTGTATAATATTTGCTAATAATCAAACTTGACTTTACCTCTGCTCTCGGGTCATGGGATTGAGAGGATACCCATAAAACTGGCAAAGAACCCCTCTAATTTACGACGAGGACAACGGCAACGTGAGACCACCAAGAAATGCCTATCTAATGTAAAGATGAAGAGCGCCACCAATTGCCCAAGCTTTGACGCATTCATCATCAACAATTATTATTTTTCTTCCGCTATTATTCTTTCCAAGGTCAAAAGGAAAAAGCTACCTAAAAAAATACTTTTCCCAAATAGGCCTTTTATTAATTGGCAACAAGAAATCATTTCTAAATGCCCGAAATATTCGTCAAAACTAACGACGCGTCGCCGAAGTTTTGGACCCATGGAAGGCTTTCGCCAAACGGACAGGACGATTAATTAAATCTTGGATTATTATTTATAATAGGCCTACATTAATTTTAAGCCAAATTAATGCTTGTTAAATTAATACTGAACCCATTGAAAAAAGGTCTCCTTTACCTATTGTATGCTCTCTCGACAGCAGTCGCTGGGTTGCTGAAAGGTGTCATCAGCCAACTTCGTAGTGGGTATCCCGAGTCCCCCAGCAAAAGCCCGCGAAGCTGGCTCCTTTCAAACATTACACCGACATCACTCTCCTGAATGATCCTACTGTCGTGAGTAGGACCCGGCCATCTGGCGACGACGTTCGTTATCTTGTAATCGGTGTCACAGACTAGCTGCACATTAATGCTATGCACACCTTTCCGATTTACGTAGGCAAACTCGTTGGGACCATAAGGGCAGCAGTCAAGGGGAACATGGGTGCAGTCGACAGCCCCTACTGCTCCGGGGAAACCCGCCAAGGCGTAGAAGCCCATCTGCTTTGCTGCAACTTCCGCCGGTGTTGTAGGCCACTGCACATAGCGATCTTTCATGCCAACTAGTACGTTCGTGACTCTATGAACAATTCTGCAGGTCCTTGCCTCAGAAATACGATGGTGTTCCGACGAAGTGGAGTAGAAACAGCCAGTGGCAAAGAATCTAAGAGCCACAAATACTTGCGTTCTTCCGTCGATAGCGTGACTTCTTAAAGTCTGTGGCCGAAGATGGGGTTCTAACAAGTCAATCACTCGCATGACTCCGTTCCGAGTAAATCGGTAATATTTGTGCATTTTCTTGTCACTATATGAATCTAGCGGGTTTGTTCTGTCTCTAAACACTCGTTCTCTCTGCAAAGCTCGTGCATTATTTACGTAGAGTAAGAGCAACGCCATTTTACTCGAATTTAAGGACAAAATCTGCTAAAACTACGTCAAGACGTACACCGGTAATGAAAATAAAAAAAAAAAAAAATGGCGCAATTTGTCATAAGTTTGCGATGAACTTTTACTTTGCGACCACTAACGAGTCATCACAAGATTGTCATCGCTAAATAAAACTTTGCGATGAGTATATTCATCGCAAAGTTTTAGTGAAATCGTTTTCCAAAATCCATCGCTAAGTTGCGATGGATTTTGGATTTAGCGATCGATTTCGGCGTTTGCGATGACCAAAACGCGTTAGTGAAATCGGCCCCAGCAATGTAGCACTGCAAAGTGATGATTTGGGGGTGGAAAGCCTAGTGTGGAAGTTTGCTACCCGAGAAAATGGACAACAATCCAGCCCGGACTGGAGTATTGTGATACCATTATGTTCATGCAAAAAAATGGGTTGTTTTGCACCAAAAGTGTGGAAAATGTCAAGAAGGACTTTGCACTAATATTCCATTGGATGAATTTGATGATCACTTGATGATTAATGCACAATGTTTATCCAAAAGGGTAAAATTATGAAAGAATACGTTGTGTGTGTAGATGATGTGCAACTTTCTTTGATTTCATTGAATGCCATCGATAGAGGTCATTTGGGACAGGATGGAATCATTCAAACCGAAGAATACAATCATTATTAATTATACTATGATATGCGATGTAATAATGCATTTGAGTGGAGAAAACGAACTTAAAGTATGTTTGACACCTTGACCTTTGACCTAGCTGTTTAGAGAGGTCATTCGAGTATATAAATAAGTTTTTTAGATTCACTAGGTCAGGTTTCTATTCACCTCTAATACACTTTTTGTCCTGAAAATGAATCGTTTTAGAGATAATTGACCTCAAAATTTGAAAATTACCACCCAATTTAAATATGCAAATTATGTAACTTCTGGGTTAAAACTCTTTTCCCATTTGGCATTTGTCATCAATAACTACCCAATAAACCAGAATCAACAATAAAACAAACTTTTGCAGTCTGTGCGACTAATAAGTTTAAATGTGTTTCTATATACATAAACACAACTCTCTTACAACAGCAACCCCATTAAAAACGCATTGAAATTATTCAAATTGTTTAAATATGCCATATTGCCATACAATATGGCCGCCATCTTTGATTTATGTATATGAAGGTTTATTATTAACTGCCTATCTTGTGTATAGTTATCCTTGTTTGGAATTTTATTTAGATTGTTTTAAACTACCAAAACATGCAAATAGGTAGTATATATGGCAAAATAAATGCAATTATTTAGGATAACGGGTGGCCATTTTGAAAATTGTCGGCCATCTTGACCTTGAGATGACAGGTCGGGCACCCCCCTCTAATAAGCTTCTCTGGGACCCTTAAAACAAGTGTGCGAAGTTTGGTGCTTTAATCCGGCGTGTCACGATTTTTTCCTTAAGCCACCGGACTAAACGGTGTGTACAATATTCATTGACTACCTGATTTCTATTACATATTATTTCATATTTTGCGTTAGTTTATATTCTTTTTTGTGTGAATAACATCATACACGTAGTTCATCTGTGAATCTTCACATGATTCCTATTGCAAATTGATTCTTTTCAAAGCCTGTTTCTTATCTTTTCACAAAAACAATTTAATAGCTTAACCCTTATGCACAGGTATACCTTCCAAAACCATGCTGAAAAAATATGGTTAGAACAAGCAGCCAAATGAAAAGTGTTAACAGCCTGGTTACCAGTTGTTAGTGGTAGATTAAATCAGTGTTGCACTGTATCAAATTGTTTTTAAAGGTGGAACTACATGTATCCCTCAGCAGCAACTTCTGAAATGTTTCACAACAGATAGGGCCTACACATTGTTGATAGTTTCACAAAAACAATGCTGATTTTGGAAGGTTTCCAAATAATAATAAGTTTATGTTTGACTTAATAGGACATGATTTTAAAAAGAAAAGGTACTTCTGTACAACTCTTAAGGGAAAACAGTGTACAAATTATTTCAAATAGATTTGTTTGTTGTATATTGAGGCAAAATTGTTTTGAGAATTAATTTAACAAGCGTTGGTAGACCTACAATTGAGAGCGTCTGTGTCACATTTACATTTCTATTGAATAATTTTACTCGGTGTCATGATAGCATCCTCCAATTTGTGTATTATTGTCATTGAAAGTCTCTGGGGCATGTACTTATAAAGAGTTTGTAGTTTTCCCAATAGATGCCTCCTGGGAATCAACCCTGAGAAAGGGACGAAAGCAAAGACAGAACCTGGAAGAAAAATACACTCTACGAATAGCAAAGTCCTGTCCCTTGTTAACGGGGTTAAGGACTTTGAGTCTGATTGGAGCTTCTGAGGGTAGAGCCAAAGATGTCAGTACCAAGTTTCTTTACTCATGTATTATGTGTTTCTGGATGAGGGGGGGGGGGGGGGGTCACAAACATTATCTATTTACTTTGAGGACGGAGTATGTGCAGTGAATATTTGCCGTATGTATTTTATGTATTTCTGGATGTCAGGATGGGGGGGGGGGGTGGTTCAAAAACATTATTTTTTTAGTTTGAGGACTGAGTATGTGCAGTGAATACTTGCCGTATTGTATTTTATGTATTTCTGGATGCCAGGATGGGGGGGGGGGGGGGGGGCACACAAACATTATTTAATTGGAGGACTGAGTATGTGCAGTGAAAACCGGCCGTATTATATTTTATGTATTTCTGGATGTCAGGATGGGGGGGGGGGCTCACAAACATTATTTGATTACTTTGAGCACCGAGTGTGTGCACAAAATACTTGCCGTATTGTATTTTAGCTATTTATGTATTTCTGGATGTCAGGATGGGGGGGGGGGGGGGGAGTTCACCAATTTGATTTGTTTACTTTGAGCACCGAGTGTGTGCACTAAATACTTGCCAGATTGTATTTTATTTATTTATGTATTTCTGGATTGGGGGTGGGGGGGGGGGGTTCAAAAACATTATTTACTTTTAGCACCGAGTGTGTGCACTGAATACCTGCTGTATTGTATTTGATGTATTTCTGGATGTCAGGATGGGGGGGGGGGTTCGCACACATTAACTTTGAGCACAGTGTGTGTGCACTGAATAGTTGCTGTATTGTATTTTATTTATTTATGTATTTCTGGATGACAGGGGGGGTCACCAATTTTATTTGTTTACTTTGAGCACCGAGTGTGTGCACTGAATACTTGCCAGATTGTATTTTATTTATTTATGTATTTCTGGATGACAGGGGGGGGGGGGTCGCCAATTTTATTTACTTTGAGCACCGAGTGTGTGGACTGCATACATGCCGTATTGTATTTTATTTATTTATGTATTTCTGGATGACAGGGTGGGAGGGGGTGGGCTCACCAAATTTATTTGTTTACTTTGAGCACAAAGTGTGTGCACGAAATACTTTCCGTGTTGTATTTTATTTATTTGTGTATTTCTGGATACTCCACAAATAGCAAAGTCCTGTCACTTGTAAACGGGGTTAAAGACTTTGAATCTCATTGGAACTTCTGAAATTATTTGTTAACTTTGAGCACCGAGTTTGTGCACTGAGTACTTGCCGAAATTTATGTTTGTATTTCTGATAGATGTACATTTATTTTACATCATTTTCTTTCAGTATTGCGGATGTTGGAATAAATGCATTACAATCATGAGTATCTCAAGTTGTGTTTTTACAATAAATTAATGTTATTTCACGGATTCTACTTATTTTAAATTAACTAAAATTGAATAAAACAAATTAACAAATTAAACGTTTAAAAACAAAGATGTGTAAAAATACACGAAAACAGTAGCTTTACAGATTTATTGTGTTTCAACCTCAGAGAAATTCAATAAAAACGAAAAAACAAATTAAATGTAAAAACAGAAATATATGCAAATTTACCAACAAAAAGTTGTTTTAAAGACTTTGCTTTTTTTATGTTTACAGAAATCTGTAAAAGCCAAAAAAGAATAACAAATGAAATAACAGTTCTGTAAATTTGAATAATTGAAGTAGATTGTAAACACAAAACATAGAACTTCAATTAGTTCCATTTGTAGGTTTGCCTGTATTTTTGCCAAACCATGTGGTCTGTTAATAATAAATACATTTTTTTATTTTTTTATAATAACAGCAGGTTCGTGATTTTATTTTACAAAACGGAAGGTAAAATGAATTAACAGAAAGTGCTGGCAACTCTGTTGCCAGCACTTTTTCTGGAAATTTACAAAGAAATCTTTTACAGTCTATTCTACTGCCGTAAACTTCGGAATTTGAAAAAGGACTTAGTCTTGAAAAGAACTGGCCTGCTTATTAAGTGCTACCTGGGGAGGTAGGAAAATGGCCAGGACTACTACTTTCGCTCAGTGGATCGGAGGACTTCTCGTTTTTTATTTTGTGAGTTGTTTGGTCTCAACGTTTCGACTGGCTTGCTCTATTTATCGTCAGAGGAGACGGAAGAACGTTTGAGATGCTGGTCTCTTTGTAGGATTCACTAATTCACTCCTCTACTATACCCACAGTCCACTGATACGCTCTAGAACACAGGGCACTTGACACACAATGGGCAGTCCACTCAGGGTGCACCCCACTAAATAGGGAGAAAACAGAGTGTCGGCCTCATTAATATTTTGAAGGCCCTCAAAATATTCTGTATTTGACAGATTTGAGAGCCAAATAACAATCGTACAGTGTAACAATTTTTCCCAATTGTGACCTGGGGGTTGTTGACTTCCAATTTGAAGTATTTCGCATGACATAGGCCCTGAAAAAATGGTCCTATTTGCCGAGAGGTGTTTAGGAACATTTTTCAAGATTGATGCTCTAGAAGTTTGGAAAATAACATTGGTGTAGGGGTGTTTTTATTTAAATGGAGAATAACTCGCCGGGCCATTGGCACTCTCCATATCAAATTGAGCAGAGGATAAAGGTTCAAGAGTCAAACAATGGATAATTTTACATTTACTGTAAAAAGCTGTGAGACTATATTTGTTTAAGTATTTTTGAATATTTATCATTTTGCACTGATTGGAGTTATTTAGTGGGATGCACCCCTCAATGCCTATGAGCTCACCAATCATCCCAGTTCTCCTTTCATAAGAACCAATTAAAGCAGTGCTGACTCTTCACCGAACCTCTGAATCCTTATAAAAAGTATCATTCAATTTGAGGCAATGTACACATCTCTAACAGATATATATAAAAAAAAGGTTGTTTACTTTAAAGGTATGTTGTTTATTAAATTATTAATTTACTGAATCAGTTAACAACGCACACAAAATCATTTACGAATGTTTTCAACGTCCACCAGCATGCAGCGATGAGCTAGCTATCAACAACCGTTTAATTCAAATATTGTACATACATGTATCTATACGTAGAGAACGTATGTGTACTTCGTGGTTTGCAAAATGATTTGCAGAAAGCTTCGAGTCTAATGAGATTATTCTGAACGTAGGTGGCGCGTTGGTGGCGTTACCCTTGCGCCCCTACTGACCGATAGGTGACCACTGGCTGAATTATGTGCACACCCCAAGTGTAGCTCGAGCTAATATGGCATTTGTCCAGGTTAGGCTGCAATCGGCGAAAGAATGTGGGAGAAGACGCATTTTGTAAATATTCATAACATGACCACCATTGACCACCAGTTGACCATTGGCCACAATTTATGACAATTTTAGATAGGGCAAGTGTCAAGGTTTTATTTGACAAAGTTTTGTAAAAATTGGCAGAACAGTTTTGGAGTTATATCCTTTTGCATTTTGATCACGTGGCCATTTGACCAAAGAAATAAAGAATTAAAGAAAGAACAAGAGCTAAAGTGCTCCACAAACCACAAATATCAGACCTTATTTTTCCATAATATGACCACTGCTGACCGATTTTTAGGTGTTCGGCCAACAGCCGAAAACATATTGTTGTTGTACTTTGTAGGTGTTTGTGCAGTATGTGCACGAACACCTCTTGTTTTTGTTGTTTTTTGTTCTTCTTCAGAATCTTCTTTTTCCACGGAACTCTTCCCTGCAGCAGAGGCCAATATTAAAGTCACCTGGGAATTATATATATATATATATATATACATTTTTTTCTTCAGAAGAGTATTTGTATATTAACAATAAAACAATTTTTTGAGTAATTGTTTGTCACGATTTATATGTTTAAAAAATAGATGAAGTTGTTTTTTTGTGACTCCGCCCATCCCTTTTTGTGACGTCAATCGAGGCAGACTTCGCCGCGATCGAACATCGACCCCCTCGAACTTGCCTGCATTTACGTGCAAGTAGTGAGCTTGTACGTTTCGTTTGGTTATCCCCAACAAAGGATTTTTCGTGCATTTTTCCGGCAATGCCGACCAGGTGTATTGCTGCTGGATGCAGCAAAACGACTAAAGATGGGGTCAGCTAGCATTTGTTTCCTGCAGATCCCAAAATAGAGGCAGTTACGGGCATCGAAAGTCGGGCTAACGAGGGTAAAAGTGGTCCGGTCTGACGTCGTTTTCAGCGCTGCAGCGAACATGTTTCTGGTGTTCGGATCGACTTGAGCTGTATGCCGCGCCGCGGCACGCCGATCCGATTCGTCATCACGGGGCCGCTAAAATATCTCGTATTTTCCGTGTTCTCGTTATGACCGTGCTCGTATCTCCCGTTTTTTTAAGACATAGAAACGCGCATGAGACAGTTCGGGACCGGTGAAAAACCTCGTATAAACTTTGACTGTACACTGTCCTAGGATTGCAGTGGGTGACGTCTGAATCCGAAAACGCATCATACTGATCAGGTACCCAGACGTAATGTTCAGGGCCAGACTACACTTTTTCTCTTCAAATATCCCGCGCCTCGATTGACGTCACGAAAAGGGGGCCTATTTTTAAACTTGTAAACAAAATAAAAACACAATTTGTTAACCTTGGTTAATTCTTTATTCACATTCCACTCATAAAAATGTATGTATTAATAAAAAAAAGCTTTATTTCGACAAAATACCACTGCCAGGTGCCTTTAAGGAGTTCCTGAACTGTCCGATGTTATATCCTTGGCATTGCTTTCAGACAGCTTGTTCTGAAAGTAAGTCGCCTTGGCAGATGACATGAGGTCAGAGAGGACTGATAGATGGGCTTGATATACATGGCAATTAACGAGACTTTTGGACTTCCGCCATCTGCGTTCAAGCCGGTGTCAAATGCAATTGTGTCCGCCATGCAATACTGTCCGCTCCGGACACTTTTGCATGTGCAATCGTGTCCGGGGCAATGCAAAATCGCATGTATGTATGTGCGTAAGCGAGCGTGCATGCACTGAACGTGCGTATGCACAGGTGCAGCATGAATATTCACGTATTTTATGATTGCAGCGATTACCCAACGGCCGAATATTTCCCCACAGGCTACGACGGGGGGGGGGGGGGTTACCTCTAGTGAGGGCGGTTTTTTGGCGGTCTGGCTGACACGTTCACGAGTTGTTTTTCCATGTAAGTTTTACGTCAAAGATCTCTTTTTCTAAGGGCTAAGCTTCTATATAGCCATGGAATAGAGGACATAATTGCATAATTGCATGCGACACACGTCTTGCTTCGTGGATGCTGCTGTTGTACCAGGGCGTCACAACGTTAAATCAACATTAAATATAAACAAAAACATATCTGGAGAACCATATGAAAACCATGACGTATTGTACGAACCTCACACAAAGTCTAACTCCATATGACATTTACTTCTGGTTGAAACCGGAAGTTGAAGCTAGTTAAAATGAACATTTCTGGGCCTTGTTTTGAGGTCTTCAAACAATATGATGTGGAATTTGGACATGGTCTCTGTAAATTAAATAAAGTTTGAACCTGGGTCTTCCAAATAAAGTAGTTATTATTTTAACAGTGCCCTCTCGTGACAAGGTATTAAAAAGGAATAATTTTCTTGCTGAGAAGCTGTTGCAAGTTCAACAAAGTTTTAAACTGAGCACAAACTTATAAATTTCAATGTCTGGATAAGAAATGAGCTATTTGACCTTGACTTCCGGTGCAATCCGGAAGTTGAAGTTTAATATTTGAAACAATCATAACTCCTGAACCAAGCGTTGAATTTTTACAATCCATACACCATCTGAAAGGTCTTTACAAAGCAAACAAACGCTACACAAAATGTGAACCCGTTTCACCTTGACTTCCAAATTCACCTGGAGTTTTACCGTTGAAAAAGTTAGTAACAACTTAACAAACGCTATACAGAGTGTTACTTCAGTTTACCTTGAAGTCCGGTTCAAAACGGAAGTTGATGTTTAAAATTTGAAAAAGATCATAACTCCTGAACCAAACATTGGATGTTTACAATCTGTACATTATTGGTAAGGTCCTTGACAACTTAACGAACCCTTCACAAAAAGTTAATTTCAAATACTCTTCTTCATAATTTTTTTTTTTTTTTTTTTTTACCACGGAACTTGTCTTTACAGCATAACTCAAGATTGAAACTGAATTGAACCTTGAAACTCATCAGACAATTGAACCTCATTATGAAGACGGCACAGTTTTCATGACGTCATCAGTAGTTGATTTCAAAGGTGTTTAAAGTCGAAAAAATACCAATTGCTATTCGCTGTAGTTCATTGAATTTGAAAGCTATGATGTTCATACTTTGACTTCGGATAGATGTGAAACATTTGAAAAGTTGACGCCAAAATCGTCCGACCTTTACTTAGGATTGTACAGGAAGGTCAACGTTTGCCCTTTTCCCCCTTGAACATCATTTTCGGGGCATAGCTCAAGATTGAAATTTGAACATTGAAACTGGAAGGTCAAAGTTTCTTAAACAATAATTTTCCGGGCATAATTTAAGATTGAAATTGAATTGAACATTGAAACTCATCAGACAATTGAACCTCAATATCAAGACGACACAAACTTGATGATGTCATAGTGATGTCATAAGGTAGGCCTATATATTTACATTAAACCAAAGTTTAATGTTTGAAAAATATCAAAACTCATGAACCACATGTTGGATTTTTAACCCATACATCATCGGAAAGGTCGTTTAAAGTTCAAGAAACGCTACACGGAACGTGACTCCATTTGACCTTCCGGTTAAAATCAAAAGTTGAACATTTCATATTCATTTCTCAAGAACCACTGATCATTTCAGCATAATGTTTGCATCAGGTTTTACACCTTTTTAGCCTGCTCCAACTTTTTCACAGAGATGACAACATTTCGATCTTTACACCTGGTCAAAACCGGACGTTGTACACACATACACTGTACTGTGTACGTGTACATTTGCATTGTACGTGTAGTTTAGTTTACATGTACACTGTTAAAAATGTCCGTAAATTTACGGACTCCGTAAAGTGAAATACTCCGTATTTTCGCCGTAATTTTACGGACTTTCCGTAAATGTAAATATTAATTATGCTAATAAGCGTAATTACAATCAACCACATTTTCCCAAACACCTATATACACATAATATAGTACATGTAAGTACATACTGTTATTTCACCCACAACCGTGTACACATGTACAAACTCATGTTAAGGGTTTTTTATTTTACGGAATTAAAAAACTTTTCCGGTAATAGACTGTGCAAGTCTCGTGCGTATTGGAACGAGAAAACACGTCAAACGAAGAACTTTCTTTTCCTAAAAATCAATTCTTTGTTTTAAATTATATATAATGACAAATTCTGAACAACAAAAATACTCATTACATTTTTATACAATCAGTTTTAGTTTTTGTAATAAATACACCAACAATGTGTTAATTATTATTGAAACAAAATTCAAACTCTGGGACAAGGATGCTTATTTGATCTTAACTCTTCAGAAACCCCTTACGAGGATTCGCGAAGGTCACAAAGGCGTAAAATTAACGCTAGACGCAGTTTATAGAGGACGCTGACGCCTCAACAACCACATACTGCAAAGAAAAGGTTTCCCGCTGCAATTACAGCATCTGGCGATTATCATCGCGCATCCAAAACAAGCGTTTACATAAGTTTTGTGATCGGAGGTGAGCACAAAATTCTTTGTTTTTGGCAGTAACCGGAAGCTGAGGTCAAGTTTAACTCTCGGGTTTTCTTTGTTTTATTGTTGAATTGATTTTACTTTCATATTTTTTATAACTAAGTATTACATTCCCAACAACATATACATTATTCATGGTCATAAACCACGTTAAACTAAAATAATTGACAAAACAAAATCTTGCCCACGTAAATCTCCATATGGTTGGCCCCACAATGGTCCCGGAAGTTCAATATGCGCGAGACTTGCACAGTCTATAGAGCTGCAGGAATACGGAACCATATTTTTGTTCTGGCAGCTCTATTACCGGAAAAGTTTTTTAGTTCCGTAAAATAAAAAAACCCTTAACATGAGTTTGTACATGTGCACACGGTTGTGGGTGAAATAACAATATGTACTTACATGTACTATATTATGTGTAGGTGTTTGGGCAAATGTGGTTGATTGTAATTACGCTTATTAGCATAATTAACATTTACACTTACGGAAAGTCCGTAAAATTACGGCGAAAATACGGAATATTTCACTTTACGGAGTCCGTAAATTTACGGACATTTTTAACAGTGTAGGGACCATTAGAAATGGTGCAGATACGCGATGCGTATGCGGATCTGAAAAAGTTGTGGATGACGTCACCATTCTGTGCGGTAAATTTTAACCAATTTTAACGCACTCGCACGGCGTTTCTGCATCGCACGTCAAAATGGTAAGTTCACGTATGAATTTTTCTCTATAAATTACGGCAAAAATAGTTATCTTATAAACTCCCAAGTTGCATAGATTTCAGGTATAGTGTGGAGACAATGCTAATGATGTCACAAAACAAAATAACAAGGATATGATGGATATTTTATTACATTATTGAACATACACTGAAACTGTTTTCACAGGCTAAAAATCAGCGAAAGTTAGTGTTGTTTCAAGTTGCATCCTTATCGTGAAAAAAAATATTTGTATAGGCGGCCCCCTTTAACTGCTTCGCCGTGAACAATGACCAACTGGTTTACTGAGCAAAAAAACATATTTGAAGTAACTTTGTGTACTCATGGGATAAATTTCTTTTGTCAAACAATGAGGGACTAAGCCAAATTAACTAGGCCTGGCCTCAGATTCATGCAGCTGTGGGCCAAGTCATGGTCAACGATTTTAAATGGAGACGGTAGGCCTAGAGTATGACGACTATGTATGTGTGTGTCGGTACATGATTCAGGATATAAAGTGCTGATAGGCCTACAGCTCGACTGTGAAGACAAGTCGACCTTTGGGACAGCCGGCCTCAAGACTTCTGGGAAAACAAAAAAACATGGTGGCCCCTATTTGTTACCCAAGATCGTCATGATGGTTGGTTGGGCATCGCCTGAATGCATTGGAGATGAGCAACATTTGGAAAGTCCACATTTCAACTTATTTCAGTGCACCCTTCAACATGTTTATAATTATGTTAATATGTTTCTTTGCAGGCTGATCTGATGGGGTTAGGTAGAACCGTTTTCAGATTTAAAAAAATGAATGAAAACACAACTACTTAACCAAGTCGCCACCGACAACCCTGAGGGGATGGGATTTTCAGGCTAAGGATGGGATGGTCTTGTAGATAAAGGCTAAAGGCTAGTGGTTCAGAATGGCGATTGCTAACAACAAAATGTGCGAGGGAAAACGTTCGAGAGATGGTGCGGGAGTGGCACAAAAACCGAGCTAAAGTGGATAAAACGTATGTGTTTTCAAAGGTTTTGGCAGTGTTTGTCAATGTCTGAAAGTGGTTTTAAACCAATAACCCTGTTTGCCTCAAAATGCTATGATTAGTTGACATTTTATTAACATTTAATTGACGTTTTCTTTTGTAATTTTGTTATGTTAATTTCCTTTTTTTAATTATTTGTTTGTATTTTCAAGTTTTGTTGGGAGAGTGACGGAATGTTTTACAAAAAAGAGAGTACAAGGAAGTATACAAGTCCAGTGCTGAATTTCCCATCACTTTTTATATAAATGTTTATTTAAGAAGTACTAAAAGTACATTTCGAATCAACATTGATGTTCTAGTACAGGAACTGGTGCTAATGAGACAGAGGATGATGCCTATCTACAGGAGATCTATGATCTGTGGAACACTCGCAAAGAACAGATACAGAAACAAAAAGATGACTCAAATCAAATGAAGGAGAAGAAGTCAAGGGAGTGCGGCCTTCAAGTGCGCCAAGCAGCCATGCAGGGCTTGAAAAGGGCTAAAGGTATATATTATAAAAACAAAAAAAAAAAAAGCTTTGGTTTATCAACATTTGGAGGGGAGTGGGTATTGCTATGTTGTAGAAAAGACAACATTTACCCTTTATTGAGTAAAATAGGATTTTAATTTAGTTTATCATATTCTCATTCAACTTGTGTCGAACAGAGTTGTGTGTATGAGGCCTTGCATCTGTTGATAAAGGAACAATGCTGATTGGAGATGTCTGTGTATTGGTAATTGTAGTACATTGTAAATCATTCACATCAACTCAAAAACCTTTTGAATTGAAAATGTTTTCCTACTTTATTTTCCAGCATGCGAAGTTGATCTATCGGATGAGGAAAGCCAAGAAAATCCTGAATTGTCTGTTCCTGGTAGGTTCTCCTTTAACAGTTTAGTAATGTTATTCTCCTACCATATTGAGCCAAATCTAATTTCTCCTGAAAGAGAAGCTGTGCACACAAAAACACAAAATTGACAAATTGCCTGGATTATATAATATGTGCCTTCAGAGCTTCGTTAAATTTCAGAGCACTTATTCATTCTTCATGCAGATGCTTTGAAGCCATCCTAACAGCGGACAGTAAAAGTGGAGTGTGCATTTTGTGTCTTTGAAGTAATAATGTTGATAATTTCTCATAATATAAACACCCAGAACATTCACTAGAAGCAGTGTTGCCTAAATTACTGATTTATGAACATGTTTCAAGCTTGATCGGTTAATTATCTTGCTCATCCTGACCAATGTTGAGATCAGCAGTGTTTATGCATTATTTTATTGTATGAACATTAGTAGTTATGTCTCTAAAATTTTCGATTTACTTTAAACTTCTTTGTTTTTGTTTTCTCTTGTCTTTCTACAGTTAAGCGTCACCGCAAGCAGGTCGCAGTCTGGAGTTATTTGAAAGAAGTCAAGCAGTCAGAAAACAGCCTTAAAGAAAAAGAATTTGAACTGCGTACTAAACAAATAGCAGTCGATGAAGAAAAGGTAAACATTGAGAAAGAGAGGCTAAGGCTACAGAGTGTGCAACAAGAGCAGCAAATGCATGTGTTGAGGGATTAACAAAACGTATAATTTCCGTCCGTTGGATTCTTCATATCTCATATTCAGTGGCTGCTTGATATTATTGGCTTCAGTTCAGCAGGGCTTTGGCTAAAATTCAGCAGCAAGTATTGGGTAATGCTGTACACAAACAAAGAGGGTACATTATATGCAACTGAAAAAGCATCTATGCAGTCAATTTTGAACTTGGTGGACATTACACCTTATCCATTGCAGCTATATCAGATGAGCTTCTTAATTTAAATTCAGTAAAAACATTTTAAGAAAAAGCTCTACTCTATCTATTGAAGCAGAGCAAAAGCACTGGCAGTGTCCTCTTAATAATTTGAAAGAACTGTTTTGTTATTGTCGGCTTTCAGAAATCAATTTCATTGACCACTCACACAAAACACCTTTGAGAATTGTTAAACCAGATTGTCAAATTGTATCTAGTTGATTTGTTTCTGTTTCATTCCTCATTCTGGACACATAGGTATTCCTCTAACTGGGGAGGGTTTACGTTAAAATACTTGGAAACTTGGTTTTCATACAAACAAGTATTGCAGTTGGACATCAATGTTGCTACTTTATAATAAAGTGCAATTGGTTGAAGATAGACCTTCATGTTTGGGGCATAGTTGACAAAGGCAAAATTTGATGAAACTTTGCCAAAGTTCCATTCTACAGAAATTCGGTGAGAGCTCATGAGTGCATTAAAATACTTTTGGAAATCTGTCAGTCCAACACCTCTGAATGGAGTGATTAGATTTTTCTGTAAAGGGTATGCTTTGTCAGCATACAAAACCAACGGTCTACCATCAGCACTGGTAAAATCTTCGATTTTCTGGAGTATGTTTGATTCCCTCAGTAATGTTCAGTCATGCCTACGCCCCTCCACAGGCCCATACAAATTTCCTATCATGCCATTGGCAAATGTGAATGATTGGTACTTTAGGCCATGCACTTTATCCTTGCCATTATACAATTTTCGTTGATTATAGATGGGCCTAGCATTCGGGATAAGTGTTCCGTCCAGGAAACCATAGCAGTTATCAAGAGGGCATCATTTTGCATGCACTGCCTCGGCAAATATACGCAACTGATCTTCCTGCAACCACGTTTGATCAAAAGTATCTAACAAATGACACCAATTACTGTTTACATTATAGATGTTTTCATTAAAAATGATGCCGATGTCTGTTGGATGTCTTCCAAACTCGCGTACCATGTCTTGATACCTCTTGGGATAGTTGAGTCTACTTAACATAATGCAGAGTCCTTCCAGTCCACTCCATGTGGTGCCATTACTTGCCTTCATTTTTTCAGGGAGCTTGAGACATCTTGCAAGTCTTGAAATATCACATTTTTGAAATCTAAAAGTGGAGCATCAAAACACAAAAATGAAAAAGCTCTTTATTCATGTATACAGTTGCATGCAAAATAATGTTCACTTTCCTACGATTGGCTTCTTACATCATAAACCTTTTTTATCTCCGCAGGTGACCATTTGCTTGATGTTTTGTACCAAAAAACAAATATTTGTTGCATAAAAGTTGTTTATTGAAATAGATATTTATCAAAACTGAATTTAAAAGTACCCAGTCAGTTTCCCTTGTGGTTTATTGCTTAATATTAAGTTATTTATTAAAATTCCAAGTATATTGGACTTGATGTTTGGCTCGGTTTAGTAGGCCCAAAACCGTAGTAGCGGCTAACAAAGAGTTCACCAAATTAAATTACACATGTTTAGGTGTTCGTGCAATATGAGCACGAACACCTCTTGTTATTTTTCCGTTTTTAGGTGTTCGTGCAATATGAGCACGAACACCTCTTGTTATTGTTCCGTTTTTAGGTGTTCGTGCAATATGAGCACGAACACCTCTTGTTATTGTTCCGTTTTTTTGTTTTTTTTTCTTCTCCATCTTCTTCTTCCCTAGAACTCTTCTCGACAGCATAACTCAACATTGAAACTGAATTGAACCTTGAAACTCATCAGACAATTGAACCTCAATATGAGGACGGCACAATTGTCATGACGTCATAATGACGTCATCAGGTGTCGAATTACAACGTTTTTAAAGTTGAAAAATGACCATTTGGTATTTGCTGTATCTCATTGAATATGAAAGCTATGATGTTCATAATTGGGCATGTGATAGATCAAGACTGGGGCTACATTTCAAAAGTTAACGTCAAAATCGTATGACCTTTTCTTCAAGGTCATGCCCTAGGTCAAAGTTTGCCTTTGGTTTTTTTCTTGAAAAACATCATTTTCGGGTTTATCTACGGCATAAATCAAGATTGAAATTGACTTTTACATTGAAACTCATCAGACATTTGAACCTAAATATCAAGACGACACAAACTTGATGATGTCATGATGACGTCATCAGGTATTGAATTACATTAAATCAAAGTTTAATATTTGAAAAAAAATCATAACTCATGAACGACATGTTGGATTTTTACAATCTTTACATCATCGGAAAGTTCGTTAAAGGTCCAACAAACGCTACACAGAAAGTGACCCCATTTGACCTTGACTTCCGGTTCAACCTGGAAATTTAAAATTATATAAATTTCGTATCTCAAAAACTACTTATCATTTCACTATAATTTCTGCATCAGGTTGTAGAACGTTGAGCCAGCTCAAACTTTTGCACAGAAATAACAACATTTTGATATTTACATCTTGTCTTATGACCACCGGCATTAAAGCGCACGTTTGTGTTGACCCACTTTGATAACGCAAGATGGTGTAATAACACGTGTACAGATACACGTACATTGTGCGTGTAGTTCAGTTTACACCAACTACATGTAGGAATACATTAATTTAGCATCGCTGTTACCTTGTATATTGCGCACCCCGGCATGAAGATAATCCATGTAATACTTGAAAAATTCGTAACTCCTGAACCACACATTGGATTTTTACAATCTATACATCATCTGAAAGGTCTTTGTAAAACCTAACGTACGCTACACTTATTGTGACCCCGTTTGACCCTGACTTCCGGTTCAAAGCGGAAGTTGAAATTTAATGTTTCAAAATTCATAATTCCTGAACCACAGGATGGATTTTTACAATCTATACACCATTGGACAAGTATGTAACAACTTAACAAACGATATACAGAATGTGACCCCAAGTGACCTTTACTTCCTGTTCAAACCGGAAGATGAAATTTAATATTTGAAAAATCAGAACTCCTGAACCACACATTGGATTTTTATCATTTATACATCAGCAGAAAGGGCTCCAAAGATTTAAGAAACGCTACACACTGTGACCTCATTTGACCTTGACTTCCGGTTCGAACCGGAAAGTAAAAGTTAATGTTTCAACAAATCGTTTGAGGTTTACAATCCATACATCATCTAAAACGTCTTCATAAACTAAATGCGCTACACATAATGTGACCCCTATTTGACCTTGACTTCCGGTCCAAACCGGAAGTTGATGTTAATTTTTTAGAAAATTCATAACTCCTGGACCAGGCATTGGATTGATAAGGTAGAATGTTTATTCATTCAATCACTCCCCACGAACACCTTGTTTTTGTCACATGACAAAAACTGAAAGTCTAGTTTTTTCTTCTCCATCTTCTTCTTCTTCTTCTTCTTCTTCTTCCCTGGAACTCTTCTCTAGAACATAACTCAAGATTGAAACTGAATTGAACCTTGAAACTCATTAGACAATTGAACCTCAATATGAAGACGGCACCAACCTACTGACGTCATGATGACGTCATCAAGTGTCGAATTACAAGGGTTTTAAAGTTGAAAAATGACCATTTGTTATTGGCTGTATCTCCTTGAATTTGAAAGCTGTGATGTTCATAATTGAGCATCGGACAGATCAAGGCTTGGGCAACATTTCAAAAGTTAACGCAAAATCGTATGACCTTTGCTTCCGGTCGTACCGGAAGGTCAAAGTTTGCCTTTGTTTGTTTTTCTTTAAAAAATGAATTTCTGGGCATATCTCAAGATTAAAATTGAATTGAACATTGAAACTCACCAGATAATTGGACCTCAATATCAAGACGACACAAACTTGATGATGTCATGATGACGTCATCAGGTATTGAATAACAATGAGTCAAAGTTTAATATTTGTAAACAAATCATAACTCTTGAACCACATATTGGATTTTTACAATCTATACATCATCGGATAGGTCGTTAAACGTTCAACAAACGCTACACAAAGTATGACCCCATTTGACCTTGACCTCCGGTTCAAACCGGAATTTGAAAAATTCACAAAATTCGTATCTCAAAATCTACTTATCACTTCAGCATATTTTTTGCATCAGGTTGTAGAACGTTGAGCCTGCTCAAACTTTTGCACAGAAATAACAACATTTTGACATTTACATCTTGTCTTATAGCCACGGGCATTAAAGCGCACGTTTGTGTTGACCCACTTAGATAGCGCGAGTTAGTGTAACACGTGTACAGATACATGTATATTTTACGTGTAGTTCAGTTTACATCAACTACATGTAGGAATACATTTAGCATCGCTGCATGTTACATTGTATATTGCGCACCCCGGCATAAAGATAATCCATGTAATACTTGAAAAATTCGTAACTCCTGAGCCACACATTGGATTTTTACAATCTATACATCATCTGAAAGGTCTTTATAAAACCTATAATACGATACACTTATTGTGACCCCGTTTGACCCTGACTTCCGGTTCAAAGCGGAAGTTGAAATTTAATGTTTCAAAATTCATAATTCCTGAACCACGCAATGGATTTTTACAATCTATACATCATTGGACAACTTAACAAACGATATACAGAATGTGACCCCAATTGACCTTTACTTCCTGTTCAAACCGGAAGATGAAATTTAATATTTGAAAAAATCAGAACTCCTGAACCACACATTGGATTTGTATCATCTATACATCATCAGAAAGGGCTCCAAAGATTTAAGAAAAGCTACACACTGTGACCTCATTTGACCTTGACTTCCGGTTCAAACCGGAAAGTGAAAGTTAATGTTTCAACAAATTGTTGGAGGTTTACAATCCATACACCATCTAAAACGTCTTCATAAACTAAACGCGCTACACAAAATGTGTCCCCTATTTGACCTTGACTTCCGGTCAAAACCGGAAGTTGATGTTAATTTTTTTTTGAAAAATTCATAACTCCTGAACCAGGAATTGGATTGATAAGGTATAATGACCTATTCATTCAATCACTCACCACGAACACCGTGTTTTTGTAGTAAACAAAAATTCAATGACTAGTTTTTTTTTCTTCTCCATCTTCTTCTTCCCTGGAACTCTTCTCTAGAAGATAACTCAAGATTGAAATTGAATTGAACAATGAAACTCATCAGACAATTGAACCTCGATATGAAGACGGCACAAAGTTAATAACGTCATGATGACGTCATCAGGTGTCGAATTACAAGGGTTTTAACTTGAAAAATGACCATATGGTATTTGCTGTATCTCATTGAATATGAAAGCTATGATGTTCATAATTCGGCATGTGATAGATCAAGACTAGGGCTACATTTCAAAAGTTAACGTCAAAATCGTATGACCTTTTCTTCGAGGTCATGCCCCCAGGTCGAAGTTTGCCTTTGGTTTTTTTCTTGAAAAACATCATTTTCGGGCTTATTTACGGCATAACTCAAGATTGAAATTGAATTTTACATTGAAACTCATAAGACATTTGAACCTTAATATCAAGACGACACAAACTGGATGATGTCATGATGACGTCATCAGGTATTAAATTACAATGAATCAAAGTTTAATATTTGTAAACAAATCATAACTCTTGAACCACATATTGGATTTTTACAATCTATACATCATCGGATAGGTCGTTAAACGATCAACAGAAGGTACACAAAGTATGACCCTGTTTGACCTTGACTTCTGGTTCAAACCGGAAGTTGAAAATTTCACAAAATTCTTATCTCAAAAACCACGTATTTTTTTATCAAAGTTTTTGCATCAGGTGATAGATGATTGAGCCTGCTCAAACTTTTGCACAGACATGACAACATTTTGACTTTTACATCTGGTCAAAACCGGACGTTAAAGCCAACGTTGGTTAAAGCGCACGTGTCTCTTGACGTGACTACGTTGACAACGCACGACGGCACAACAGTGTATTAACACATGTAGGCACTACGCACACACTGAACATGCACGTAGCACGTGAGCACGTGTAGTTAGTTTACATTGTGTATAGTCTTGGTTCCAAGACGCTCTGGTTGAAGACTAATGTATGTACTGTACAGCTACGTGTATGGATACATTTGGCGTGACTGTGCATATACAAAGAAACAACGAGCGAAAAATGCAATATTTGAAAATGTTGTAACTCTTGAACCACACATTGGATATTAACAATCCATACATCATCTGAAAGGTCTTAATAAACCTAACACGCGCTACACAAAGTGTGACCCTGTTTGACCTTGAATTCCGGTTAAAACCGGAAGTTGAAATTTAATATTTAAAAATATCTTAACTTCTGAACAACTCATTCGATTTTTACAATCTATTCATCATTGGGAAAGTATGTAACAACTTTAGAAACGATATACAGAATGTAACCCCAATTGACCTTTACTTCCTGTTCAAACCGGAAGATAAAATTTAAAATTTGAAAAAATCAGAACTCCTGAACCACACATTGGATTTTTATTATCTATACATCATCGGAAAGGGCTCCAAAGATTTAAGAAACGCTACACACTGTGACCTTATTTGATCTTGACTTCCGGTTCAAACCGGAATGTGAAAGTTAATGTTTCAACAAATCGTAACTTCTAAACAACACATTGGATTTTTACAATCTATACATTATTGGTAAAGTATGTATCAATTTAAGAAAAAATACAAAATGTGACCTCATTTGACCTTGACTTCCTGTTCAAACCGGAAGATGAAATTTAATACTTGAAAAAATCATAACTTGTCGACACCAAATCATTCACTCATAATTTGATGACATTACTCTCGAACACCTTGTTTTTGTAACCAACAAAAACTGAATCTCTAGTGTTCTGTTTTTTTTCGTCTCCATCTTCTTCTTCTTCTTCTTCCCTAGAGCTCTTCTCTAGAGCATAACTCAAGATTGAAATTGAATTGAACATTGAAACTCATCAGACAATTGAACCTCAATATGAAGACGGCACAGTTTTCATGACGTCATGATGACGTCATCAGGTGTCGAATTACAACGTTTTTAAAGTTGAAAAATGACCATTTGGTATTTGCTGTATCTCATTGAATATGAAAGCTATGATGTTCATAATTGGGCATGTGATAGATCAAGACTGGGGCTATATTTCAAAAGTTAACGTCAAAATCGTATGACTTTTTCTTCGAGGTCATGCCCCCAGGTCGAAGTTTGCCTTTGTTTTTTTTTCTTGAAAAACATCATTTTCGGGCTTATTTACGGCATAACTCAAGATTGAAATTGAATTTTACATTGAAACTCATAAGACAATTGAACCTAAATATCAAGACGACACAAACTTGCTGATGTCATGATGACGTCATCAGATATTGAATTACATCAAATCAAAGTTTAATATTTGAAATAAAATCATAACCCATGAACGACATGTTGGATTTTTACAATCTATACATCATCGGAAAGTTCGTTTTAACAGTTCAACAAACGCTACACAGAAAGTGACCCCATTTGACCTTGACTTCCGGTTCAACCCGGAAATTTAAAATTTCACAAAAGTCGTATCTCAAAAACTACTTGTCATTTCAGCATAAATTTTGCATCAGGTTGTAGAACATTGAGCCTGCTCAAACTTTTGCACAGAAATAACAACATTTTGACATTCACATCTTGTCTTATAACCACCGGCATTAAAGCGCACGTTTGTGTTGACCCACTTTGATAACGCGGGATAGTGTACTAGAACGTGTACAGACACATGTATATTGAACGTGTAGTTCAGATAACATCAACTACATGTAGGAATACATTTAGCATCGCTGCATGTTACCTTGTTTATTGCGCACCACGGCATAAAGATAATCCGTCTAATACTTGAAAAATTCGTAACTCCTGAACCACATATTGGATTTTTACAATCTGTACATCATCTGAAAGGTCTTTATAAAACCTAACATACGCTACACTAATTGTGACCCCGTTTGACCTTGACTTCCGGTTCAAAGCGAAAGTTTAAATTTAATGTTTCAAAATTCATAATTCCTGAACCACACATTGGATTTTTACAATCTATACGTCATTGGAAAGTTCGCTAAAAGTTCAACAAACGCTACACAAAAAGTGACGTCATTTGACCTTGACTTCCGGTTCAAACCGGAAGATAAAATTGTATATTTGAAAAATACAGAACTCCTGAACCACACATTGGATTTTTATCATCTATACATCATCAGAAAGGGCTCCAAAGATTTAAGAAACGCTACACACTGTGACCTCATTTGACCTTGACTTCTGGTTCAAACCAGAAATTGAAAGTTAATGTTTCAACAAATCGTTGGAGGTTTACAATCCATACAATCATCTAAATCATCTTCATAAACTAAACGCGCTACACAAAATGTGACCCCTATTTGACCTTGACTTCCGGTCCAAACCGGAAGTTGATGTCAATTTTTTTGAAAAATTCATAACTCCTGGACCAAGCATTGGATTGATAAGGTAGAATGTTTATTCATTCAATCACTCCCCACGAACACCTTGTTTTTGTCACATGACAAAAACTCAATGACTAGTTTTTTTTTCTTCTCCATCTTCTTCTTCCCTAGAACTCTTCTCTACAGCATAACTCAACATTGAAACTGAATTGAACCTTGAAACTCATCAGACAATTGAACCTCAATATGAGGACGGCACAATTGTCATGACGTCATGATGACGTAATCAGGTGTCGAATTACAACGTTTTTAAAGTTGAAAAATGACCATTTGGTATTTGCTGTATCTCATTGAATATGAAAGCTATGATGTTCATAATTGGGCATGTGATAGATCAAGACTGGGGCTACATTTCAAAAGTTAACGTCAAAATCGTATGACCTTTTCTTCAAGGTCATGCCCTAGGTCAAAGTTTGCCTTTGTTTTTTTTCTTGAAAAACATCATTTTCGGGCTTATCTACGACATAACTCAAGATTGAAATTGAATTTTACATTGAAACTCATCAGACATTTGAACCTAAATATCAAGACGACACAAACTTGATGATGTCATGATGACGTCATCAGGTATTGAATTACATTAAATCAAAGTTTAATATTTGAAAAAAAATCATAACTCATGAACGACGTGTTGGATTTTTACAATCTATACATCATCGGAAAGTTCGTTAAAGGTCCAACAAACGCTACACAAAAAGTGCCCCATTTGACCTTGACTTCCGGTTCAACCCGGAAATTTAAAATTATATAAATTTCGTATCTCAAAAACTACTTATCATTTCAGCATAATTTCTGCATCAGGTTGTAGAATGTTGAGCCAGCTCAAACTTTTGCACAGAAATAACAACATTTTGACATTTACATCTTGTCTTATGACCACCGGCATTAAAACGCACGTTTGTGTTGACCCAATTTGATAACGCAAGATGGTGTAATAACACGTGTACAGATACACGTACATTGTGCGTGTAGTTCAGTTTACATCAACTACATGTAGGAATACATTAAATAGCATCGCTGTTACCTTGTATATTGCGCACCCCGGCATGAAGATAATCCATGTAATACTTGAAAAATTCGTAACTCCTGAACCACACATTGGATTTTTACAATCTATACATCATCTGAAAGGTCTTTGTAAAACCTAACATACGCTGTACTCTGTGACCCCGTTTGACCCTGACTTCCGGTTCAAAGCGGAAGTTGAAATTTAATGTTTCAAAATTCATAATTCCTGAACCACACGATGGATTTTTACAATCTATACACCATCGGACAAGTATGTAACAACTTAACAAACGATATACAGAATGTGACCCCAAGTGACCTTTACTTTCTGTTCAAACCGGAAGATGAAATTTAATATTTGAAAAAATCAGAACTCCTGAACCACACATTGGATTTTTATCATCTATACATCATCAGAAAGGGCTCCAAAGATTTAAGAAACGCTACACACTGTGACCTCATTTGACCTTGACTTCCGGTTCGAACCGGAAAGTAAAAGTTAATGTTTCAACAAATCGTTTGAGGTTTACAATCCATACATCATCTAAAACGTCTTCATAAACTAAATGCGCTACACATAATGTGACCCCTATTTGACCTTGACTTCCGGTCCAAACCGGAAGTTGATGTTAAATTTTTAGAAAAATTCATAACTCCTGGACCAGGCATTGGATTGATAAGGTAGAATGTTTATTCATTCAATCACTCCCCACGAACACCTTGTTTTTGTCACATGACAAAAACTGAAAGTCTAGTTTTCTTTTCTTTTAGGATTGAAGCTTTTTTTTACTGCATCATTACCAATTATGTTAAATGATGTTGCAGGATTGAGGGGAACACCTAGATTCGGAGCAAGAATTTGGAGGATTGAAGTAACATCCTAAATGTCTTATCTAGGAGAATTGAGGTCAACCCTAAATCCTTGACGACTTACGAATACAACACCTGGCTTTTGAAAATTGAAGGGGCATTCTATGATCCATAAAGCCAACTAGGCGGTCTTGTTGGCTACTCGGTCTCAAAAAATCTAGTAAGAGGATGCACACAAGAGGAATGAGAATGCTGTTGGATGATTCTGAAGAAATGAGGAGGCATCCTAAGGGCTTGGGCTTGCACTTTCAATTTGTCTAATGAAATTACCTGAAGCGACTTCTGCATTCTTGCTCAGAGAGTCTCTCAATGTCAATTCTGGTATACTTCAGATGTTCCCCATTGTTGAAGGTTGGAAACCTCTCTTTTTGTTGATCCTCAAGCAGGAGTAAGGCTGCCTCGACTTCAGAAGAGTCCAGAAACAACAATGCCAATGGATCGATAGTATTATAAGCCATATCTATGAATGAGACACAAAAATGTATGTCACTGGGTTCTGTTTGGAACAAAACATTTATTGTAAAAGTATCTTTGCATAAAGAACACATAATAGGAACTGGTTAACTTTTCCCACAACCCCTGAACTATTATAAAAGCATCATGTCAGTAAATGTTTGGTCAGAGCAGTAGCCTAAAAAACACCACAATCTGTTCTATCCTTACCTGTGATCTTCACAAACAGTCGTTTGTTTTACTGATAGCAACCGCCATACAAAGTGTGCATCATCAGCATGAGGAAAATCAGAAGACCATCGTCTCAGTACGTTCGTCACAAAATCTAATCCTCTCAGCAACGTACGCACGTACGCGATACGCAAACGCCGCGTGCGTCACGTACGCGCACGCGCATCCCGCACCTGCACCATTTCTAATGGTCCCTACTGTACTGTGTACGTGTACATTTGCATTGTACGTGTAGTTTAGTTTACATGTAAATTTACTGTACATCTACATGTACAAATACAGCATCGCTGTTACATTAAATCTTGCCGACCAAAAGATAATCCATCTCAAATTTGAAAAATTCATAAATCGTGAAACACACATTGGATTTTTACAATCATTACGTAATCTGAAAGGTACAAACGCTACTCAAAATGTGATCCCGTTTGACCTTGACTTACGGTTAAAACTTGAACCACAATTTTTTTTTTTTACAATATACATCATTGGGTAAGTATCTTAAAAAAAGCTACACAACATTTGACGCCCATTTGACCTCGGCTTTCGATTGAAGTTGAAGTTC